>LPNX010020501.1:458964-493682 GCA_001517045.1 Pseudotsuga menziesii | reverse complement strand
AATGAGAGGAGCAAAGGTATTTTCCAAGATTGACTTGAGGTCTGGTTACCATTAGGTGAGAATCAAGGATGAAGACATTCATAAGACAACCTTCAGAACAAGGTATGGGCATTATGATTTTGTAGTGGTACCATTTGGTCTCACAAATGAACCGGCTACATTTATGTGCCTTATGAATAGTGTCTTTAGCAGGTATTTGGAGAAGTTTGTTCTTGTTTTCCTTGATGAAATTCTTGTTTATTCTAAGAATGAGGAAGATCATGGAGAGCATTTGAGATTGACATTGCAATTGCTTAGGGAGCATTAGCTGTATGCAAAACTAAGCAAGTGTGACTTCTATAAAGATAGAATTCAGTATTTGGGTCACATTATCTCGGAGGAGGGTATATCTGTGGACCCTAAAAATATTGAAGCCATTATGAATTGGCCTACTCCAAGAAATGTGACAGATGTAAGATCTTTTATGGGACTTGTAGGATACTACAGGAGATTCATTGAGGGATTCTCCAAAGTTGCACATGCTATCACTTCTTTGCAAAAGAAGGGGATGAAGTTCGAATGGACATCGAGGTGTGAGGAAAGTTTCTAGAGGTTGAAGGATCTTCTCACCAGTGCACCAGTATTGAAGATTGTTGTTGGTCACTGGGCAGAACCAGGTTTACTATAATGAACCAACAACACCCCTAGATCACTGGCCCTTTCAGCGAGAGACCACGGAGCGGCCTAAAGTCTCACCCGAAGTGATCCTAATGGGTTGGCCAAAGACTCAAGTGTCTCGACCAGGTTCTGTATGACATCCTATGTGAGTCTCACGACTCTTCTTAGCCTGCGATATGTCTCTCTCCTCTCTGCGATGCGCAGTTTCCTCTTAATCGCGATGACTCTAATCCTTATCACATCACCATGTCTTGGGCGACGCGTAACCTTCTCCTACGTTTGATCCTTAACCCACGGTACCGCGCACCACAGCTCCTATGATGGTGCGATATCACCTCCCTGCGATATCCTACCGCTGCAACTTAGCGTACCTAGCATACTGGTGTTTAACTTACAGGACTCAACAGACGAGGCTATTTTACACTGTGACTCTTAACTTTCTCAAGTGAAACTTAGACACTCTTATACAGAATACTTAAAGACTTCAACTTGTATTTATCCTCTTAATTTGCTGTGAACTGAATAACACATACATACATTTACTGTAAGCAAATTTCATGTAATGAATGACAGATATAACAAGTAAATACAATCCCATGAATCAATCACATAATGCTCAGATTTTACATGGTTCACTTCTAGGGTAGAAGCTACGTCCACAGAACTGTGTTTCTATATTATAACTTGAGAGAGGTACACAGTTCTGCTGCACCGCATACGCAGCTAGAGATCTTCTGGGTAACTCCGCACACAGCCTGGAGCCCTTCTCTCTTAGATCTCTTATCTATATTGCCTTCTTACAATATACTCTCACTCTCTCTCTGTCTCTCTATCAATCCCTGCGGATTGTTACAATACAAAATAACAGTGAACTAACAGACTACTGATAATCTGACTAGCTGGATGGCTTAAAATGCTCAAAATGCCAACCTTTTACAATACAAAATACATCCCTTTATAGGTGGCCCGAAGGTCTCGCCATTACAACACTGTGGGCCTATCCCAACAGTAACCCAAAACCCTAACTAGGGACAGTCGACATATCTGTACTTGGGGTAGCCGCTTTTCGTCACACCACTACTCTCTACAGTCTTCCATGCTTCCCAGCGCTGACCATGGGTACTATGCACTACTTCCCTTCTTCTATCCTTTGTCTTCAATACCTCGGCCTCGTCGCTCCTTTTTATTTATGAGTGTAGCTGAGCCCTCCTGTCTTCGCCGCTGCCTTCAATGTAGTGGTTGAGCTCTCTCTTCTCGGTCGCTCAGGTAATGTCATCTCCTTTGACTTTGCTGCCTTGGTAGTCATAGTTTTCGGCTCTGCTCTGCAGCTAGAAACATGCTATGGCATCGTAGCTTTACCTTATCTCTTCGTCTTCACCAAACTGTCTATCCACCAAAATGGTAGCTTTTCCTATAGCTATAGGACTCTGCTCCAACAGTCCCCTAACACTTACTTGTGGCTCATCCCTAAGCCACTACCAACAGGCTTCTCATGCTGTAGCTTCTCCTTGGCTTCCTGAGAAGTGCGCTGAAGCTTGTCCTGAAGTCCTGCGACTTCATTCTCCATAGCTGCGACACGCTCTTGTGCCGAGTCAAGCATAGCTTGACTAATACCGGAGTCTTTTGCTGCATCAATTTCATTTCTGGTGGCAGTGAACTCCCCAAATTTATGCTCAACTGCATCGACTAGCTCCATGATTTGTTCCTGATATGGTTGAAGCAGGTCATTGATATGTATCTGCTTTGCTCTCAACCGCTACGCTTCCTACTGCAAGTGGTTCATCTCCGTCATCTTTCTCATCTTCTGAAGAGCTTCTAAGCTCTTGATTTATTCCTTCATTGTTGCTGTGGTATTCTTAACATATTGAGCAGGCCTGAGCACTCAAGAATCTGGACATGTTCCTTGGGAACATATTCATCTGCACCTATCCTCGGGTTCTTCTGAATCATAAGATACTGATCCGGCTGGAACTAAGGATATGTCTTACTATCGCCCAGGTTATAATCTACAAATTTAACAACAGTGACATATCCTAATAGATCTCCATCTTCCTTTACTCAAGAATCAATCTGTGGTATAGGAACAGGAAACTTACCACTCTTGGTAATTTTTACCTATGGTGGGCCATCAACTCGTGGCATGATGTAGTCTGTTGCATTATGAACTTCTTCCTCCAGCTCCAAACTGGATTCTTCTCTGATGTGATTTTAGCTCCTCATCCTTGGTAGTTGTCCGTTCTGTGATGAACTCGGCGTCGTCATAGCAGTTGTAAGGCCTCCACGCTCGAACCTTTCCAAAATCACTTCTATAGGTTCGTCCTTGGATAGAACCCACTCGGTGTTATACTTTGGATTGGAAATGGCTACAAACTCTGGAAATCATAGCACTCTATAATGAAATTAGCGCTGGACAGGGGAAACTTAACAATGCACTCTATAGCTCTCGGCTCTTTGCAAATGTAACCCTCCCGAATGAATAATTTCTGCTTTTATGCTGAAGGTGACAATCCTGGTCATAACGATCATCTAGACTGAACCCGTCGGTCGTATTAATTGCTTGGACGAGACCACACCCGTCATCCCGATCCTCAATAAATGCTGAAATCCGATCAATTTCCCTTGAAACGTGTGTATGCAGGCACCGTTCTCGTCGAAGATTTTCTAAATATGGACAATTGATTATGTTGTTGCCAAATCTACGGTAAGGTATACCGGTAATTTCCTCATTAACTACCTATCAGAAGGCGACTTGAATAGCCCTCTGTCTCGTTACAAAAACTGGGTACGTGGCACGGAGAAACATCGCACTGCTACGATGCCACACTGCATCACTTGCTCAAAACAAACTTAAGCATTTTTTTTCAAAATGAACCGTCCTTATGTGATTCCTAATACTTAGAATACCTGCCGATGTAGACTAATTCCCAGTGCGATGCCTCCTTTCAACTACACTAGACATCTGCACCCTCTCGACTCTGAGTTAGGGCTGAGAGGTGGAGTGGCTGTCACTATAAATCTTAAGCCTACTACCATTGATCATCGTGGTAAGAAGCTCCCCATTCAGTTTGCTGAGCTGAACGGCTCCTCCCTCTGTAACTTGCTGTATCTGATATGGCCCCAACCAATGCTTCTTGAACTTCCCTAAAAACTTAAGAAATTTACTGTCATAGAGGAGTACTAGGTCTCCGATCTGAAGAGTCTTACTCTTAATGTGTCTGTCGTGCCAAGATTTTTCTCATGCCTTCTGCACTTTCTGATGGAATCCAGTGATGAATCTGTCTTCCTCTAAGGCAAGCAGCTGCGCTAGCCTCTCATGCATCGTGTCTGTATCAGCCATTCTAGTGATCTGAGCAATTCTTAAACTAGGAAGAATATACTCCATAGGCATAACAGCCTCCTGTCCATACACCAAGCTGAAAGGTGTGTGTCCTGTAAGTTTCTTGCATGTAGTCCTATACGCCCATAATACAGTGTTAACTCTGAGGTCCCAATCATTCCTTTGGCTATTGCAGATCTTAGTAAGAGCATTTTCTAAAATCTTGTTAAAGGCCTCCACCATACCATTAGCTTGTGGGTGGTAGGGAGTGCTCTTATGATGCTGTGTCTGGAATTTTTCTGTCAAGGCCTCAATGGTGCGATTCAAGAAGTGTGTGCCTTGATCGCTCATCAAAATTACTGAGCATCCAAATCTAGTGATGATGTTTTCAAAAATGAACTGTGCGGCTGTAGCAACATCACAATTTCTTACTGCTTTGGCCTCTGCCCACCTGGTGAGGTACTCTATTCCAGTGATGATATATCTCGCACCAGTTTGTTTTCCTAGTGGGTTGATAGGACCCACAAAGTCTATATCCCACTTGTCAAATGCACGCAACGTAACCTACGGTCGCAGTGACATTTCATCTCGTCGTGAAGGTTTTCCTACCTTTTGGCAGATATCACAGCATCTGCAAAAGTCCTTGGTGTCTTTGTGTAACGTAGGCCACCATAATCCTGCGGTCAGGATTTTCTGCGCAGTGAGCTTACTTGCGAAATGACCTCCTGCGGTACCTGAATGTGCTTCTCTGATAATAGCCTCTTTATCATGCGGCATCACACATCTGTACAGGACTTCATATGGACCTAACTTATATAATTGTCCTACGATCAGGGTGAAGTCTGCTACTTTAACAACCAACTGCCTCTTTTGATGCTTGGTAAACTCCTCTGGTGCCCTTCCTGTAGTGAGAAAGTGAATGATATCAGCATAGTACTCATCTGTGATCTAGATAGAAAACAACTGCACATCTAGCAAATTGTCCTCTAGGTTACTTGGCTCTTCTCCTGATTCTATTCACGACAGATGATCAGGTCCGGCGTTCAATCTTCCTAGTTTGACAATGATTTCAAAATCATACTCCTGAAAGAGGAGTAACCATCTGCAAATTCTTCCCCCTAATACTGGCTTATTGACCAGATACTTCAATGCGGAATGGTCAGTAAAAATCTTGAACGAGGCACCCAAGAGGTAGTGCCTGAACTTCTATAGTGCGTACACCATAGCTAAGCCTTCTCTTTCTGTCTTGGTGTAGTTCTTTTCTGCTGTCGATAGCTTTCTGCTGGAGTATGCGATAGGATGATCGATACCTCCTTCTCCTGGTTGCATTAAAACAACCCCTAGTACGATGCCAGATGCATCCACATGTACATGAAATGGCTTAGTCCAGTCTGGAAATACTAAGATGGGTGTGGTAACCATCTTCTCTTTAAGTGTGTTTAGACTTTGCTGGCATTCCTCATTCCATTGGAATTTTACATCTTTCTTTAACAGTTTTTCCATCGGTGCTGTAATCTTTGCATATCCCTTGATGAATTTTTTGTAGTACCCGGTATGACCAAGTACTGTCCTAAATTTTTTGACTGAGTTGGGTCTTGGAAGATTTACAATGATGGAAATCTTTGCGGGATCTACCATCAAGCCTTGCCTGCAAACAATGTGACCCAACAAAATACTGAATGGTGCACATAATATACATTTTTTCAAGTTTAGAGAAATCTGGTACTACCTACATTTCTCTAACATCAGTCTTAAATATCCTATGTGTTTTTCAATTAATCTAAATACAGTCCAATCATCAAAATAAACTTCTAGGAATTTATGGATGTATTCTTTAAATACAACAACTACAACTCTAGAAAAGATAGCTGGTGCATTATTAAGACCAAAGGGCATTACCGTATACTGGAATGAGCCCCATTCTGTTGTAAAAGTGGTCTTATGTCGATCTTCTAAGTGAATTATGATCTGGTGATAGCCTGAAAATCCATCAGTGAAGGAGTAAACCTCCTATCCTCCCACATTGTCTAATACTTCATCAGTGAAAGGTGTCGGAAATGGATCATGAACCGATGCGTCATTGAGTTTACATAAGTCGACACAGATCCTAATGTCTCCTTTGGTTTTCTTTTCTTGCACGACCATGGGACTAACCCATTCGCTCTCTTCTACGGGCTCAATGATGCCTGCTGCTAGCATCTTATCAATCTCATCCTTAACTTTTTCTTTGTAGCGCAGATTTAATCTATATGGACGCTGCTTCACTGGTCTAGCATCCTCTTTCAATGGTATCCTCATTACTCCCAGGTTTCCAACTATTCCCTTCATCTTTGTGAACTTGGTGGGAAATAGTTCCTGATAGTCATGTAGCAAGTCTGCAATCTATCCGACTGTTTCCTCGGTCCAATAGTCTCCAATAGAGGCAAAATTTTGTTTTGTGTCTGTGCCAATATTGATCTTTTTAATATTGATTGGCTCTGTGATTGCTGGAATCTGTAGCTTCAGTCCATCAACATCGTGAGTCCCTTCTGACTCCAGAATGTTGATGTTGCGAGGATCCTCATCCTCCTCCTCTGGTTCTGATGCAAAATTATAACACTCTAGCGCATCTTCTAACTGGATAGCCCACTCAGGTTGAGTATGTACTGATAGGATACAATCCTCAAATATCTTAACATTTATTACATCTAGGGCCTGATCAACATTTGGATACTCAGATTCAAAAGCGAAGGTAAGTAGAAAGCTGTCTATTAGAAGTGGCCATGTAGTCGTTCCCTTGTGCAATTCAGTATCTGTGTACCAGTTCCGTGGAACTGTGTAAAAAGTGTGAATGAATTGGCCTTTCCATAGATTATAGTAGTTTGGGTTCCTATCATGCTGGTGGTTGTAAGTGCTGAGCCATTTCACAGATGATAGTAGGTTGAGTTCCTATCATGCTGGTGAATGTCAGTGCTGGGCCTTTGTGATATGATTATAGGATTGGTTCCTACATGATCATATGTAAGTGCTGGGTGAATACCTACATAGAGGCTAGGCCTACAACCAACATGAAAAAAGGGTTGGCTCTGTAGAACTTCTTGTGACGAGAAGAATCATGAGATAGCACCAGTGATGATGATCCAGATCTAGTGACGATGGCCAATGATGATCCAGATCGAGTGATGGTCGAGATCCAGTGACGATGATCCAGCAGTGATGATCCAGATCGAGTGATGATCCAGATCCAGTGATGATGACCAGTGATGATCCAGATCCAGTGATGATGTCCCATGATGATCCAGATCAAGAGATGATCCAGATTCAAAGATTGATGATGACTTGAAGATGAAGATGACTTGAAGACTCAAAAGACTTGAGATGCATATGACGAGATGATCCAGTTGATGCAGAGAAGAAGACCAGTGCTAAAAACTGTGTCGAAATAATACCTTCCTAGTTAAGAGGGAGTGTTGATGTATTTGTAACTTTGGAATGTATTCATATATGTATCTTATGTATTGTAACCCGATGTTTATTCTGGGATATTTCTATAATGTAATTGAGTCATATTGTCATGCCTCGATGTTCCGATCGGTAGGATCAATTATGTAAAAAAGTCATGTCAAGTCACAGTTGGTAACCCTCCGATTGTCTAATTGTTAAAGTCCCCTCAGTTTCGGGGCATTAGGGTTATTAGACTCTCCTAGTAGAGTTCGGCCCTGGTAGGGTTTTAGTCATGTCGAGATTAGTATAAATAGAGAACCGGAGTCTCTATTTATCATACAAGTCATACACACTCAAGTGTAGCGCATAGTTGAGGAAGGAGAAGACACTGGGGCTAGACAAGAAGAAGATTACTGCTATTTGGAGATCACTTACTATTTTGGGGATTTTACTGTTTTGGTGCTGATTCTATCTCTGAGGAATTTGCGGGGTTTTCTCCTTTATGGTTTCCACAAGGAAAAACATTGTGTTCATTGTCTCTTGTGTTTGATTGCTGTACTTGTTACTCTCTTAGTTAAAGATCCTAATAATGCTAGCTTAATGTTGAAAAACTAATATTTAGAGTCCCTTTTGTTTCAGATATTTGGGCTAGGTTCCCGTGGTCATTACTTCACTCATTCCTACTAGTGCACCTTGGCTTTCAGTCATCTTGTTTCTTTACACCTCTTCCAGGTATGCTTTCCTTAGTCCTTTCCCTTTTATGCCAATCTCTAATAAAAACCACCCCTTTTTACCTAGATTTTACTTTAGACGATCTCTCAAAAGTTTTGTTTGAACCAACCTGAGTCTGGCAATTTGAAGGGATCAATTAGTTTTTGATTTTATTTGATCTAAAATTGATTTATATCTACCTCAATTTGGATCTGCTTCTTTGAGTTTGCTGAAATCCTTTTGTTTATTTGAGGGAACAATTTTTTTGTTCTTACTGTACCTATTCCTATCACTTCTCTTTTAAAATGAATTCATACTAGCTCTAGTTTTAATACTCTGTTTACATATAAATCATATTATAGACATTGTTTTATATGTGGAATAAAACTAATATACATAACATAACTTAATGGAAAATTATTCCATATCATATTAGAAAACTAAGAAGCTAACAGGCTGAAAAAATCCAGATTGGTCCATTGCTATGGATAGAATACTGTCATCTAGGCTAGATTTAGAGCCCCGGTTTTCTTTAGAACATTTCCCTATATTGTGGATTTCCCCCATTTCTTGGGAAACTCTTTGGTAGATTTAACCTTTGTGCTGGGATGGCTTGTCCATGTGTTCCATAATTTCCATAATTTGTTGGAAAATCCGCATTTTAGGTGCAGCTGGCCATAACTTTTTGCTTCTCCAAGGAATTGTCTGGAGTTTGGACCTTGATGGGATAATTGTTTATCTGGCTCTCAACGGTTCTTCTGTTACTATATTTCTATGGATAGTTTTTGTTTTTTTTGGATCTGGTAATGATGTAGATCTACCTTAATTTGGATTTCCTTATTTGAGATTGTCGATTTCCTTCTCTTGATTTGAGGCAACATGATTTTTTGTTCTGACTGTACCTTTTCCTATGACAACTCTTTTGAAAGGAATCCATACTAGCTTTGATGTTAATACTCTATTTAGATATAAAGTTATTAACCAGATGATGGACATTTTGAATTGTGGAATAAAGCAACTATACATAAAATAACTTAATGCAAAATTCTTCCATATCAGATTTAGAAACCAAGCAGCCAATAGGCTGAAAATAGTCTAGATTGGTCCATTTATAATTTTGGTATGGATAGTAGACTATCATCTAGGCTAGATTTTGAGCCCGTATCTTCTTCGGAACTTTTCTTATCCCATGGATTTTCCCCATTTCTTAAACAACTCCTTNAAAGATTTTATTACAAGAACAATGCCAGAATTGATTTTTTTGGTTATTTTGGAATTCTAGATCCACTGTTTAATTCCAAATTTAATGAAATATGTGTTCCTTGGTAGATTTAGCCTTTGTGTTGGGCTAGTTGGTCTATGTGTTCCATAGTTTCCATAATTTGGTGGAAAATTCACATTTTAGGAGTAGTTGGCCACAACGTTTTGCTTGTCTAAGGCATCGTTGGGCCCTTGATGTGCCAATCCTTCATCTGTACCTCAATGGTTCTTCTGTTACAATATTTTTGTAGGTTTTCGATGAGGAGAATAAAATCAATTTTGGCAATATGTCCAGATTTGGTACTTGCTATGATTTTCTGAATTTTGCTAGTTTTTCTTCATTTGATATGCAAAATCGATATTGAATGTTGCACTATTTTCTGATATGGGGGGACATACCCCTCAGATGGCTAGACCACAACCCCAAACTTTTCAAGGGATGGAATATTGAGGATAGCAATAACATGATAGTCTATTTATAGTCAATACACTTAAACCAATTCTAAAAAAGCTCATGCATTTAAAAGGACACGGGAAAAATGTCGTTTTGCTACAAGAAACTTAAGTGCAACTATTTTTCAATTTGAAATAAGTTCCATGAAGGGGAAATGATATGAATTCCTGTACCTATAACAAATTTTATTCATATTTATTGTTTATGCTGATTATGTTAAAAGGCATTCCCTTCTCAATATGTTCTGCAGATTTTTACAGCCGTCTATTGGAAATTTTTTTGAGATATGAATGCAAGCATTATGTAAAAAGAATGGAGTCATAATTTATACTAAGAATTTATTCAAAAATTAAGTATCCATTTTGAGTCACTACTATCCATTTGTTCTCACAATGCATGAGGTTAGGACAGTAGAAGAAATGGACTAAAAAACCTTTCACATCCATGTACAATATGTAAAATCCAAGAGGACCCCGAAAATGAGAATAACAAAAGTAATAACCACTAGTATTGATCTATCATAACTTCATATTTTCGAAGTGTCAAAAGGGAACAAATACCTTGAGGGACAAACTTTTCCTCCTTTTTTGCATTTTAGAAAAGGTTTACACCTCAAGGGATTTGATCCCTCTTTCCATTTGATATATCCAGAGTTAATATGGATCTATGGATTCCTTCTCTTTAAATGTATTCCCAAAGTCCATAAATGCAGGACTTATATCCCACACACTTCACCAGCACTGGTCCTGTGTGGAAATAATTTTTGTTCCCTATAAACTAAGAACATAATTAATTAGAAGGCCTCTCTCCTACCTTTGTTGTAACCTACACACAAACAACTAGTTATTGGCTTCCAGGCTTGAGTTTTTTTGGGTTTTATATATTCCATGTCACTATGATCAGGTGTCAACTGAGACACACTCCTCTGTATGTGAAAAACTCCCTCACCGATTCAGTCCAATTGCTAAATTCTACATTCACATTTCTCCTTGAAAATAAGGCTCATTCAACTGATACAAATATGAAGTTTAATTGTAGAAGGTTGAATTGAGTGAATAGAGTGCATGATAAGTCCTAATTGTGTAAGAATGGGGGTAGTTCAATAGTGCTAGGCTTGTCCAATTGTGGAGGTATGCAAACACCACAAAACAAAAGTATAATCCTTGTCATACAAACATGCTTTGGGAAATGTACATGCATGTATATTTATCCACCATGAGAGGACTGCTAACATTGTCATTTACCCACTTTAGAGGGATGTGCGGTCATGTTCACAATTTTTTTTATATGAAGCCCCCCCTTTCTCCCAATGATATGTTGAGATAAAAGAAAGATAATGCATGGAATTAAAACACATGGCATCATGGTGCCACATATTGGAGTTATTATTCTCTTTTAATGAGATTTTTGGCATAAAAATTATTTCCATTTCAAATATTCTCATAGTTACATGCAAAATAAGAAGAATTTTTCCAATTGATTGTGAAATATGGTTAAGAAATTGCATATTTAACAGTTGAGGGTATGGTTTGATTTGGGTGACAATGTGATTTTTCGGAGTCCTATTTCCAACAACAAGTTTTAGATAAATGTTTGATGATTTGGCAGCAAGCTATAGCTTGAAAAATATCAAGTTTGGGTACTCATGAATTTGTAACTAGATCTATTAAGAATGATCAGTACTATGTTATTTTTTCTTATGATGCCTTTATGGTTAAAATTTGATGAGTCAGTACACATGGAAAATGATCAGATGTAACTTGCATAGAGAAGTCTCGAAGGGCATTCTTAAATGGTTAATATATAATAGTTATGTATATATTTGGAGTTATTCACTTAATTGAAAAACACCCAACCTATCAAACCTACATTCATATCCTAATAGTAACACAATTTTAGGATCCAAGCAATTATATTCATGAAGCAGTAATGAGAAGCCTCATTTGGGAACTTTTTGAGCACTTTTGGATAATTATGAGTGTGAAAAACAACAATAGGTATCCCATTTGTAAGTATGTATCGATTGTGGGCTAATTCTTGAACAGTTTGGGAAACGTTTGCCCTATTTTGACCTCAAATAGGTTATCTCTTTGGGATGAAATGAGATTTCAGGTGGTTACGAGTAACCATGGGCATGCCATAACCTTGTTTCATACTTTATACATTAGTAAAATTGATAAGCATAAAATTTGAGAAATATTTATTGGTGAAAACAACAATAAAAAAATATTGGCATGTTTTCCCCCCTAACCAAATCAAATTTCAAATAAGCAAGAAGTATCTTAGAAGAAGTCTAGGTCTATGATGACATAGCTCTTTTAATCCTTTTATGAAGTAATTGGGGTCATTATTGTTAGTCTAAGCACTATTAAAATGATGTATCATCAGTAGAGTCCCCTTATTCTCATGTTTATAGACTACAATGTGACTAATTAAGGAATATATTTGCTATACATACCAAAAATGAGTATGTTTGTCTTGGAAAGGATTATTATTTATTGTGGAAACCCCTTATTTATAGTCCAAAAGGTATAAACAATCCATTGATTTCTCACTATTTTCATGTGGCAGAGGCATCCACAAGAGATTTGGTGATTTTTTTCCACTTCAGGTCTCCCTTGAAGCATGTCACTCCATTCTTTCCATTATGTAGTAGCATTAGCAAGTTTTAGAGTGGGTAAATCCACATATAATCTTGGCTTGGTGGTTTTTCTAGAAATTTGAGGAGTTGTTCGAGCACAATTAGGGTTCGACTTGGTAGTTTTGGAGCAGTGTTGAAAAACTTGCTATAAAGCGACGAAAATACCTATCAAGTGTCGATGAACTTGCTATACTAGCGACATACATTTTTGTCACTTGTATAGCAAGTTCATTGCTAGTAATTTTTTTTAAAACTTTCCTTCCATCGCTATACCAACAACCACTTTGTCGCTACACCAACGAAGCTTCATCGCTAAACCAATGAACACTTCATCGCAACTACTTTGATGTTTTTTTTTTTAATTTCCTTCCGTCGCTATAGCAATGACCACTTTGTTGCTACACTAGTGACGCTTTGTCGCTAAACCAATGAACACTTCATCACAACTACTTTGATGATTTTTTAAAAAACTTGCCTTTCGTTGCTATAGTGATGACCACTTTGTCTCTACACCCATGAAGCTTCATCGCTAAACCGATAAATGCTTCGTCGTAACTACTTTGTTCATTTTTAAAAAATATTTCCTGTTGTTCCTACACCAATGCAACTTCGTCGCTATTACGACGAAAAATGATGATTTGAATAAAACAAATCTCATATCTTTTCTGTCTTTGTTGTGATGAACGATGGGAATTGTTGTTATAATGACAAAAATTTTCCCACGAAAAGAAGGGGCCATGTTCATCGCTATTGCAACACAAAAGTGTTCCAATAGAAACAATTTTTCATGGGAAAAATGTCCACATGTACTAGTGAAACCATAGATCAAGGCATGCAGGCACCACTAAAATTTTTGTAGGTTAACTGAATGAAACCAAAAATTTAATTAATAAAGGCTTATAGTTTGTGATTTAATTCTTTGCAAGGGGTATGTGTGATCCAGGAGGATATCCAAGATCAATCAAAATAAAAATATTTAAAATGGAAACAAAATCTTATAGTTTCATAGATCTCAATGAGATATTTCTGGTGACGTTTGTTTCACATAAAACGAAATTCGTATGAGAAAGTTATTGAGTTCTGAACATTTTTCAAAATAGGTAAAAATTTGTAAGAAAAAAAGGAGCCACATGGAAAACCCATAAGGTTCCACATGGCATGTACATTCAATAGGTTTGGTGACATGGATCATTTAGGTACTTCCACATTGAAGTTACGTGGCATCCAGCTAGCTTCCAAGTGGACCAATCAGAGAGAGCTATGTGGTGATCTAATTATCCACATTTCAGGTTGGTTTTACCAAAAAATGTGGTGTCCAAGGGATTTAGACCCCATACCTACCCTCCGCCAATGTCTCTGCACTATCCAACTAATTAGGATCTTTGCGTGGTGGTTCTTAATCTCTATGGTTTCCACTTTTAATTGAATTTGAAGTGTTCATTGTTTTGAAAAAGGGGTAGGCTGAGGTCTTATCCCTTGACCCCATGTGTAATGTGAAATAAATATCCAAGACTGAGGCTGGAAAAATATTACATGGATCATGGGACCATAATCCAACACAACGAGCCAACACAACACTGTGGCCACAAGGGGAAGATGAGGAATGTGGGTTTGAACCCAAGACTTATCCCCCCCAACACAATGTTTTATCAATGGGCCACAACCCAATCCTTTTTTAAGGATTTATGTGATATTATTAAAATATTGTTGGGATTTGAAATCCAAAAAAGAGGTGCATGGCCATGGTTTTGGGCCCCAAAACCACTATAAAACACCCTTTTTCCATAGCCACAAACTCATGGAAGCACCATAATTTTGCACACTTAGTGAGGTGGGTAGGAGGTACAATGGGAATGCATCTAATGAAATGCACAGATCCTGAGGTGGAAGCCATACCATTATGTACAGTGTAGTGTAGGAGTGTCTCAATTTTCATGCCAAGGGAGGTCTGAAGAAAAATAGGTCGCATTTATACTCATTCTTCTCAGAATTTCAAAAGGAGCATAATGGTGCAGTCCATTTTTGTGTTTGATTAACATAACTCAAAAGTAACTACATAGTTCATGTATGTAATATTTTTGAATACTTAATAAGATTGACCTTCTCATTGGAAGTGTTCTAGAGATGTAGCCCAGGAGGGGTGAACTCGATTATCATCTGTTGTCTACAATTTTATGGTTTGCATACTTTTTTATGTGCTTATGTGTCTCAATTAATCATTTTAAGTTTCCTTTTTAAAGTATTTTTAAGAAGTTAAACATTCAAGTTTTTTACATGTAATTAATGGTTAAACAGATCCTTTAAAATTCATATCAATTTTGGTATTAGATTAGCTTAACCATTGCATTGTGAGTTTGTAAATGTTAATGTATAAAGGATTCGACGTAGTGAAGGAGAACTTGAGGATTTTGATCCATAAATTGGTTCAAGAAGAGGTAGATTGGCTTCACTAAAAGGATATTATGGGGCTTCTTCGATCCTATCTGAAGGAGAATTTATTATGGCTTTTATGAAGATGCAAACAATGGTGGAAGAGATGTATCAAGATCAAAAGAAGGGAAAACAAGGTGGACCATCTCATATTGAAGGTAAAGGAGAAGGATATGATAAGAACCCTCCTAAAACCCCGCCATATTAACCATATTTTCTTTATGGTTCTTTTCATTCTCCATCTGGAAAGAAAAAAAATGTTTCTAATATGCCTCAATTAAACATTGATATTAAGTTTGAATTACCTATTTACAATGGAGAACTTAATGCTGAAAAATTGGATAATTAGATCCATCAAATGGAAGTTTATTATAGGACTCAAAATTTTACTGAAGATAACGTCAAAATATAGTTGTATTCTCTTTGAATAGGAGGGAACACTATCATATGGTGGGAGAGCAGAGTGCAAGAGGATCTTGCCACAAAAGGTCACATTATTTCCTTTTTGTATGAGTTTACTTCAACATTAAAGAAGCAGTTCTATCAATTAGGCTATATGAAAGAAGCCATGATGGAATGGCATAATTTTAGGCAAGGTAAAGGACAAAGTGTGTAGGATTACACAGAGGGATTCAAAAAAATATCTTTGGTAGTTGGTATACCTCTCTAGACTCAAGAAGCTATTCTCAAGTATATAGGAGGATTACTTAGTTATATGTGTCATATGATACTTATGTTTAATCCAACTACCCTTGATGAGGTATGCATTCAATAGAGTCATATGGAGTCTAAGGGGAAGAATTCAAATGAAAACATTTCCAATAAACCTTTTAAACTAGATGGAAACAAATTCAAAGGTAAAGGGAAAGGTAAGCATACATCTACATTGAAGAAAGGAGGAGAAAAACCTTATCTTCCAAAGTTACATTCTTCAAAACTCCCTCTTAAAAAGGAAGGCATTCTTCTGTCATGATCATCATCCATGTACATCATCACTAGATCTCCTCACTCGTCACTGGACATCATCACAAAAAATCATTTATGGACATCATCATTAGATATCATCACTACTGCTGCAATATGGTACTTGAGCCATTGAATTGTGACATCTCTTGAATCTATACATAATAAGAAGTATGTACAACAACCATCCCTTTTTCATGTTCGGTGCTACCCGCATGTCTCAGTGATACAACCAGCCATGATGGGATCTACCCTCTCTATGATACGATCAATCATGTTGGGATATACCCTCTCGGTGATACAAACAACCATGTTGGGATCCATCCTCTCTCATACTGGGATATACCCTCAGTGATACAACCATTCATACTGGGATCCACCCTCGAAGATACAACCACTAATACTAGGACATACCCTCAGTGATATGACTAGTCATATTGGGATACGCCCTTGGAGATACAACCACTCATACTAGGATAGTCCCTCAATGCTGTGACAAACCATATTGGCATACACCCTTGGAGATATAACCACTCATACTGGGATCTACCCTTGGTGATATGTCCAGTCATACTGGGATACACCCTCAGAGGTATACAACCACTCATACTGGGATCTACCCTAGGTGATATGACTATTCATACCGATATCAATAGTTTTATATACAACCACTCATATAACCACTCATACTGGTATCTACCCTCGATGATACGACCAACCAGTTTAGGATCTACCCTTGGAGATGTAACCAATCATACTTGAGACCAGCCAAACTAAGATCACCCATCGTCATGGAGATACAACCAACCAAGTTGGTATCATCCCTTATCATAGAGATACAACTAGCCAAGCTAGGATCGCCCCTCATCATCAAGATACAACCAACCAAGATGGTATCACCCTGTATAGTGACCAGTACTTTTTAATACTGGGTGTACCCATGCGGTGACTGATCGTTTTTCATACTGGGTGCACAACTCTACATTTGCAATCTTTTTTCATACTAGATGCAAGTCTCATACATATTCCATAGAGCCAACCCTTTTTCATGATGGATTTGAATACCACTCATCTTCCACAAAACCAACCCTTTTTCATGATGGATGTGAAGACCACAGAGACTCATCACTCCCTCTTATGATGGACACTAATTTGAATAACTCCAACCTTGTCCTTGAGATACTCAAACTTCATTCTCACTAGAGGTTTGTTCAATACATTGGTTTTCTAATCATATGTCGTAATATACTAGAGCTTCACTGCTTTTCTCTACACCATATTCTTGATATAGTAATATTGGATCTTGATGTTCTTCAATGTGTCTTGGGAAACTTCACGCAACTCTGGTTGTCACATAACACACAAGTCATCTCTAACTTGACATCCAACAATCCCTCAAGTAGCTTCCAAATCCACACTACCTAATAAATTTCTGAACAAGCTACAATATACTCTACCTTGGATGTACCAACTGCTACACTCATCTGCTTCTTGATGAACCAAGAAATCATGCCAGAACCCAAACTAAAGAAACAGACTTAAGTGCTCTTCCTATCTATATTACTACCATCCCAATATGAATCAACATATCCTTGTAGGAAGATCCTATGATCTCTCACATATCTCAAGACATAATCAATTATATCCTTAAGGTACCTCAACACGATCTTTACCACAATCATGTGAACACATCTCAAGTCTACCATACACTAACTCAAGGTGTTCACCTCAAAGAAAATATCTGGCCTTGTGTTTGTCAAGTACATCAATGAACCAATCATTTTCTTGTAGACTGTGGCATCAACTGTATCTAGAGTAGTATCACACAACAACTTCAATTTTGATGCCATCAGTGTAGCCATGGCCTTGCAATCCATCATCTCAAATCTCTTCAGGATCTCTACCAGATATTTTCCTTGGCTAAGAAAAATATCAATTGGATTTTTCCACACCTAAAGACCTTAGAAATAGTGCATCATACATAAGTATTTCATATGGAACTCTATGGAAAGACTATTCTTATTTTATTCTATGAAGTTCTCATCATCTTTCAAGAACAAATCATCTACATACAACAATAGTACCATTGGTTTCCCATCCTCAACCTTGAAGTAAAGGATGGAGTCTAATTTTATCTTGGTAAATCCCAAGGCTGTCTATTGGCAGGGGTTTTGGGGTAAGAGATTTGCGTAGCACCACGGAGGCCACACAAGCTCACATGACACCACACAAGGCAAATATAGTCCGATGGGTGGATAACAAACCGCTTTTGAATATTTTATGCATATTTTTGTATCGGTTGACCACATTTTGTGGATATAGGTCCTTACTGGTTAAATCATTTAGGAAGTTAGTTAGAAGTGGACCTTGAATGTAAAGGCACAAGCCTATATATACATCACAATTGCAATTGTAAAATATCAGAGAAAAAATCAAACAATATGATATGAGACTGAAGTGAGAGATTGAATATTTTGTGACTTGTAAGCGACTCTGTGGATTGATATTTCTCTCACTATTGAGAAAGAAAACTATTGTTTTGGATCTATTGTGATGAATATGATACGACAGATATTGAGCTGAATCACTGTTGTCCTTATTTCCCTTTCATATGTTGCAATGTATTTTCTTGTCTTTATTTACTACGATGGTTCTGTTTTATGAATGAAGAATGTAATATTGCTGCGATTAATAGATGAATGATAAAATCTATTAGATCTTTGATTGTAACAATATATATGTGATGAATCTTGTGATTACTGATAAATTGATCTACTAGATCCGATATTTATGATGATAAATCATTGATGCCCCAATCCTCTTCCTTACTATTGGAAAATTGGTTCCGACAAGTCTCCCTCGAACATCTTGGGTGAGACTTCATCCACTCTATGGGTGTTGTTGAGCAGGGTGAAACCTGTCTGGGCTGGTGCTCAAGGAGATCACACTGGTTGGGCGTCAACAAAGTGAGAACCCATGTCGATCAGGATTTTTTGGTGGGTTTTGACCAACAAATGGTTCGCACTGGTTCGGCGTCGACAGAGTGAGAACCCCTATCGACGAGGATTTTTTGGTGGGTTTTGAAAAAAATGAGTTCCATTGCCGAGACCTCATTGTGACTGAAGAGGAGGATATGTTGTGGTACTCGATGAAACTGTACATCCAATATTGGTTCGACCTAAGTCTGCAAGAGTTTGCTGAAGCTGAGAACCAGAACCTGAAGTTAACGACATATGCATGGTTGGAAAGATACATTCATGATGGTCCACATGAGTGGTTTTTCTGTGAGTTTCCCATCATTCTCTATGAGTGGTTGGTGCAATTCACCTACAAAAAGTGCAATTTCCAAGGAGGAGAGCCGACGTACTGGACCCTCGAGCTAATTCAAGAAATCTAGGAAAATGACAATAAGGAATCATGAGCTTTCAAAGTTTGGTTGGACAGTATCCTGGAAGGATACCTGACTGATTTCACATTTGATACCAACAAGTCCTACAGTGAAGCAGAATAATAATTTTTCAACAGACCACAAGGTAGGTTCTTGTTGTCTCTGCAATTGTCAATTAAAGTGCTTGTTTGTGAAAAAGGAATACTAAAGATGCACCTTGAGTAGTAAATCTCTAGTGTGCAAAGGCTATGAACATCGCGATAGAAGGGGGGCGACGAATGGAAAGATAAGGGGTAGATGGGTGTAAGTTTCAATGAGACTATGAGGGAAATCGAGGAAGAAAGTGGTACAAAGGGAAGGACCAAGGTTTCGAGTAGAGAAGAGGCAGAGGACAGGGGAAGGTTTGGCTGAGATCGGAATGCAAAACCACAAAGGACAACCACATCGGGTGAAGCAGCCCTACAACAACAAAGAGGATGAGTAGACCCAGGATACGCCCAGGGTGGAAGCAAGGTCAAATCCTGATAGCAACGTATCCACACCTCCATGCACTACTCCAGCATCAGGAAAATATATGCAATCTATGTCGACATGTCCAAGGTGCTGAGTGACATCTACTAGTAAAGAAACATCTATAGGAAGAAGGTCTAGGATGGCAGGAGACGATATGAAGCTACCTGTGTTCCATGGAAATGGCACTGATGACCCAAAACAATATTAGTTCTTATGTGAGGTAGTCTAGACTTCCAAACAGACTACTAACAAGGATGTAAAGAAAGGCTAGTTAGCGACCACCCTTCAAGGTCGTACGCTCGATTGGTACATGAGATTCATACAGGTCCTGCAGGGGACCGTGGTGAAGAATTTGGATGAGATTCGGAAGGGAATGCTTAAAGAATTCAAGAAACCAAAATCTAAAGCATAGTAGATTACAGAGCTAAAGGAAAACAAATAGTTCCCTAATGAGATGGTTTGGGACTTTGATCATAGGTTTAATACATTGATGGCATGGGTTAGCTTTGATATGAGTGACGTCCAACATAAAGAATGGTTCATTGCGACACTAGTCCCTCATATATGACAATCATTAATGCAGTGAAAGATCGTGACACAAAGCGAGGCTCTAGAAATTGCAATGAAGCTGGAAGCTTCACCTATCGGAGAATCTGCTATTGACATGAACCAAATCTAAGCGCAGCTGGCGAACCTAACAATTCAATTGCAGTATATCAAGAAGGAGAAAAATGAACATGATGAATTGTGGTGCACTCGGTGTCATGTGGATGGACACACGAAAGATACATGTCCTTCTTTTTGGAATTATCTACTCTCAGGAGCGCTAAACCCATTGAGTTGTTGTAGTGTGTCATGGTGTTGCATATGTCAAGTATATAGGCACCGACATGAAGATTGTACCTACATGGAGAAATGGTTACGAATCCAACAAGCCTATATTGCACCTTTTGTCACTCAGTTGGGCACGAGGATAAGCACTGTCGAGCCTATGGTCTACTTCAAGAGAGGACATACGATGCATATTTCATGAAAGGTGAAGATCCATGCATGATGCAGCAGCTGCAGTTGTAGGTGATACAACTATGACCTCAAGTCCAATATATGCCAGCATCATAGATGCAGTTTATTTTGTCACAACCACAGACGTAGGCTGCACCTCAGCCGCAGTCTGCACCCAAACCGTAATACACCTAGACCCCAATGGCTTTTCCACAACCGTAGTATGTCCAAGCAATGAACTATGTTCAATAGTAGCTGAATCCCCCACAACAACAAATGGTGTAACCCTAGTATCAGCAGTAAGTAGCTCCACCACAATATCAACATCAAGGAGGATACGACGGAGGCTTCAAATTGAGGGGAATAGGAGGTTTCGACCATGGAGGAGGATGAGGTCATGCCTCAATCCAGTGTTATAACTGTGGGACATCTGGACACTATCATAGGGATTGTCCCCATTTTCAATGTGTATACTATGCGGTTAATAATCATACTGTTGAATATTTTACTCAGTTAATTGTGAGATGGAAGGCCATCAATGTTCCTTTATTACAGAATCAAAATCAGTTCCAGGCCCATAATCAAATGCAGAACCAAAAACATATATAGAATCAAACTCAGCCCCAAATTCTAGTACAAAATCATAACATCAATCAACCTATAAATCCACTGACGAACCAGAATCCACCATTGAATCATCATCCGCCGCAAAACCAAAATTAAGGGTCGACGGTTGAAACCATTCTATCAGCACCATGGATAGAAGATGTTGATGTTGGGATTGTTACTTGAGGAGGCACAGTGACTGAAGAAGATGGATCGCAACCACAAGTGCGACTGGATGGCAAGAATAAATCACCGTTTGATATCGCAACAGAGAGAGAGACCTTTTTCGAATCTCACAAAGCACTTGGATGAAATCCTGGTAAGACACCTATCAAAGATGAAGTTGTTAGAGGATGGGATCATGTTTACAATACCTCCGAGTATCACATCCATCCTACAACCAATTGAGAACTAGGTTGGCATAGTGTTAGCTTTGCATCCTATGATTCTAATGATGCATTGGAAAATTGGCAGGACTGGATAAATGAAGTGTCACTCAGAAAGTGTGGGATGATCACACAGCCACTGCGCCATGTCACGACTGAGATCATTAAGTTTCCAATATATGAAGGACTATGGGAACTATATGGGTTCCTTGAGGAATTTGAAGAAAAGGTATTTGAGCCTCAGTGCTTGTTGGAATTAGGAGAAGCATTGAAGGCCACTCCAACATGCTGGTGGGCAGTTCATAAGGAGACCCTTCATGAATGGTCATAGTGTCGATGGTTGATGACTGTGTGCTTCGCTTATATGGAGTTATATCACACTGGGAGGTATGATGGACAAAATAGCCCTTGTAGTCATCTGAGGGAATTCCATACGCTGTGGGAATCGCAACCCAAGGATGTGTGGGCCCATGCTTTTATTCACACATTGGATTAAATGCTAAGTTCTCGGTACATATTAGCAAAGCTACACAGAGAAATCACCACTTAGGAGGAGCTGAATGTTTTCTTTGTGCATACCTTTGGCTTTGTAGATGTTAACACATAGGTTAACAATGTGCTACAGATCATTTAGGACATAGTCTTGAATGTTGTCCCAGTCACATATCCTATGGACCCACATGCGCATTGCCACATGCAATTGATGATGGAATGCTACAACCTCTATGGCGAGCTGAAAGATGATGATGAATTGTGCAATATTAATATTCTAGAGACTGAAGGAAATTAGGATCTCACAACACCAAATGTGCTGACGGATCCCATGACTCAACCACTGAATATTAAGAAACTTAACATTGGCATGGAGGAGAATCTGAAATTTGCCAATATTGGGGACTACTGGGATGAGGTGATTATGGAAAATATCACATATCTACTGCATGAGTTTTTAAGACCTGTTCCCAAGAAAATTCTCATAAATGAACGGGATCTTGGGTGACCTAGGAGAAATGAAAATCCCATTAAAACCAGATGAAAAACTGGTGAGAAAGAGGTTGTGCCATTTGAATTTGCGATATAAAGAATAGGTCAAGGCTGAAATTGATCGGATGATAGATGCAGGGATTATTGAGCCTGTTGAAGAATCAGAATGGATAAGTTCCATGGTGGTCCAAGACAAGAAGACTGGGGAAATATGAATCTGTGTTGATGTAAGGAAACTGAATGATGCTTGCATGCATGATCCCTTTCTGACACCATTCACAGATGAGGTTCTTGAGGGAGTAGGTGGTCAAGAAATGTATTCCTTCACAGATGGATTTTCTGGGTATCACCAGATCAGAATTACAAATGAAGGCCTCAACAAAACCACATTTGTCACCGAATGGGGTTACTTTTAGTACATAGTAATGCCCTCCGAGCTAAAGAATGTGCCTGCGGTATTCTCTAGGGTTGTCATTTCTGCATTTACATATTTTATTCAGAAATTTCTACAAGTATATATGGATGAATGGATAGTCTATGGATTGATCAAGGATCACTTGGAAAACCTATGCTTGATGCTGGAAAGGTGTCGACATCATCTGATCGCATTGAATTCAAAGAAGTGCATCTTCTGTGCACCATTTGGGATACTGTTGGGTCATATAGTTTGTAAGAAGGGGTTTTGGTTGATCCAATGAATATTGTGCTCATTCTGAGCTTTCCACCACCTACAAATACAAATATGCTTCGTGAAACACTAGGACACACTGGGTACTATCGTAAGTTTATCCGCGGTTATGCTGCAATTACTGCC
Source organism: Pseudotsuga menziesii (assembly GCA_001517045.1). Classification (NCBI taxonomy): domain Eukaryota; kingdom Viridiplantae; phylum Streptophyta; class Pinopsida; order Pinales; family Pinaceae; genus Pseudotsuga; species Pseudotsuga menziesii. Next base: position 470,134 of record LPNX010020501.1, on the reverse strand, counting down.
TCCTTGGAAAAACTATTAAAGAAGGATTCTGCATTCATATAGAGCCACGAGTGTCAAATAGCTTCGACACATTGAAGGCAAATATGGCTTCAACACCCATATTTCTGTTCCCCGATTGGACTAAGGATTTTCATGTCCATGTTGATGCCTTGTCTGTTGCACTGGTAGTTGTCCTCGTGCAACCGGGAGAAGAAGATCTGGATCACCTAATTGACTTTGCTAGCAGGAAGTTGTCATTTGCTGAGAAGAATTATATGACCTCATAAAGAGAGGGGTTGATGATGGTATATGAGCTGCAAAAGTTCAGGAACTATCTCTTGGGAGGTCAATTGAAGATGTTCAATGACCATTCAGCTTTGATGTATCTGGTCAATAAGCCTATGTTGGAGGGGAAGATCTGTCAATGGATACTTCTCTTCCATGAATTTGATTTTGAAATAGTTGTGAAACTAGGACGCCTGAATGTTGGTCCTGATCACCTATCCTGCACTGAAACCGGTGAAGAGCCCGCTAATATTGATGATGGATTGATGGATGCACAACTATTTCGAGTTGATATCGCAGATGACCATAATGCATCGATAATTCAGTTTTTGGAAACCAGGGTTGTGCTTGAGGAGATGACAACCAGTCAAAAGAAGTAGTTGGTAGTGAAGGCTTCATATTTCCAATTGATCAATGGGCACTTATACAAGATTAGACCCTCTGAGATCCTATTACGGTGTGTTCTACCTCATGAATAAGAGCAAATTCTGGAAGAATCACATGCAGGAGTTATGGGTCGAAATTATGGAGAAAGGGCTACCACACGTAAGGTACTTCACACTGGGCTATGGTGGCCTAAATTGCATAATGATGCTACAAAATATACGTGGAGCTGCAATGTCTATCAATGTGTCAGGAAACCATCGCAGCGAGACAAAATGCCATTTGTACCATAGGTAGCTTTACAACCTTTTGTTAAATAGGTTATGGACTTTGTGGGTCCAATCAACCCACCAGGCAAGCAAACCGGTGCATGATACATCATCACCAAAACTGACTATATGACAAGGTCAGCTAAGGCCTCAGCAGTTGTTGATTCAACCACTGTGACACCAGCAAATTTCATCTTTGAAAACATCGTGACGTGGTTTGGATTCCATAGGATATTGATGAGTGACAAGGGTAGTCACTTTATTAACTGCACAGTAAAATCACCGACAGAGGATTTGTAGGTGCAACATAAGAAAAGCACCCCATATCATCCAAATGGAAAATGGGACTGTAGAAGCCTTCAACAAAATCCTGGAAACTGAGCTGACAAAGGTATGTAACACTAAACATGATTACTGGGATTTAAAGATCCGTGCGGTATTGTGGGTGTATCGCACCACTTGCAAAAGACTAACAGGGCAAACACCGTTCAAACCGGTATATGGTCAAGAGGCAGTCATGCCTATGGATTAAATTGTTCCTAGTCTATGCATCGCCGCAGAAACTGGCATGGGTGATGAAATAGAACTTGGGGAGCTAGAAATGTAGCTACTTCAACTTGAAGAGGACCGCTTCATCGTAGGCTTCTAGCAGCGTGTCGAGAAGGATTGACAGAAGTCATGGCTTGATTGCCACATTAAAAAAAACCAATTTTTCCAAGACAATTTGGTGCTGTTATACGACAGCAAGTTCATAAAGCATCCAAGTAAGTTACAAATGCACTGGTTAGGCATGTATCTTGTTCATTCAATTACTTCTAGGGGTGCAGTTCAATTGTGGCAGTTAGATGGAGCGGTGTTGCCAAATTTCATAAATGGTAGCCGCTTGAAGCCTTATAGGATAGGGGTGGAAGGGTGCACTTCCTAAAGCACTACGCAATAAAAAAAAATAGATAGGATAGATAGATAATAGAAGGATGCGCTAGGAGGAAGTGGTTGCGTAGGTGTAGGATTTGGTAGCGCAGTTAGATAGAGACACCACGACAGCCATAGAGCTGCTATTGGGCCAAATCAGAAATTAATGTAGACAGTTAAGAGTAGTTTTCCGATGGCTCTCATTGAAGCAACGCGCATTTATGGTTGATCTGATCATTAGCATGATAGTATCGCCAACGGATTTGTGTTGTTAGTGAAGGATTTGGAAAAATGACTACCGCTAATTTGGTAATGATGAATATAGACTCGTGAGTTGTTATAAAAAGCCGAGGGACATGGAAAGAAGCCATTGTTATGTTTAGTTGAGTGAGTGAAGTAGAGCTGAGCTGATTAAGTGGAAGACTATTGAGTGGCAGCTAAGGCATGAGAGAGGGGTGCGTTCGATTGCTTGGTAAGATTTTTTGGTGCATCATGCTGAGCAACCTCGACACTGTGGAGATTTCAAGCAAATAGGAGTCACATATCCATCCAAATTCTATCATCAAAGAATTCATGAGTATGCTGATCAGATCATCTTCGATCCCCTGGGGCAACTGGAAGCCACAAAAGCTAGGATCAACACCCCCGCAGAAGAGGAAAACATGGACTTCCATTAGGGTGCAAGGGGAGGGCACTGTGCAGACAGGGACATCTAATTTAGGAGATGTGGATTCTGTGGCACCCAGGGGAATGTCCATAAATGATATCCTCAAATATATCGCTCCCACATGATCTGGTGTGAAGCCCTGAAAGACAACTAAAAATAAAAAATATCATCCGAAAGTGATGCCGCTGCCTGAAGAAATGCAGTGCACTATGGATATTATTCCTTCCCTGGTCAAAATGAAATATGAGTACTGTGACTTGTTGTTGTTGAAGAACATAGCGGATGAGCCCTAATAGTTCTTTCCATTAGTTCCAGGCACACTCATCGATCGTATTCTGCACTCATGGGTGTAAAGATTCAACAAATATGGGTTGATGGGGTTTATCAACATGCCCCACTTCGGGAGGCTAAATGAAGTGATTGCATCATCAAATAGATCTTGGCGTGTTTTCATGGTGGGCCATTATGGTTGGATACCCGAATTATGGTTACGGTGGATATGATTTCGGAGATCACGAGGCTACCAAAGGTCAGGGCAGACCGTAGTCAATACCTCAGAGGTAGAGACAACAACAAGAAGTTGGCTCAACTATTATATTTTTATCATTCAAGCTAGCATTGTGATCTCAAGATATTTAACTAAGAGAATAACATGCACACTAATAAAACACAAGATACAAGAGACACAAAGAATTTTCCTTGGGGAAAACATAAAGGAGAAAACCTCGCAACTTCCTCAGAGATAGAATTAGCACCAAAAGTAAAACCTAAAAACATAAAGATGATATCCTGACAGCAGCAGTCTCTCTCTTGTCCTCTCACTCATGCGCCCCAATGAGTGAGTGTGTGTGTGATAAATAGAGAGGCTCACTCTCTATTTATATTCTTTCATTCACTTGAAACCCACTCCAACATGTCGGCCTCACTTAACAATTACTTACTAGAGCCGACATCTCTAGGAGTGTCTGATAACCCTAGTGCCCCACAACTTGTGGAGACTTTGCCTCCTTCGACCAACAAGGAGGGTTATCCTTAACACAATGGTGGGGACTATTTCCCTGAATTACAATGACTCACCTAGGGTCGACTTCTCTAGGATATTCTAATAACCCTAGGGCCCCACAACTACGGGGAATTTAACCCATGACCAATAGGAGGGTTATCCATAATGACTTGACATGACTTGTTTACATTATAGAACCTCCCGATAGGAACATCGAGGCATGACATGACTCAAATACATTACAGACACATCCTGGAATGAACATCAGGGTATAATACATAATATATACAGATGAATACATTCTAAAGTTACAAATACATCAACACTCCCTCTTAACTAGGAAGGTATTCTCTCGACACAATTTATCAGTACAAGTCTTCTTCTCTGTATCATCTGGATCATCATCGATTCCTCATCATCTTCACCTTCAAGTCATCTCTATATTCAAGTCATCTTCATCTGGATCTGGATCATCATCACTGGATCTGGATCATCATCATCGAAACACCATTACTAGATATGTATCATCACGGGTGCTATCTCATGATTCTTCTTGTCACAGGAAGTTCTACATAGCTAGCCCTTTTTCATGCTAGTTGTAGGCCTAGCCTCCATGTAGGTCTTCTTCGAGCACTTATATCTGACCCTAATTCAGAATGGATAGTCCAACACTTATATCTGATCATGTAGGAACCAATCCTATAATCATATCAGAAAGGCATGCCCAGCACTCACATCTGACCATGTGGGAACACATCCCACAACCCTATCAGAAATGCCTAGCACTCACATTTGACCATGTGAGGAACCAATCCAACATACATGTCAAAAGGCTCTGCACTTATGTTCTACCATGCAAGGAACCAATCCAACATACATGTCGAAAGGGCTCTGCACTTACATTCGACCATGCGAGGAACCAATCCAACCTACATATCGAAAGGGCTTTGCACTTACATCTTCCCATGTGAGGAACCAATCCAACATACATGTTAGAAAGGATTTGCACTCACATATGACCATGTAGGAACCAATCCAATAGTTACATCAGAATGGCCCTTAGTCCCAGACTAAGCTTTCCTAGTAACTGACCAGGTGCCTCCATTCCAAGAATGGAATTTAGCACTTATATATGATCATGTAGTAACAAATCCTACAGTCATACCAGAATGGCTCAGCACTCACATCTGACATAGAAGGAACCAATCCTCTCACCATGACAGAATGGATCATCCCTTACATCTGACCATGGAAGGAACCAGTACTCTCACCATGTTAGAATGGATCTAGGTTTCATCATTTCCCCTTGGAGGGAACCTCGATCTAGAGAACACCAAGCTTCTCCCTGAAGTACCCAAACTTCAATTTGGCCATTTCTATCATAGAATCACATCAAGGCTGATTACGTTCAAGGATAACCTACGAGCTTCTCTAGGACCGATTACATACGAGGACAACCAACAAGATCGTTTACGTTTGAGCAACCTATGAGCTTCACCAAGATTTATGCTCAGACAACATGTCTCATCAGCTATGCTAGAAATCCCTCTTTCAAGAGATCTCGATCTAGATCACTACTCCTCTATGCATCATAAAAAAATGCAAGTCAGGTCAACCAAATCAAATAGTACTTTTCAAAAGAAACATACTACCTCCCAAATAGCAAGTGGTAACATCTTTTGCCTCAGCTGTACTCAATGCCATTCAGAACTCCATCCTGCCAAACCAAGAGATCACACTTGATCCCATACTGAAGTAGCACCTCGAAGTGCTCTTCCAATCAATGGCACTACCTACCCAATACGAATCCACATAACCTTCCAGGTTAATCTTCTGATCCACCTCATACTTGAGCCCATAATCAACTGTACCCCTCAGGTACCTCAAAATATGCTTTGCAGCAATCAAGTGAACATGTCTCAATGTGTTCATAGCAAAGCAAATATCTGGTCTCGTATTTGTTAGGTACATCAACTGATAATACATCGTGGCATCAACTGAATCTGATGAAGCAACACTAAATAAATTTAGGTTCGATGCCATCGGTGTGGTCATGGCCTTGCAGTCCATCATCCTGAACCTCTTCAGGACCTCTACTACATACTTCCGTTATCGAAGGGAGATTCTATCCACATTCTACCACACCTCCATGCCTATAAAATAGTGCATCGACACATCACAGGAGCATCATTGGTCTTCCTCCTTCAACCTTGAAGCAAAGGTATGAATCCTCTCTACTCTTACTAAATCCTAGAGTCATCAGTAATATATCAATCCTGTTGTACCATTTCGAACCTCAGGATATTCTACAGTCACTCCCTCTGAAGCATCATACTCCCTCTGTCTTACGTACTCTATGCACTGAAATATTCTATACTGGAGTGACAAGTAGCTTCCTCTGCTACTAATATTCTATGTATCCATCTAGGGTCACTGGATACCAAGATCCTCTATCTTTGAAAGCATTCTTGCACCCATCTGTGAGCTTGTCATCCTCTATAGGCTTTCATCTTCAACCTGTAGCAAAGGTTAACATCTTCATCAGGCTCCTCATGTATGTGTTATCCCATGGGTGTCTTCTAAGCTTGTACAAGGCCTTATTTAATTTGCACACATGAGTTTTCCTGTCATGTGCCTCAACTACCACTAGATGCAAATGTCTCTTCATAGTCTATGCCTTCTTTCCTTGAGAATCCTCGTGCTATGAATATTTCTTTGTATCCCATAATGTTTCCATCTACTGCATGACGGAACTACGAACTTCCCTTCATGTATCGATACTACATCCTAGACATCATTCTTCTTGAAAGGGCCTTCCCTTTCTTCTTGGTTACTTCTCCATAGCTAGAAGGTCTTGCATTAATGATGTCACTACATTGGTCATATTATTCTTCATCTTGAACTATCGTCACTTGTTCTTCGGAACAAGTCTCATCCTTCTTTGCTTGTAGGTGATTGTACGCGATCTTTCCTAAAAGTCAAATGCATTTGTATGGTTAGAAACATTTCCTAAGGCATATTCATAATGGAAAATTCTTATGCATAAATATATGATCATGCAACTATTTTAGCCACTACAACATTCATCCACATCTCACGGAAAATTTTCTAGATGCCTTCCATCTCTACCAGGACAACATTGAGACTGTGCACTACTCCAATATGTCAGAAAAGAGATTTCATTCTAGATAAGTAACAATGGAGAGTTTGTATAGCACCATGAGCTACTTACCCATCACATGCATATTAGTAGTATACTGTCATTAATGCAAACATTCTATTATGCATAATACATCAATTGAATATAAACTAATGCATAACAAAACAATATCATGAAATGACAATTGAATACTTATGTTTATTTGTTTCTTGGGCAGACTCCTTCTTGAGCCTTTAGCTTCATCAGCTTATTCATTCATAATAGCATCGTTTCTTATCCAAATTCTAAGATGGATAAGAGGTTATTCAAGAGTTGATTTCTTTGTATTCCTCATCACTTGAGGGATATTCTTTGGATGGTGAGAGCTTGATCTTTGGTTGCTCCCATCTTCTCTTCTCTTATTATGAGTCGAGCTTCTTCTTCTTCTGAAAGTAATCACTTCCTTCTGGAACACATTTCTTGAATGAATGAATCCCATGATCCTGGGAGGCCATTCAAGGTGGCTATCACCAATTCTACATTCTTCACTTATTCTTTTACCGCTTCAAGTTTTTTTATTTGAGAGACCCTTGTAAAGTATGACTGTATGGTCTCTGCATTTTGGATCTTCACATTCTTCAACTGGTTTCTTAAGGTCATATTCCGATTTATGTTCTTCCCTTCAAATAGCTTGGTCAAGGAATAAAACATATTCGGTGTCTTTAGGGAAGACACTTGTGGTACAAGTTGATCCATGCTTTAATCAACAATGATCTTCTTGGCCTTGACCAAGTTCTTCTCGTGTAAGGCTTTTAGCCTTATCTCCCTCTGGAACTGGAACCTCTCTACTTGTGTAGGTGTCCAATTCATTTCTTCAGAGAGATCATATACCTCCATGCTTGGAATTTTTCAAGTTCAACAAGATTATCATCAAGCTGATGTGATAGATCACTTTGAAATGGGAACCTCAAATGAAAATAGAAAAAGATTAGATCTTATCGATTTGAGGTGTCCGTCCTGGTTCCGGAGCTGGCTGATCAAGGGTTTGTCAGAGAAACCATAATTTTTAAAACATGGAATATTTCAGATCTGATTGGATAGAAAGATATATCTCTTCAATTTTAGCTGTCCCATGTACTCCTTTTCTGAAAACAGTGGAGAGAAGCTCCCAGAACAGGAAGCCCTAGTTTACCAATTTCTTCTACAGAAATTATTGATATTGTTTCTATGGTATCTCTGAAATTAATGCTCCTCTGCATTGGAAACTTTGGAATGAGGTAGCCTCATATGTCCCTGTTCCAAAAACATAGGTTTCATCATAATTGGTTTCACCAATTGATACTTATGAGCATTTTCCCAAGGTGACCTGTTACAGGACTGTTCAAAACAACACAATTGTACGGACTGCCATGTGTCATTGTTTCATATTCTAGGTCTAAAACTCAGACCACAGAAAGTAAATTCCATTCCCTTTTTGGAACATCTTCATAAATTGAATTTGGACCTTTTAATCCCAACATATAGCAATTCTCCCCAGGTGTCTTATTTAGGGATGAATCCTGGAAGAGGCTAGAACCCTAAATTGGAGAGATCATATCTCCCAGAATGTAGTGAATCTGAAGCTGAATGTTGGATACAATGTAAATCCATATTTTCTCTTTGGCATGTGAAAGTTTTAGCTCCCAAGCCATTTCCAATCCAGATATATAGATAATCTACCAAAACATATCAGTTTTAGTATTTTAGGGTTTTTCTAGGTCAGGGTCAAACTAGGGTTTGACTTCCCTGGAGTTTCACCCAACCAAAAATCTTGACCCAAGTCTCTAAACTTCGATTTTGATGAGGAAATAAATCCTATGTCAGGCTCACTCAAAAATTCCTCTTCTGTAAGAAGCCCTAATTTCCTGCACCAAAAACTGAAAATGTCCGAAATTGAATTCCTCTTTGACAGAAAGATGCACCCTTCAATGGAGAGTCAGCCTAGCATACTTTTGCTGATGGATTGTGGAGAGAGGCCCAAAAAGTAAAAATCCCTAGCTTTTGTAGCTGCACAATGTCTTCTTCTTAGGTTAGCTCTGATACCATGTTAGATTTTTATCATTCAAGCTAGCATTATGATCTTAGGATATTTAACTGAGAGAATAACATGCATAGCAGTAAAACACAAGAGACAAGAGACACAAATAATTTTTCTTGGGGAAACCATAAAGGAGAAAAAACTACAACTTCCTCAGATATAGAATCAGCGCCAAAAGTAAAACCCGAAAACATAAAAATGATCTCCTGACAACAGTAGTCTCTCTCTTTTTCCAACAACTTCTCCTCTGACTCATGCACCCCAATGAGTGAGTGTGTGTGTGATAAATAGAGAGGCTCACTCTCTATTTATATTGTTTAGTTCACTTGAAACCCACTCCAACATGTCGGCCTCACTTAACAAATTACTTACTAGAGCCGACTGTTAGAATAATCAAACCCATAATATTACCCACTTAGACATTAATTCATTTATTTTTGTCTTATTTGCCTTGTTCATGAGTCCCACCATGTGAAAGTTGTTAATTGCCTATCCATAGAGGTCAAACTTGCCATCTTTGACTCATGTAGCGTTTGGGAAATCCTTAGGAATCAAATCTACTTTATTCCTGGCCTCCTAGGCGCCCTTCTACTTTTTCTGCTTTATTGCCTGCTTTTTCAGTGTTTTAAGGCACATAGGAAAGCAAGACTAGGTGAGGTGAACTTGTTTTTTTCCCCTTTCATCCTCCACTCTTTCCTCCATGAAAAAGCATGTATGAGCTTCCATTTCACCACTCATTAGATTTCCCATGCGCCCTTGCCAATTCGTGAGCCTCATGACAGATTTGGGATCAGCTTTTTACACCTATGGGGGATTTGCCTATTTTGGGTAAGCCTGCTTTATGCTAGTTTTGGATGCCTCCTTATGAATTCGACCTATTGATGTATTCTATATATTTAGCAACCTATGTTATTACAGGGTTGGAAATTGTACACTGAGTTAATATAATTTTGTGTTACAGCTCCATATTCAGTCTCCATTGTTGACAATTTTGCATGATCAATTGTAATTTGTTGTGAGTGAAATTAATCTATTTCTGGTCAGAATTTATACATGGTATCAGAGCCATTGTAGGTTGTTACTCTCCTTCAAAAATTGTTTTGCAGGTTTGACATCAAGACTGGGAGCCTTCTACTGATAGCCGGGACAGATTTTCTAAAGCTATGGATTCACAGAAAACTATCTTGACTCCCTTCAACTATTTTGAATGGAAAGCAGAGATGGAGATCTTGTTGAGAGTGAAAGGCCTCTACAGGGTGACTATGGCAACAAAATTAGAGCCCAATGCAGCTGCAGAGAAGATCAAATGGCACAATTGGAGAGATGAGGCTTATGGCCTCCTATGTCTCAGTATTTCCCAAGACCTCCTTTTCCATCTCGATGGATTAACTTCACCGGATCAAGTATGGGAGAAGCTGTCTGAGCTTTTTGGAAAGACAGATGAGATGAGGGGACATCAGATTGAAAATGAGCTGATTTCTCTGAGTCCCAACAGCTTTGAATCCCTGCAGCTATATTTCTCCAAGTTCAAAGCACTAGTTTTGCAGCTGAAGCAGTGTGGTATCGAAAAGAAAGATGAGAAGATCGTATTGGAAATCCTATCGAAGCTAGGACCTGACTACTCAATATTTGTTTCGACCTTCTATGCCACAAAACTCACAGCTCGAACCTGGAAGATGCCTAGCCTTGCAGATTTCATGGAATCTCTCACACAAGAACAAGACAAGCTGGTGATGATGGGCACCATCAAACCTTCCAAAGACCAAGCTCTAGTTGCTGGAGATTTGAGGGTGGATTCTAAAAGAAAAAAGAAAGCTAAAAAGCCACCTGAGCAAAGAAGAGACAAAAAGTAGTCTCTGGAGGATCAACAAGGTCCCAAGAAAAATACCCAGAAGAAGAAAAACAAAGGTGAAATGAACAAGTGCTCATACTGTTCGAAGGGAAATCACACTGAAATCTCTTGTATAAAAAAGCAGATTGATATGCTGACCAATCTCCTGGAGAAGAATGGCATCTCCCTTCCAGAAGGCTCAAAGAAGAGAGAAGGAGGATCAAGTTTGGATGACAGAGAGAGAGTTCATGCTCTAGTTGCTGGCACATCAAGCTCACCCAGTTTTATCATAGATTCTGGAGCTTCAAGACACATGGTTTCAACTAAGGAGGCCTTCTCCTCACTGGATATGTCGAAAGGACCATCTATTGTAATGGGAGATGACTCTCTCACTGAAAGTAAAGGCAAAGGAAGGATAGAACTTGATCATGGTAACTTCAACAATGTGCTGTATGTCCCTGGTCTCGCCTCCAACCTTCTATCAGTGTACCAGATGACCCACACTGGGTCTCCTAAGAAAGTCATATTCTCACCAGATGAAGTTGAGATCATAGAAATCTCAAGTGGAAGAATCATTACAAAAGGAGTAGCGAATCATGCCCAAAAGGTATACATGTTTTCAGA
>LPNX010020501.1:443637-456783 GCA_001517045.1 Pseudotsuga menziesii | reverse complement strand
ACCCATAGTATTACCCACTTAGACATTAATTCATTTATTTTTGTCTTATTTTCCTAGTTCATGAGTCCCACCATGTGCAAGTTGTTAATTGCCTATCCATATAGGTCAAAATTGCCATATTTGACTCATGTAGCACTTGGTAAAGCCTTAGGAATCAAATCTACTTTATTCCTGGCCTCCTAGGCGCCCTTCTACTTTTTCTGCTTTATTTGCCTGCTTTTTCAGTGTTTTAAGGCACATAGGAAAGCAAGACTAGGTGAGGTGAACTTGTTTTTTTCCCCTTTCATCCTCCACTCTTTCCTCCATGCAAAAGCATGTATGAGCTGCCATTTCACCACTCATTAGCTTGCCCATGCACCCTTGCCAATTCATGAGCCTCATGACAGATTTGGGATCAGCTTTTTACACCTGTGGGGGATTTGCCTATTTTGGGTAAGCCTGCTTTATGCTAGTTTTGGATGCCTCCTTATGCATTCAACCTATTGATGTATTCTATATATTCATAAACCTATGTTATTACAGGGTTGGAAATTGTACACTGAGTTAATATAATTTTGTGTTACAGCTCCATATTCAGTCTCCATTGTTGACAATTTTGCATGATCAATTGCAATTTGTTGTGAGTGAAATTAATCTATTGCTGGTCAGAATTTCTACGCCGACATCTCTAGGAGTGTCTAATAAGCCTAGTTCCCCACAACTTGTGGGGACTTTTCCTCCTCCGACCAACAAGGAGGGTTATCCTTAACACAATAGTGGGGAATATTGCCCCGACTTACAATGACTCACCTAGGGTCGAATTCTCTAGGATAGTCTAATAACCCTAGGGCCCCACAACTACAGGGACTTTAACCCTTGAGCAATAGGAGGGTTACCCGCAGTGACTTGACATGAATTGTTTACATTATAGAACTTCTCGATAGGAACATCGAGGCATGACATGAATCAAATACATTAAAGACACATCCCAGAATAAATATCAGGTTATAATACATAAGATATATAGATAAATACATTCCAAAGTTACAAATACATCAACATCAGCCACTAAAGGAGCGATATGGATTGTAGCGGGATGGTCGCACAAACCGTATTGATAGCATCAACAAGCGGGTAGTATATAGTGGAGCATGCATTCTAGCAAGTAAAATCATTAGTGGGAATCGACCAGTTCAGTGCAATTCGGGATTAGTTGCTTGTGCGTAGCAGTGTGATGAGGGAGTAGAAATGAATTGGTCCCTCTTCTTTTTGAACCAACTTACAAAGGATGCGGTCACATCCCAGGCCAAGGAGAGGTATTTTTCCTATAGTTGGATGCTGATCTTAATTTCTTTGGTGGCTTGGATGGAGCCAGAGGACTACTAGTGTATGTCGGTCGCAGCAGTCAAAGTTTGCAAAGGTGAATGATACCAAAATTTATGGTGGGTAGAGCAGCCGAGTCGACAGACCGATTGCGCGATCCACTTTTGGATCTACTGGGAGGTGCTACAAACTACAATAGTTAAAATTTTGTGCTTATCAAAAGCAACAATGGTCAAATATTAGAGGATCATGAAGTTCGCTATCGGGCCCCATTCCATTCATATCCAGTTGCGACGAGAGCTCGATAGGAAATGGATACCAATGCCTTACAAATTAACTGATGATGAAGTGGAAGCCGTAGTCTAGGACTGGCCTACTGCCTGGTGCAAACCAGTTAGTGCTAAAAAAGTGTTGACGGGACCACCGATAGATGCACCTGAAGAGCCTTTGCGAGAAGGCCAAAATAATCATGACTTAGATGGATATTCATTGACCGACACTGACCCAGAAGACTAGTGCATCCTATATGAGTGCAGAACCAAGAGGCACATGGATATTGATGCAGACAGTAGCACAAGAATAACTTTGGAATCCCAATTGAACTGACTAGTCAAAGCTATCACGAATTTATTTGACTCTGCGATGAAGGTAATGCATCAGTCCTACCAGGATGGATTTTTCATAGTAAGAGATAAACTTGATTCTATTTATTACGCAATTATGAAGGTGGGACCAGAGAAGGCCGTGGGACTAGAACTCCCGTCTATTAACACTAAGCTGCATGTCATGAATGTTTAGGTTCCCCCGACTGCAATCAACGTAGGAAGTGTGGAGGTGAGATACACCTTGCAATAGCTACAGGATGTTGTGGTAGATATCAACAAATTGTTGACCCAAACCCTAGTCCATATGTAGCAGGAGGCCAACCAGGAATTGGTCAATAGACAGAAGGAGCTTAGTGAAGGGTTTTTGCAATCACATGGGGAAGTGACATAGCTAAAGATAGAGGTTGAAGAGATGCACCAAGTAAAGGACCAGTTAGCAGCATCTAAGGTGCAAGAGGTTGCTGAATTGAAGATGACGCAGGACAAGTTACAGAAGAAAAATGTTGAAGAGATCATTGATTTGAAAAAGGACTGACCTCCTAATTTCTGAGAATGCATAGCTAATTGTGGGTATTGCTGAGGTAGAATCAATTGTTGATGAGGCATTTCAACATGTTTATGAAAACAAGGTGGAACTTGATGCCGTCACAAAATCCAAGCTACTGGGAGAGGTCATAGTCTAGCTCCAACTGACCAACAATCTTCTCAATTCTATGTTCTACCCAAAGACACCACCATAGCATATTGCAGAGCATAAGGATTCCAGTAAAGTAGTCGCGACTCAATTTGAAGTAATGGAGAAAGAAGCAAAGAAGATCTAAGAGGACACGACACAATTTTGGGGCAGTATTTGTTTAGAGGAATTCCCAACCAGTGCTCACATTGCTTGTTCCTCTACAATGTAAAACACAACTACAAAACAAAAAGACATAGCAACATAACCTTTCCTTAAATAATCAAATCAATTAACACAAAACTATTATACCTCAACCTCAGATATGTTTGTCTTCTCTGCAGAAAGTCCCTACAACGGTTCAATACCTATAGAATAGATCACAAGACAAATGAAAAAGAGATGAGAGCATCATGATAACTGAATATCCATATTGGTGATTAAGGAGTCCAATAATATTTAATTAAAAATACAACAAGTAAATATAGGAAAGGGAAATGTCTTTGTATTAATATATGGATGAGAAAGAAGTACAACCAAAATCCTTGATGTCGATGGCTGTTATCTCAATCAAGAATGTCTACAATATCCTATGAATACCTCTCCAGCCACAAGATACCTCTACTTTTCCTCTGATCAGACTTCAAACTAGCAGCATAAGGATGATTTTTCTGGCCTCCCCCACTCTCCTAATGAAGGCTTCATTTACAGGCCTAGAACCTATAGGATGACTTGACAAAAGGTTAAAATGAGATCCCTATAGGTGAGGGAGGAAAATGCCACCTTTTTCAGGTGTTAACCAAAAAAATCCCACATTGAGCTCTACATGACATACACCACCTAAAGACATCTAAGTATGACCCTCATTTGACCCCATTTGACCTCGACAGCCTCAAGAAGGCTTAAAAATATGAAAAAGGGATTAAAAACCCCTAAAAAGAGCCAAAATAGCTCTCATAGGGGATAAAGTCTCCAAAAAGGGGCTAAAACCCCTCAAAGGAGCTTAAAACCCCCAAAAGAGCTAAATATTGAGCGAAAGGGGCTAAAGCACCAACTAGCGGCTTAAAACCCTAAAAATCTTGAGAAAAAGTATAAATAAAGGGGTGGGGGTCACTCTCAAAACACTCCTTCAATCCCTATCGTTATGCTTCCCACATGAGTGCCTTGAGACCATTTTCCTCTCAATCCATTCACCCTCCCTCTCCTCCATTCCTCCATTGATCCATAGCTCCCCATTCCTAAGAGAGGTGCTCTCCCAAGCTAGGGCATGGTGGCCCATTCCAACCAGAAGGTATACTTGTATTTTCATGTTTTTGCTTTGGTAGATTGTAGTTTTATAGCATTATTTCTTTGCAGGTTTATTACTTAACATCTTCTTGTAGGTTTCCATTGATTGTTTGTAGGTATTTTGGTTTTCTAATAGTTATATACAGGGGCTTGGAGCTTAACCCTAACCTTGTGTGCAAAGGGGTTTTGTTTTTCTTTTTTTCTTTACTGTTTATTTCCTTATGTTCTTCAATTCTCACAGGAACCCTACCCTTCTGTCCTATAGATGAAAGGGAGTTGTTCCTGCTCTGTAGCTAGGGTGAAATCCCTACTACAGATTTGGAGACCATACCCCACAGGATCCTTGGGTTTTATTTCTGCATTTTAGTTTTCTTGCAAATCTAGATTAGATCTATCTTTTCCTACATTTTTATTTACTGTTGAGCCTCCTCAAGGACAAACCGAGCCCATTTGGCCACAATACAGGTTACTTTCGGCTGGATCTGGCTCAGGTTCAAGAAATTTCCACCTTTCGGAGTAGGTCGCTCTTATTGGGATGAAAGGCACGACCAGGTCACTCATTCAGGCCTGAAAGCTGTAACCAGGTTGCTCATTTAGACTCGAAAGGTGCAACTTCACCCCAGAAGCCAGACCGCTTCTGTCTGCAGTTTCTAAGAGACCCCCTTTCTTATTTTGGGAAAAATTTGTTGACCCCCTCCCCACATTTTCGCCAAAAAGAGCGAGTTGTCTCTCAAATTCGGATTTTTAAAGATTAGGGACTATTAGTGCAGAACGACCACCTTTGTCCATCAAATCTATGTCTATTTCCTTTCATCATCTATTTATTTTATTACAACATGTGTAAATCATTAATAAATTAAATGGTTAATTGGTTAATGAATTTGCTTAAAGCTTGAATCCAAAAATTACTGTAGGTTTCAATTCTTAAGTTGAAATTAACATATTTCCTAGCCCTTCCTCCTCTACCCAGTCATCACCCTTCAAGGTATTCTGGGATAAGATGAAGGGTGAAGTTCGTATAGTAATAGGCACTTCACCTATTATTTTTCTAAACCATTAAAAACGGGTGACTTGGAAAGTAGAGGGGGTGGTAGACCCAAGGGGACTCACGGCATTCGCGTCCTCCCTATTGACCAACCTTAAATATGGAGGGTGACCTGAGGATCTACGGATGGGATTAGTCCCATTGTGTTGAGATCCCAGCACCCTTTCCTGGTTGAAGAGAAATACAGGTGTAAGGCAGTCACCTAGTTAGGATATCATAGTTGAGATTCAGATATGGTACATGTTTAAATTTATGTTTATCATTTACTGATTTCATCAACGATGTTCTGAACTTTGCAGAATATTCATAAACCATTTAAATAGCCACTAAGTATAAACAGAAAGACAAAATACATACACACAAACCATACCACATAAAACAACCAAACTCAGTTCCTGATGATGAGCTAGCCATTAAAATTTATAATTTACATTAAGAAAAACACTTGCAGTATTTGAGGATATAAGTCCCTGATTTCCTTAACCATGGGAAGTACTTGGGATCATCCCAGAAAATCATTGTGAGGAGTACCACGGGAACCCCAAAGTATCTGGCCGCTGAGAGGAATTGCCAAGTGAAATGGGAAACAACCCCCACCGATTGACTAGCACTCCCGTGAGGAAAAAGCCAACCAATGTCTTATGGAAGTCTTGGTGGCCAAGTGACCACCTGAATCCAATAGGAAGCGATTAAAACTAGGGTCCAAAATTCATTACCATATTTCACCATTTGATATACAAATCAGACACAATTGATCCCCCAAGTTCTTCCTCATGCATGAGAGGTGATCCACCACAGTTCGGGTCCTTGAACCAACACCGTTAAGAACTTTCTCGATGACCCTCTACACCATTAGAAGGCCATACAACCTTGATTCAGACTCAGAATCATACCAATTTGAGCCAGACTTGCATACTGCACCATCTAGCCCCATGGCTGGTGCAAACCCATATCCATTTTTCAGCTTAGTGATTGGAAGTGGACACATGTCCACACCCCACACTACCACCAACACCTCTATTGGTGGCCCCAACATGGTCATGAAAACCATCATAAGCTAGCTACCACCACCCATATTGACCAGTAAAGTTGTCCCACCTATAACAGATGGGGGCAGTGTGCCTTCCACCCAGACTGTCCCACTTGGCATACAATGGGGAAAGTGGACCTTCCACCTACACTGCCTCTCCTATCACACATGGGGGTAGTGGCCCTTCCACTCACACTGTTCATTTTACCACACTTGGGGGCAGTGGCCCATCCACAATGGTGCCATAAGTACCCCCAGATATGCAGGTGCATCATGTCCCTGCAAACCCCGCCACCATTGTTTCCCCATCTAACATCAACCTTGGGTCAAACCTCCCTTTCATGGCACATCTCAACCTACCTGAATTGTCTCGGCTAACAAAGGACCCTATCCGCCATCAAACGTTTTGCCTCCCATGCCAACCAAAATTCCCTCAGACATTCCCAAGTTTGAATGGAAGGTAGGGGAGTGCCCCCAAAACAATCATGATGTTTCACCTATGGTTCTCATCAAATAGCATTGTAGATGATTTGATCAGGCTCAGACTGTTCCAACGCACCCTCACAGGTGTTGTAGCCAAGTTGTACATTGAGCTACCACAAGCCAATTACCCAGATTTTAACTCCTTGGCTTTCATGTTCCTGCAATATTTCCAACTCCCCATTAGATATGACGAAGGGGTGGAGATCTTGCTATCTTACCACCAGAATACTGCAACCCACATACCCGACCACATCCATGAGTGGCGGCGACATCGTAGTTTTTGCAAGATTCATCTTGATGACAGGATCTTCCTAGATTGGTTCCTAAAAACTTTGCTACAACCTATAGCAAAGGATGTTGCATCCAAACATCCCCAATCCGAAGAGGAGGCCATCTTAAAATCCCAGTAGTTTGATCTAATCTATGCATAGTTTGGATACCTTTACACTATCATTCTAGACACTCCTCGTGTAGGCACCTCTTCCAAGATGCACCAGGGGCATCCCATGCTGCAAATAGCATCATAGGTTCTGTCTCTCACCAACCACAGCACTGTCTGACACCACCTGTAATACCACCACAAAAAATCAACACCCCTAGTGTTTCATACCAAAACCAAACTCTGGAATATGTGAGAATGATGTCCCAATCCAAAGCCACAACTTCTTATGCACAACCTGCGCCACCACAATAGGACCAGGCATTGGCCTGGATGACACAACAATATGCAGGACAAATGCCCACATTTGTGGCATTTGCACCCACCCAAGTTTACTATGCACCACTAGAGCAAGCAGTTCAAGCCCCTGCCCCTAATCCACCTGCTTGGGACAGGTGTTTGTACAGTGAAACCATCCCAACCAGCCAACCCCCAATAAACAACAAGGGCAAGCCAGGTATAACCGACCCTAGAATCAAGGAAACAATCAACTGTAGGGAGGTGGTTAACAACCAAATCCTCCCAAAAATGTCGTGGCAAACCGGCTAGCTCAAAATCCTCAATGACCAAATGCACCTAGATGCAACAATATGTTGCATACAAACCAACTGTGCACACTATGTGAGGTCTACGGGCACTACACATATGAGTGTCCCTTCATGGGTCATACTAAGCACGCCATTAGGAATGAGGTTCAAAACACCCAATGCATCTCTTCAGTTACCCACTTTCCCTCCGCACCCCCCCATATGACGGGTTGTCAACAATGCCACGGCTAGAGCTGTTGTCAGCTATATCATCGTGGATTATTTGGCCCAAACAACTACTTCCATGTCCGCTCTTGAGGTACTCAAAACTTGCCCAACGAAGCGAAAATACTTACTAGCATCCCATGGTGCTGTGGATCCCTCTAACTCCAAGTTGATCACATTCGAAACAAAGAATGGAGAACCGTGGATGCCATCAACCATTGCCTTCCAAATCTCAGTGTCTATCCAGAATTTGGTTGTGTACTGGTGCACAGTGGATAAGGGGGAATCCACATGCGTTTTGTTTACCCTAGTCTAGTAGAATCTTGGATCCCCAATTCTGCAGCCATCATCTACTACTTCGCGGGCTTATGATGGCCATCCCACTAAATCCCAAGGAATCCTCCCTCATGTCCTCATCACATTGGCCGAGAAAACAATACGGATTGACATAGAGGTTTTCAATGGTCAGTTGGACTATAACCTTCTCCTCAAAAGAAGTTATATGTACACCATGAGAGCTGTAGCATCAACTGTTTTCCATCTCATGATGTTCCCCCACGAAGGAAAAATCATGATGGTTGACCAACTAACTTATCATGATCTGCAAGGGCTAACGACACCCACCAACATTATCCCTACAATCAACACCATTGATCCATAAGGGCCAACCGCACCCACCAGCATTATCCCTATGGACAACACCATGGTTGACAACATACCAGCCTCCCCATTGTTGAATGTGGGCCCTGGGTTGTTTGTCGATACCACCATGGTGACTTCTTTCCCCTTAGTGTCACCACCGCTGACATCAAATGAGACTGTGTATTTGTGCATGCTCTCATCTAGCACTACTACACCCAAACATCAACTGCAGCCGTAGCCCCAACCACAACCATAACACCATCCGTAGCCGCAACATCATCAATAGCCGTAGCATCATCAGCAGCCACAGCATCACTAGCAGCCATAGTATCATCAGTAGCCACATCATCACTAGCAGCTGTAGCATCACTAGCAGCCGCAACATTAAGTGTAGTTGCCACCAAAACCTCATCCCCACATGCAACCATCAAGGAGTTATCTAGGCTCCTCCCCAGTCCACACAATTCCCTTCCTCTTTCCCCCACCTAGTGTCATGATCAAGCCAGTACTGGCTACCTTAAACTTACCCAATTTTACATTGGGAATTCCCGTGTGGTACCTTGATCAACCGACCCAACCACCAATGCCCCAGGTAGTCTTAACCCCCATGAAACCCATTGCGGTTGAATATCATCCTCCACATGGCCCGCAAAAACCAACCACTGCACCCGGACCGCCCCACCCAAAAAGGGTCAGGGGAAAAAATGTGAAAGCTACTATTCAACATCGACAGATCCCACCTTATGCCGTCTGCGAAGAAAAGGGCCATCCAACTCAAAAATGTTCTGATATTCCCATAATCCACGCACATTTGGATGCCATGGATACAAAAAAAAACCTCCCCATGGTTGAACTCCCAAGCGAGCCAATAGTGAGAAACAAGTCATTGAGAACAAACCATGCTTACGCCCTTTGCAGATTGTATGGACACTATTCTCACCACTGCTAAGACTTGTCTGAGTTTCAAATGGCTCTAGCCAACCTTCGACAACATTCCCTGGAATCTGAGATCACTCTGATCGAAGAAGTCCATCCCCCACATCCTTCTTCAGACACTGTGTCCATTTACATGATGTCCAGTTCTATAGACCTTCTTGTCTCCACCATCACCAAGAGTCCATCAGACTTGTGTCTTCGTTGCTTCTGCAACAATGAGGAGATACTTGAAGCCTTAACCACTCCGAAGTACCCTTGGGATTACATGCACCAACCATAGTCACAGCTCCATCCTCAGCCACAACTCCATCTGTAGCCGCAACCTCAATCGCAACCTCAACCTCAGTTACTAGGGAAACAGTGCGGTTCATTCCTACTCAACACAATCCTTTTCCTTTTCCTTTTCCCTTTACTACCATCCGGGATCGTGAGTAAGTCTGGCTTGGAAACCATCAATCTATAGGATTTCACACTGGGAGATCCTGTGTGGTACCTTGAACCACCTACCCTACCTATGAGGCCCAAGGATGTGTTGACTCATGTCCATCCAATTGAGATTATGTTGCACCTACCTCTAGGTCCATCAAATACTCCTCCTGTCTCCAGGCCTGCCCCTCTTCCTCCAATAGAGACTGGGGGGAAGGCCACCAAAGCCACAACCAATACCATTTACATGATCTCTAGCACCAGTTTCCTTTTCGTCTCATCAGTTATGGAAGATCCACTTGATCTACCCCGGTACCACTTATACGATGACGAAGAGATCTGTAAGACCTCCTTCGGTTTTACCCCATTCCCTTTAAACCATAGTGTGGAATCGGTTCTTCCCATAAAACACCAGATTCTATCACCCCTCCTTGCCAAATACCTTCATATTGGTAAGGGGGAATACATCTTCCCTGACTCAGATGGTCGCCTCTTAAATAAGTCGCGTAACAGGCTCCACCTTAAGAGAGTCTATGCTTGATACCACCACTATGAGTCCCTTGTAGCGTAGTTATTTTTTCCTTTTTTGTTTTACAACATTTTTACCACAAATCAAAGACCCCCATTCAACGGTGGCACCATCAGCTGCTAATCCATAGTCACCCGGAGCCTGCTCGAGACACCACTCACACCTCTGAGCTCAAATTTATGTCTTATAATGAGACCATCGTCTCATGTTTAATAAGTAATTTTTAGGACCACTTCTTAGAGGTTACCTTGATTTACAAGCCACATCATTGTGATGTAAGTTTCTCTAGGCCTATACTTGCATTACACTTGCCTACTGCCACTCATGCAGGTCCTCGGGCCACCACCCAGAAGGCCCTCATTTGACCATATTTGACCCCCACACCCTCAAGAAGGCTTTAAAATATGAAAAAGGGCTTAAAACCCCTAAAAAGAGTGAAAATAGCTTTCATAGGGGCTAAAGTCTCCAAAAAGGGGATAAAACCTCTCAAAGGAGCTTAAAACCACCAAAAGAGCTAAAGATTGAGTGAAAGGGGCTAAAATCCCAACAAGGGGCTTAAAACCCTAACAAGCTTGAGAAAAAGTATAAATAGAGGGGTGGGGGCCACTCTAAAAAAACTCCTTCACTCCCTATTGTTATGCTTCCTGTGTGAGTGCCTTGCGACAATTTTCCTCTCAATCCATTCACCCTCCCTCTCCTCCATTCCTCCATTGAGCCATAGCTCCTCATTCCTAAGAGAGGTGCTCTCCCAAGCTAGGGCATGGTGGCCCATTCCAACCAGAAGGTATACTTGTCTTTTAATTTTTTTGCTTTGGTAGTGTGGAAATTGAACCCAGGTGATAGATCAATTGCACTCACAAAATTACTAATCAAACATGCAAATTTACACACAAAGGAGACTGAAATTGTAGCATAACACTAATCTGTATTGAATAAGTGTACAATAGCCAACCTTGTGAAGTCATAGGCTGCAGCAATAAATAATTACATGATATATTCGAATGCATAAGGATGCCATTCGAAATAGCCCAAAGCAGGCTTACTAAATCTAGTCAAATCCCCCATAGGTGCATAAAGCAGTTTCCAAATCTACCTAGGAGCTCATGAATTGGCAAAGTCAAGTAGGCAAGCTAATAGGTGATGGAAAGACAACTAATACATGGTTTTATTAGGAGAAAATAATGGAGGATGGTGAGGGAAAAAAGCAAGTCAACTGCACCTAGTCACTACTTTCCCTTTTGCCATAAAACTCAGTAAAGCAGGGAATAAAGCAGAAAAAGCAGAAATGTGCTAGGGAGGATCTGTAATAAAGAAGATACGATAAATATGGATTCCAAGAGGTTTTACAAGTGCTCTGTGACTCATTTTTAGCAATTTTGACTTCTAGGACATGTGGAAGACAACTTGCATAGAGTGGAATATTGGAAACTAGGAAAATAAGACAAAAAGGGATTAATTAATGTCTAAGGTAGCTAACTGTGGGTTGATTATTCTAACACTGCCCCTTAATCCTGACTGATGAGTAAATATCAGAAAACTATAGAGCCTAGAAACAAGGCTTAGTCACCCTTTACATACTGCATGTCCATTTAACCAAGGAAAGAGGCAAAAACCCAGTGGGAAAATCCTCCCTTAAACATGCACAGTAAAACAAAATTTGAAAATATTGTCATCAATCATGATCATCAATCCCCAGTAGTGACTTTATATTGCTGAATGTCTTCTCACAAAAAACTTTGGTGAATATGTCAGCTACTTGTTCTGAAGATGCACAGAAGAGTAGGTGAATGGTGCCATCATGCACAAGCTGTCTGATGTAGTGCATATGGATCTCAATGTGTTTGGTTCTCTGTCTCTGAAATGGATCATTGCAGATTTGAATGGTGCTTTGACTATCACAATAGATAATAGTTGAGAACTTTGATTTGAAGCCACACTCACCAAGTAACCCCTGCAACCATAAACATTGAGTTGCTGCGTTTACAACTCCTCTGTACTTTGCTTATGTAGATGAGAGTGCAATGGCACTCTGTTTCTTGCTTGAACAGCTGATTGGTCCTTGAGCAAGCATGAACACATATCCTTATGTTGACTTTCGATCTGTGGTGTCACCTGCACAATCACTGTCAGTAAACCCAATCAAATCAAGATCAGATTTAGCTTTGTGGAAGATCCCATGAGTTCTTGTTCCCTGAACAAAGTTAAGGATCCTTTTGGATGCTCTCCAATGGATCTCATGAGGCTGATATATGTATCTTGAAGCCACACTTACTGCATAATAAAGATCATTTTGAGTGTGTGTAAGGTACAACAAACACCCAATCAGTTGTCTATACAGTGTATTATCTACCATAGGAGAAGAACCTGCTTCTTCAAGCTTAACTCCTTAAATGAAGGGAGTCTTGCTTGGCTTGAAATATTTCATGTTGAACTTGTTCAGAAAATACAAATCATACTTGGACTAATGTAATTTTATTCCATGTTGGGATTGAGCAATTTCGAGACCCAAAAATTGGCTCAACAACCCCAAATCAGTCATAGAAAATGCATGGTTCATTGCATCCTTCAAGGAGGAAATTTCTTTATTTGAACTTCCTGTAATCAAAAGGTCATCCACATACAAGACAATAATCATCAAAGAACCATGAATCAGCTTCAAATAAACATTTGTATCAGACTTTCATCGAACAAAACTCAATGATAGCAGAAAGCCATCAATCTTGGCATACCAAGCCCTGGGGACTTGCTTAAGCCCATACAATCATTTCTTTAGCCTGCACATGAAATATGGATTAGTAGCAAACCATTGAAGCTGGTGTATGTAAATCTATTTAGTAATTTCTCCATTTAGGAAAGCACACTTCACATCCTTGTGATGTACCTCCCACTGCTTCGAAGCTGCAATGGCTAAGGCTAGCCTGATGGAGTCCATCTTTGCCACTGATGCAAAGGTCTCATTGTAGTCAATACCATGTACCTATGAGTATCCCTTGGTTA
>LPNX010020501.1:425848-439467 GCA_001517045.1 Pseudotsuga menziesii | reverse complement strand
CATTCGAAATAGTCAAAAGCAGGCTTACTAAATCTAGTCAAATCCCCCATAGGTGCATAAAGCAGTTTCCAAATCTTCCTAGGAGCTCACGAATTGGAAAAGTAAAGTAGGAAAGCTAGTAGGTGATGGAAAGACAACTCATACATTCTTTTATTAGGAGAAAAGAATGGAGGATGATGAGGGAAAAAAACAAGTCAACTGCACCTAGTCTTACTTTCCCTTTTGCCATAAAACTCAGTAAAGCAGGCAATAAAGCAGAAAAAGCAGACATGCGCTAGGGAGGATCTGGAATAAAGTAGATATGCTAAATATGGATTCGAGGAGGTTTCCCAAGTGATCCATGACTCAGTTTTAGCAAGTTTGACGTCTAGGACATGTGGAAGACAACTTGCATAGATTGGAATATTGGAAACTAGGAAAATAAGACAAAAATCGATTAATTAATTTGTAAGGTAGCTAAATATGGGTTGATTATTCTAGCAGGTAGATTGTAGTTTTCTAACATTATTTGTTTGCAACTTTATTTCTTGCAGGTTTCCATTGATTGCTTGTAGGTCTTTTGGTTTTCTAACAGTTGTATGCAGGGTCTTGGAGCTTAACCCTAACCTTGTGTGCAGAGGGTTTTCATTTTTATTATTTCATTTACTATTTATTTCCTTCTATTCTTCCATTCTCACAGGAGCCCTACCCTTTTTTCCTATAGATGGAAGGGAGCTCTTCCTACTCTCTAGCTAAGGTGAAATCCCTACTACACCAGGCATATAGGAACTAATTCCATGAAGGATTCCATACAGAAGCTTCTAGAAACATCTATCTTTTCCTCTTGACTGACCACTAATGCTTTTATCTGAACTAGACAAAGCATCGGTCTAGGGTTTTTTCCAAAAATGAGGGAAATCGGTGCTCTTTTCTCAACTGAGCCATGCGTCGGCAACGCTCTGTGCAAAATGCAAGGGAGCACCGTCCCAGACCTAGACCGAGTTTTTTGGGAGGTCAACAAGAAACATGAAACTCTTCTGAAGGCTGACAAGCAGTGAGATTTTTAGGTGTAATAGAATTCCCCCCAAAGTATGAACCTAGAAGAAGGTGATAGTTGAAATAGTTTGCAAATTTTTCCATCTGATACAAAGGAAAAGAGAGATAGACTGATATAGGACCAGTAACTAACTTTATCCAACTCAATCATAGCTATGGACCAATACACTGTATATCTATGACGATGACCATGTCATGGCTACCAATAATACACTATAGGTCCATGAATAACTACTACAAGAAATAGGACATAGCTACGAGATATACAAAATAGATCTATACCTCTCAATTTCAGATATAGAACACAGCCACCAAACATACAATGTGGATCCGTTTCATGACTGTGAATGATCTCCAAATGCAACCTAAGCATAGGCAATGACAAAAAAACCTAACCACTCAAGGTCTTCATCCCGATGTCCAAACGATACGAATCTAACCTTGTGATTACAATGTCTTGATGTCGAACATGATAGAAACCACTTGATTACCAATCAATAATGTAAACTGTTAACAAATGCGAGGGTGATCACCATTGATGTCAATGAACCCCAAGGTATCTCAGTACATACCATCGAGTGTGAATGAAGGAACTGAAGTTGAACACTCAATGAGATCTTTCAATCAAGAGTCAATGATGTAAAATCATGTCAAAAGAGAGGTTACCTGCCATTGAGGCATGGAGGTCCAAGGTACTGTCTAGGTTTCTAGGTCTAATTCCTGGATAATGATCTAAAGTCGACAAGAATAGACTTGTCACAGGTGGGCCATGATGCTTCCCACATCAGTGACAAGAAAATAGGAACAAAAGTTGATTTGAAGTAATGGACTGACTCAGACAATGACTGACTCTTAAGGACAAGTGAAGTTACTAATGAGTTATGATTTTAGGAGAGGCATCCTTTGAACAATTTGACGGCATGACACATGACTTGGAAGCTTAGACTTAAACGAGAATAGAACCATGTGTAATGCAAGGAATTTAATAGAGAATTCTTTGAATTGACTCAAAGGAGTCAAGTGACTTACAAAAGTGGATTGACTTGAATACAAGCTAAAAAACCCAACTATTCAGATATGCAAATGCAAACAGGTGTCGTGTTCAAAGGTGGACTGTAGAGTACTTCCATATAAACAAATGAAAACCATTCCCATTTCCTTTAAATCCCCCACCTTGAAAGGTGAGTTCCTCTTTTTGTTTTTACGAGTCCAAAGAGGGTAACAAACACTTGTTGAAGCTAATCAAGTGATGAGTCCATTCTCATATTTTTCACGAACTTGAGAAAGGAGGGGTTTGTTCCCAAATAGGGTCTTTCATCGTGCATTTTTATGAGTTCGATGAAACCAAACTCATTTGTTGTTTCATGTTTAGAGAGTCTGAAATGACTAAGAAGACTCCAAAAAATCCTTTTTTGTAAATAAGGCTAGTTGGTCTGAAAAAGAGATAACCTACCCCTGGCTAGTCGATCGTTCTGATTCTTTTACAAGCGTGAGCGTAACAGGTTTGCTTGGAAATATTTTTTTTTTTTGAAGAGACTGAAAAGAGCTTAAATATAACTCCCGGACCAGGTTCCTTTTTCATAATCCATTTTTTATAAGTCTAAAAAAGCAAAAAAGTATACTCGACACCTTTCTACTGGATTTTTAATGAGCATGTAAAAAGTGTAAACGATGCTCAATACTTTTTCGTTTTTCTCTAAGCTCAAAAAAGACAAAAATAGCCCAAAACCTAACCATAACCCCTTGTTCACCTAAAAAAACTCAAAAAACACTATCAAAAGTCATTTTCCAAAACTATAGAAAAGTGAAAATGAAAACCCACTTTTGCTAAAATAATTTTAGATTCCAAAATAAAATAAATTACAATATATCTTTGGAAACTAAAAACATTCTATAAATAGAAGGGTGGGTAAGTTATTTTTACCACTTGTTTTTAACCATTGGGTATGTTTTGGGAGATAACTTAGGTAGCAAGAGTTCCTCCGGATATTTGGCAAGGGCATTCCACTTCCTTGTTGCTTCACTATTCATAGAAGAGGTAAACACTTGGTCTTTTCCTCTTTTCATACTCAATAGATTTCATTTTTCTCTTGTGCATCATTTCATCACAAGTTCCAAAACTGTTTTTAAATGATTTAAAAGGAAAGATGTAGGATAGATCTTCATTTGCAAAAGTAGGATAGGGTATTTATCATCTCCCAAGAGGTTTTAAGCCATAGTAGAGGGGAAAAAAATTCATTTTTAAGGGTTCTTGGTTGTCGGTATGCATCCCCGATGGCGCTCTGTCATGCTGGGATAGGAGCGTCGATGATGCTCTATCCACAGCAGTCAAGCACCCGATGCTCTGCTCGCTATGGGAAAGAGTGCCGCGGTGCTCTGTGCACAAAATTCAGCAGCACCACAGGGAGAGAAAGGAGGAAAAAATAAAAAGCCCAGTCACTCAAAAACAAATTTTCCCTATTTTCAAATTTGGTTTTTAATTTATGATGTCGCTTATCTTTTCTTTCTCTTGGCCATGATACATTTACTGATTTCAACAATTGGTACATTGCAAGTATACCATGGTCATTTGGAAAGAAATGGAGCATGAAGTCCCAGACGCCCAAGCAGTGAATGACCCAGCCACCATCGAGGCTTTACGGAACTACGAGCTTCTTAAGTGTTTTCGTATCCCAAGAATGAAATCACATGTCCGGATATTGGAGTACATCATAAACATGTGGGATCCTGACCAAGAGAATTTTGTGGTAGGAGTCCACTTCCTGCCTATAGAGATCGAGGATATTTATTTCCTGATCGAATTATCTATGAGGGGAATCCCTGTGGTTCTATCTGGAGCATGAGGGGGAGAAGGATCCTTAGATGATATCATCGATCAACATTACTCATTGGGTACAGAGTCCCAATCAAGAAAGCTAAAGATCAAATATCTAGTGGACCTCCCCTTGAGGACAATAGTATATACCATTGGCAAGGTGGAAGGCACTATGGCTTCCCACCTTACCAGAAGATCTCACATGCTTTATGCTTTGTAGTGCATGGATCCCACTGTCTTCAATTGGGGTGAAGGCATGTTGGGATGTCTGAAGAGTCAACTAAACAAATGCAAAAGAGGGAAACTGAAGCAGTTTGGTTACAGAGTAGTGGTGGTGTCTTTCATCTTATAGCGGGTACCTCACATGAGACCTCACATGGCTATTACCAGACTGGATCTTGAATATCTAAGGATGCTTGCATGGGT
Source organism: Pseudotsuga menziesii (assembly GCA_001517045.1). Classification (NCBI taxonomy): domain Eukaryota; kingdom Viridiplantae; phylum Streptophyta; class Pinopsida; order Pinales; family Pinaceae; genus Pseudotsuga; species Pseudotsuga menziesii. The sequence goes on along the minus strand of LPNX010020501.1, from coordinate 435,191 downwards.
GACAAATATTCCTCACCTCAGAGGTGGAGGACCTAAAGTCACTTATGGTTCTGGGTTCTTTCACTGGTTGAGGAACCAACTACTCATGGTGGAAGACTATTCCTATGAGGGGGTAGATTTTTGGAATGAACTAGAGCTAGTCTTACCTGAGGGGGAAGTGTGGGATGACCGAGGTAAGAAGACATTATCCACTTATGTTTTTTGAAATTTTATGTTTATTTCATTTTTATGTTTTCTATAGTACTGAGATAAAAAATGCTTTTCATGCAGACATCAGGTCTGTCCTCCCAGTTGGGATGTCGCCTATTGCTAGGTGAGTAGGTACCCGAGATATGATGGCTTACCACTCCAAATCCAACGAAGAGCTTGGATATATTGAGGAGAACCTGTAGCAGTTGACTATGGGTATCCCCGACATGACCATTGATGAGGTTCCCAAGTGTTATCAGCACCATACCACAGGTGTCTCCAAACAGTTTTCCAAACTACTTCGTAGAGTGGTCCAGGCCATTGCGTGCTACCATGAGCACCAGGAGGATTAGTCTTCCTTGACTATCATTTTTTGTATATGTATTACTGAAAGCTTCAAAGCTTCAAATTTTTCCTTATGTATATGTATCCTGAACTTTTTTATGGTCGCAAAAGGGCACTAAAAGCTAGATATGCTTCAGCCCAAATTTTGTATCTCAATGCTACAACTTATATATATATATATATGACAAACTTTTATATTTATAGTTGTGTGTGGAAAAGGTGATGTATGGAATGATTTATCTACTTATGAATTTACACATGTTTTTATGCTTCCAATGGATTCTTTAAGTATGAGCAATATGCCAAACCAAGACATAGTTAGCTAGGGAGTTTGCCACATCATTTAAGTGTCTCGAGATGTGATGATATGTAACCTGCTCAAAAGACCTTTATAACAACCTAAATCTTCAGAAAGTACGAAGAAGCGCGGGATTTCTAATGGTGTAGACTTGATTAAGTTGTTGAACAACCAATTCGGAGTCTAGATAAACCCTAATTTCTCTTACATCAAAAGCTAGGGCCTCTATCAATAATCCAACAATGGCTTGGTATTCCACCAGATTATTGGTGGAGGGACCTAAAAGAACACCCCTTGAACTCACCAGCTCACTTGTACGAGAGTACAGTACCCAGGCTGTTGATGCAAGATTAATTGTATATCAATGAGCACCATCGGCAAAACCAATGTAAGAGGTCATCTGTCCATCAGAAAAAAAGATATGCATAAGTAGGGTTTTATGAAAAACACATTTCAAATCACACAAAAGACACAGAGTCTCAAATATTGAGACACACAACAAACTATAAACAATATGTACAAATATCCTTATGCTAGATGAGCTAGGTTTAGTATATTTTAAGGTAGAGCCCATTCTGAGGCTCTCCCAAAGGTATCCCATCGTAATCAACCAATGTATATGCCCCCTTTTCTAAAACATGACTAACAATATAGGGCCCATGCCACATAGACTTGAATTTACCTGCCCCAAACTTATCATGCTTCTGGTCATAGGTTAAGACCATATGTCCTTCATTGAAGGAACAAGGTTGGGCAGTCCTGTCGTATTGGATTTTCATTCTTCATTTATGCGCCTCATTAGATAAAATAGCATCCCATCGAGTTTCATCAAGTTTGTTCAGATACAAGAATCTTTCTTCATCTATAGTGGTATTGGGTAGTAGTTCCACAACAAGTTTTAAAGAAGGGATCTCACATTCTATTGGGAGGGTAGATTCTAGTCCGTATACTAGTTGAAAAGGTGTAAAACTGGTGGAAGTTTTGACAGTAGTCCTATAGGCCCAGAGTGTAGAAAAAAGCTGTAAATGCCAATTTGACTTGGATTTCCATACCATCCGTTGAAGCATTGTTTTTAATACTTTGTTTATAGCCTCACCCTAGCCATTGGCCTGAGGATAGTATGGTGTAGAGTTATTATGACAAAACTGTAATTTTAAACTAAGCTTTTCCATCATCTGGTTTTGAAAATGAGACCCATGATCGGTCACAATGGCCCTAGGAATCATGAATCTAGCAATGATATGATTGAATAATAATAGTGCAGCATTCCTATCATCTTCAACATATGTGGCCATTTCCTCAACCCATTTTGTGAAATAGTCCACATCCTCAATAATGTAGCCATGCCCCCCGGTTGAGGTAGGTCTACAGTGCATAAAGTCTATGCCCCATTTTGCAAAGGGGCCAACTACTACAACGGGATGAAGTGGAATTGGATGTGTGCGTTTCTTAGGAGTAAACATTTGACATGGTGGGAATTTCTTGACTGTTTCAATACAATATTTGAAAATAGAAGGCCATAAATACTTGACACGCAATATTTTTTGGGCATTAGCCAACCCAGAGAGATGACCACCACAAGCTCTGGCATGGAAATCATCCAAGATGATCTCAACCTCTTCATGTGTAAGGAAATGTCATAATATAGAGTCAACACCATGGCGATATAGGGTATCATTCAGAATAAGATAGCTTTTGGCCTGGTGGTGAATGCGCTTATGTTCATCTCTAGAGGCAGAAGGCTGGTATCGTAAGGTTTGGAGATACAAAATGATATCGTTGTACCATGGATTATTCATGCTAATGAGAAATGATTCATCAGTAAATGATTCAAAGGGCTCTATAGTCTCAGTAGTATGGGGAAGGTCACATATAAGCTTTGCAAAAATGAGGGACTTCTTAGAAGTACTTTTGGAAAATTCTAGCTCAAACTCTTGGAGAATCACGATCCAATGTGAGTATTTTCCCCCAAGCACTTGACGTGTGAGAACATAGTACATGGGGTTGGAATCTGTGTAAGTAGTGGTGGTGTGGAGAAAAATATAATAATGGAATTTCTGGACCATGATGACCGTGGCCAGAGCAAGTTTCTCCACATGTGAGTATCGAGTTTCAGAGTCTAGAAGGCTCTTACTAGAGTAATAAATCACATGTTCTTGGTTATGTTCATCTGTTTGAATGAGGACCATGCCTATAGTAGACAAGGATGCAGCCACATACAAGGAATAGTCCTTAGCATAATTTGGTGGTTGCAACACTTGTGCATGGGTAAGTGTGTGTTTAAGATTGTCAAACGCTTGTTGCGTGAAATCGTCCCAGACAAAAGGGGTATCTTTGTTGAGAAACCTCATGAAACCATGTGTCCTTTTTGCATAACTGTAGACAAAATGACGTAGAAATTTTTCCATCGCTTGCAAACTTTGGAGTTCAGTTACGTTCATGGGAGTAGGTAGGGCCAAGATAGCTTCAATTTTCAAGGGGTCTATACGGATGCCGTCTTTAGAAACGATAAAACCAAGAAGTCTTCCAGATTCAACACAAAAAACACATTTATGGGGGTTTAGAAGAATATTAAAATGACAAAATCGAAGAAACATAGCTCTCAGATGATTGACATGAAGATCCCGTTGCTTGGAATGAGCAGGCAGGTCGTCCAGATAAGGTTCCACCACATGTTTAATGTCTTCAAAAGCATATGGCATGGCACATTGGAATGTCATGCCAGCGTTCTCTAAACCAAAGGGTATTTTACGGTAAGCAAAAGTACCCCAAGGGTAGATGAATTCCATCTTATGTTGGTATGATGGGAGAATCTCAATCTGATTATAGACAGAAAAGCCATCCATGAAGGAAAACATAACGCTTCCATCGCAGTTATTGATTATTTGATCGATATAGGGAGTGGGAAAGTTGTCTTTTGTACAAGCTTGGTTCAAATCCCTAAAATCGATACAAACCCTAATAGTACCCTTCTTTTTGTTCACAGGGACTAGATTGGACACCCATTCAGTTAATTGTATGAGGTATATGAAACCGTCCCTGAGAAGTTTCTCAACTTCTTCTTTAATAGTGGTTGCTTTTCTTGGATGGACTTGTTGGAGTTTCTGATGGATGGGCTTGGAATCAGGGTAAGTTTTGATTTCATGAACAACGATAGAGGGATCAATCCCTAGAATTTCTTCATATGTCCATGCGAAGACATCTCTAAATTCCTTAAAATGGGTCGTGTATGTTTTAACCTCTTCGGGTGAAGAGTTTTGTTCGATGAAAATGTTTTCTGAAACACTACGTTTCACTGATATGTCTACAGGCATAGTTTTTGTTATGTTGCTTAAGTTTCCTTTAGAATTGACACTATGAGTGAGGATCGGAGACTGAGGGTTGATGACTATATCAAATGAAACCATGGAGGTGAAGTGTTCTTCTACCATATGGCAAGGGGGAAGGAAATAAGATCTGTGGTGATAATCTTCCCAAGGAATCTCGTTTAACGACATAACTTCCATAATAGTTTCATCTATAGGAAGTGTGTGTGAAATATAATATAGATATGGGGAGGGATTTTCTATCCAGTATGGCATGTGGTAGCTGTCTGAGGCCACCAACAAGTGGTCATTGGTGGGGGAATCACTGGTAGCTTGGATTGCATTGTAAATATCCTCGAAAGTTGAAAAGGATGTTGATACATCAGCAATTGCTTTTCCTTTGTCTATATGAAAAGTAGAAATCATATTAATAGATGCATTTTGTGAAGCAAGAGGAGGATCAGATGAGGGAAAGACTCCCATTAGTGAAGAATCTTTAATAAGGCCTACTCCAATGTCCTTATACTGTGGGGTATTCAGGAACGAGACACTATTTTCATCATTTGTAATGGCACTAGGTGTGATGAAATCTAACTGATCAATAGTAACAATATTTCCTTGGAATCGGAACTAGATGATCCAAAAATTAGTCAAGGCTATGGCTTGCATAGCATAAAACTAGTTATGACCTAGGAGTAAGTTGTAATCCAAAGGAGCATTGACGAATTCAATATGAATGGAGACTGACTTTCCCCCTAGTTCAACATAGATGGCAGGTAGTAATCCATAGGGTTGAAAGTTGTGACCATAAAAATCCTTAAGAGTAGTAGGTGAATGGTATGTTTCTGGAGAACCAATGGCTCTCCAGCAAGATAAAGACATAACTGATGTAGAGGCCTCCTTTTCCAAAACAGTATGACGAATATTTTTTCCACCAATATTGGTAGCGATCTAGAAATCTAACAGATGTGAGAGTCTCATTTTGAAATAATCCATTTTGAAAGTGATGATATTACTATTCTCGGGATCCATAGCTCCAAGGGCAGTAAGAAAATTTTTCCATTGATTTGGGCAGGTTTGAAGTACCTCTAAAGCCGACATAGTGTAGGGTTCCTGAGCCAAATATTCAACAATATTATAACATTGGGCGACACGAGCATTAGGGTTAATTATCGACTTACGTAAAGTACCCTTTATTAGATTTTTATCATTTAAGCAATATGATCTTGGGATCTTATCTAAGAGAATAACATGCACAACAATAAACACAAGAGACAAGAGAGACAAATAATTTCCTTTTGGAAACCATAAAGTAGAAAACCCCACAACTTCCTTAGAGATATAATGAGCACCAATGGAAACAGTAAAACCTGAAAACATAAAGATGATCTCCAACAGCTTTCTCTCTCTCTCTCTCTCTCTTGAGAGAGCTTCTCCTCTCTCACTCATGCGCCCCAGTGAGTGAGTGTGTGTTAAATAGAGAGAATCACTCTCTATTTATATTATTTCGTTCACTTAATGTCCACTTCAACATGTCGGCCCCACTTAACAATTACTTACTAGGGCCAACATCTCTGGGAGAGTCTAATAACCCTAGTGCCCCACAACTATGGGGAATTTTCCCTCTGATCAACAAGGAGGGTTAACCTTGACACAATTATGGGGACTATTACCCAAACTTACAATGGAGGGTTAACCTCAATGACTATACATGACTTGTTTACTTATTGAATCTCCTGATCGGAACATCGGGGCATAACATGACTCAATTACATTACAGACATTTCCTGGAATAAACATCGGGGGTACAATACATAAGATATACAAGTAAATACATTCTGAAGTTACAAATACATCAACACTCCATCTTAACTAGGAAGGTATTCTCTCGACACAATTTATCAGCACAAGTCTTCATCTTTGTATCATCTGGATAATCATCAAGTCATCTTCATCATCAAGTCATCACTGGATCTGGATCATCACTGGATCATTATCAAAACTGGATCATCATTGGATCATCATCAAAACTGGATCATCATCAAAGATGGATCATCACTAGATCATCATAATCATCACTACTTCTGGTATCTCAATCAAATGGTGCTATCTCTTCATTCTTCTCGTCACAGGAAGTTCTACAGAGCCAACCCTTTTTAATGTTGGTTGTAGGCCTAGAATCCATGTAGGTCTCATCTTCTTCAACACCTATATCTGACCATGGTCGGAAACACGTCACAACTATGTCAGAAAGGCCCGCCCAGCACTCACATTTGACCATTGTAGGAAAATCATCGCACACCATGTCAGAAAGGATCTGCACTTACATCTAACCATGATAGGAAAATCATCACACATCATGTCAGAAAGGATCTTCACTTATCTCTCACCATGATAGGAAACTCATAACACATCATGTTAGAAAGGCTTTGCACTTATATCTGACCATGATAGGAAACTCATCACACATCATGTCAGAATGGATCTGCACTTATATCTAACCATCATAGTAAACTCATCACACATCATGTCATAAAGGCTCTGCACTTATATATGATCATGTGGAATGAACACATCCCACAGTCACATTAAAATGGCTCTCAGTCCTAGACTAACATTCCTGGTAACTAACCAGGTGCCTCCATTCTCCCAGAGAATGGATTCTCAACACTTAAGATGAGCTTCAATCCCAGACTGAAATTCCTGGTAACTAACAAGGTGCCTCCATTCTCTGATAGAATGGAATCTCATCACTTAATCTAAGCTTCAGTCCCAAACTGAAATTCCTGGTAACTGACTAGGTTCCTCCATTCTCCCAGAGAATGGAATCTCAACACTTAAGCTGAGCTTCAGTCCCAGACTGAAATTCCTGGTAACTGACTAGGTGCCTCCATTATCCTAGAGAATGGAATCTCAGCCCTTAAGCTGAGCTTCAGTCCCAGACTAAAATTCCGGGTAACTGACAAGGTGCCTCCATTCTCCTAGAGAATGGCATCTCAACACTTAAGCTGAGCTTTAGTCCCAAACTGAAATTCCTGGTAACTGACTAGGTGCCTCCATTCAGAGAATGACATTCAGTGCTTATATCTAATAATGTGAGAACACATCTCACAGTCACCTCAGAATGGCTCAGCACTCACATCTGACCATGGAAGGAACCAATCCTCTCACCATGATAGAATAGCTCAGCCCTTACATCTGACAATGGAAGGAACCAATCCTCTCACCATGTCAGAATGGCTCACGGACTCATCACGTCCCCTTGGAGGGAAACTCGGTCTGGAGAACACCAAGATTCTCCCTTAAGTATTCAAAATTCACTCTAGCCAATGGCTTAGTCAACACATCAGATATTTGTTCATCCGTGGCAACATACTGGAGCTTCACTGCTCCTCTTTGCACCATACAAAAAATGCAAGTTAGATCAACCAAATCAAATAGTAGTTTTCAAAAGAAACATACTACCTCCCAAATAGCAAGTGGCAACATATTTTTCCTTGCCTTTACTTAGTGCCATATAAGACTCCTTCCTGCTAAACCAAGAGATCACACCTCATCTCATACTGAAGTAGCACCTCGAGGTGGTCTTCCTATCAATGTCACTACCTGCCCAATACGAATCCACATAACCCTCCAGGTTAATCTTCTGATTCGTATCATACTTGAGTCCATAATCAACCATTAGAGGAATTTTTAGGTCTAAAATGGGCCTCCTAAGGAAAATAATAAAATAATAGTTGAAATAATAAAATAATAGTTAAAACAATAAAATAATATTTATTAATTTTGGAGGAAGAAAGAAAAAAACTACTTTTTGTGTTCGTATTTTCGACATATCTCCATGTGTTTTTACTCAAAATTTGATCAAAAGAGCTCGATGGATGTGGAATTTTATTCTGCATCTAACGATTACCCACACTGCATACTTTTAATATACCCCACTACCCCAAAAACAAAAAATACCTGAAAAAAATGTGATGATGATGTCATCATCACATTTTTTCAGGTATTTATTGTTTTTAGGGTAGCAAGGTCCATCAAAAGTATGTAGTGTGGGTACTCATTGGATGCAGAATCAAATTCTGCATCTAACAAACTCTCTCAATTGAAATTAGAGTAAAAACACAGGGAGATATGTAAAAAATACGAACAAAAAAAGTAGTTTTTTTATGACAAATATGTCAATTCAACCATTATGGTTGACTCATTTTATTGAAATTCTATTGGTTCTTGAATTCCAACTCACAATAAATTATTGTTGGCATGTTTTCTTATAAGGCCCATTTTAGACCCCAAATTTCCTCTAATGTGTACCCTTCGGGTACCTCACTGCATGCTTTGCAACCTTAATGAGTTCCTCTTTTCTGTTAGGAACAAGTCATCAACATATAATAGGACCATCACTGGTCTTCCACCTTCAACCTTGAAGAAAAGGTTGGAATCCACTTTACTCTCAGTAAAGCCTAGAGTCATCAGTAAGCTATCCATCCTGGCATACCATGTCCAACCTTGCGATCTTCTGCAGTCACTCCATCTGAAGCGGAGCATCATTCTCCCTCTGCCTTTCGTACTTTATGCATTGAAACATTATTTACTGGAGTGACAAGTAGCTTCCTCTGATACTATTATTCTATGTATCCATCTAGGGTCACTGGATACCAATATCCTCTATCTTGAACCTTTTCAAAAGTTCTTGTCGCACCCATCTATGAGCTTGTCATCCTCTATAGGATTTCATCTTCAACCTTGTATCAAAGGTTAAGATCTTCATCACTCTAGGTGATATTCAAGATCCTCATGTGTTATCCCATGGGTGCCTTCTGAGCTCGTACAATGCCTTCTTTCATTTTCATACATGATTCTACCTATCTTGTGTCTTAACTTCTAGTGGCTACAAATGTCTCTTCGTAGTCTATGCCTTCTTTCCGTGAGAAGCCTCATGCTACAAATCCTACCTTGTATAATGTTTCCATCTACTGCATGCTGGATATTTGTAGATACATATGGAAGATACTACGGACTTCCCTTCATCTCTTGATGCTGCATCCTAGACATCATTCTTCTTGAACTAGTACTCTCCTTCCCTTTCTTTCATAACTGGACAGATCTACATCAATGATATCACTCAACAGTGTCACATAACTGCACTATTTCTGAGGCCTATTGAATTCTTTGAAAGTATCATCATCTTCTTCTTTATATGTCC
>LPNX010020501.1:393212-425805 GCA_001517045.1 Pseudotsuga menziesii | reverse complement strand
TATTCATAATGGCAAATTCTTATGCATAAATATTTGATCATGCAACTATTCTAGCCAATACAACATTCATCCATATCTCACAGAAACTTTCTAGATGCCTTCCATCTCTACCAGGACAACATTGAGATTGTGTACTAATCCAATATGTCAGCAAAGAGGTTTAATTCTAGATAAGTAGCATTGGAGAGTTGTATAGCACCATGAGCTACTTACCCATCACATGCATATATTGTCATTAATGCAAACATTCTATCATGCATAATACATCAAATGAATATAAACAAATGCATAACAATATCATGAAATGACAATTGAATACTTATCTTTATTTGTTTCATCATTTCTTATCCATATGCTAAGATCGATAAGGGTTTATTTAAGAGTTGTGTCCTTCGTATTCCTCATCGCTTGAGGGATGTTCTTTGGATGGTGAGAGCCTAATATTCAGTTGCTCCCATCTTCTCTTCTCCTATTATGAGTCGAGCTTCTTCTTCTTCCCAGAGTCTGCTAAAAGTAATCACTTCCTTCTGGCACAAATTCCTCACATGAATGAATCCCATGATCCTGGGAGGCCATTCAAGGTGGCTATCACCACTTTTGCATTCTCCACTTCTTCTTCTACTACTACAAGTTGTGCTTTGATTTGAGAGACCCTCGTAAAGTATGACTATATGGTCTCTGCATTCTGGATCTTCACATTCTTCAACTATTTTCTCAAAGTCATATTCTGATTTATGTTCTTCCCTTAAAATACTTTGGTCAAGGAATCAAATATCTCTTTCGGTGTCTTTAGGCAAGATACTTGTGGTATAAGGTGATCCGTGATTGAATCAACAATGTTCTTCTTGGCCTTGACCAAATTCTTCTGGTGTAAGGCTTTTAGCCTCATCTCCCTCTGGAACTAGAACCTCTCTACTTATGTATGTGTCGAATTCATTTTCTTTAGAGAGATCATATACTTCCATTCTTGGAAGTTTTCAACTTCACCAAGCTTATCATCAAGCTATTGTGATAGATCATTTTGAAATGAGAACCTCAAATGCAAATAGCAAAAGATTAGATCTTACGGATTTGAGGTGTCCGTCCTAGTTCTGGAGTTGGATGATCTAGAGTTTGTTGGAGAAACCCTAATTTTGAAAACTTGGAATCTTTTAGATCTGATTGGATAGAAATATATACCTCTTCAAGGTGAGATATACCTTTTCTTAAAATAGTGGAGGGAAGCTCCCGGAATAGGAATCCCTAGTTTTCCAATTTCTTTTGCATAAATTCTTGATACTGTTTCTATGGTATCTCCGCAAATAATGCTCCTATGTGTCTGAAAATTCTTTGTAAGGTATAATTTCCTGTCCTTGTTCCAACACCATATTTTTCATTAGAATTGGTTTCACCAATTGGGACTTATGAGCGGTTTCCCAAGGTGACTTGTTTCAGAACTGTTCAGAATAGCGAAGTTGTACAGACTTCCACGTGTCACTGTTTCATCTTCAGGATATGAAACTTCTACCACAAAAATTAAAATCCGTTCCCTTTCTAGAACATATTGAGAAATTTCATTTGAACCTTCATATCCCAAGATATATCAATTCTCCCTAGGTATCTTATTTAGGGATGAATCCTGGAAGAGGATGGAATCCTAACTTGGAGGAATCATATCTCCTATAATATAGAAAATCTAATAATGAAACTTGGATGTAGTGTACATCAAGATTTTATATTTGACCTGCAAAAGTTTCAGCCCCTGAGACTTCTGCAATCCTAAGATATAGCCAATATACCAAAACTTATCAGTTTTAGTATTTAGGGTTTCTCAAGCCCAGGGTCAAACTAGGGTTTGACTTTCCCGGAGTTACACCCAACCAAAAATTTAGACCCAGGTCTATAAAATTAGATTTTGATGAGGAGATCAATCCTATGCCAGGCTCACTCAAAAATTCCTCTTCTGTAAAAAGCCCTAATTTCCTGCACCAAAAACTGAAAATGCCTGGAATTGAATTCTGCTTCGATAAAAAGATGCACCCTTCAATGGAGAGTCATGCTAGCCTTCTTTTGCTGATGGATTGTGGAGAGAGACCAAAAAAGTAAGAAGCCTTAGCTTCTACATCTAGACAATGTCTTCTTCTCAGGTTAGCTCTGATACCATGTTATATTTTTATCATTTAATCAAATGATCTTAGGATCTTATGTGAGAGAATAACATGCATAACAATAAACACAAGAGATAAGAGACACAAAGAATTTTCCTTGGGGAAACCATAAAGGAGAAAACTCCACAACTTTGTTAGAGATAGAATGAGCACCAATGGAAGCAGTAAAACCCAAAAACATAAAGATGATTGCCAACAACTTGTTCTCTCTATCTCTCTTGAGAGAGCTTCTCCTCTCTCACTCATGCACCCTAGTGAGTGAGTGTGTGTTAAATAGAGATACTCACTCTCTATTTATATTCTTTCGTTCACTTAATGTCCAATTCAACATTTCGGCCCCACTTAAAACTTACTTACTAGGGCCAACATCTCTAGGAGAGTCTAATAACCCTAGTGCCCCACAACTGTGGGGACTTTTCCCTTCGATCAACAAGGAGGGTTAACCTTGAGACAATTGTGGGGACTATTGCCTTGAATTACAATGGATGGTTAACCTCAATGAATTTACATGACTTGTTTACTTATTGAATTTCTTGATTGGAACATCGGGGCATGACATGACTCAATTACATTACAGACACTTCCCAAAATAAACATCGGGGTGCAATACATAAGATATACAATTTAATACATTTCAAAGTTACAAATACATCAACACCCTTTGGTGGACAGAAAATTGCTTCTGGTGTAGGTTTTTCGATATGAAGACCATTAAGAGGAGGAGTTGTGGAAGTTGAGGGTTTTTCAGATGGAATATCATCAGGTTTATTTTCTAGAGGAGGGTCATAACTGTGTGCTCTTGTATTTAAATTAACCGTTTCACTAGACATCATGCGAACTTCATTGGTGGAGGAAAAAGTTTCGTTTAAGGACTTATGATCGATTAACTACCGTTGGGAAGGGAAAGGGTCTTTCAAGATTGCTGGGGTGGGTGAAGTTTTCAAAAATTTACTAACTTCCTCATGACGAGGACATTATTTTGTAAAATGTTCACCTCCATAGATTAAACAAGGAAATTTTACCTTTCACTTACCTTTTGAATGAACATCTAAGTTCTATGTTTTATTTCCATCTTGTTGGTTATCAGGTTTTTTAGATTTATTTTTTCCTTTCTTCTTTCCACTGGAAGAGTCATTTGATTGGATCGCGTTTACTTTAGTGGAATCAACATGAGAGGATACAGGTTTGGTAGATGGTGCTGGTTGATTAGATAGAGTGGTAGCTTGATTTTTTTTCTTGGAAGGTTTTTCCTTCATTTGCGTTTGAACTGAACCACGTATGCCATCAGCAGGTGGTTCAGTTGTGGGTCTAGATGGATCTATTGTAGGTCAAGGAGCATGTGGAATCAAGTCATAAAAAGTACCTGACTGGGAATAAACCAAGTCTAGGTATTGAGCGCGACTAATAGCTTGCTCCTCAGTAACAACACCTCCCATGGAAACATTTATAGCAGTAGGTGGTAGTAAAGATTTCATAAACCAATCAGCGAGTAATTGATCAAGAATAGAGGCCATAATTAACCTTCATCTTCTTATCCATTCATGAATGTGATCGGAGATGTGAGTGGATGTGGTTTGTCGAAGTGAAGTCAAAATGTTTGTACTTGTTTCATATCGGATTGGTAATTGAAAGTGTGTTAAAAATGCCATTGCTAAAGCATTGAAGTCCCAAAAAGAGTGCTATGGTAACTCGATATACCACTTTGCGAAAATACCAGTGAGGGTTCTTTGAAAAATCCTTAGACGGATTGAACCATCCATCAAACAATTGGATGAACACCATAAGTTAAATGTCATCACAAGGTTTTTGGGATCTTCACCGAGTTTATCGTTGAACATAGGTATATCAGAAGGAAGCTTTATAAGAATGGCAGGCCAAGAGGGGTCATGATGGATTGGGTCATTTATCAATTTGGACAACTCTGGCAGATCTAAAGTAGCTAGAAATGGTAGTTGTTGATTTGGTTGTAGATACTGGTAGTATTGATAGGGCATTTGCTGACCAGTAGGACCATATGCAGATTGATAGATGGGTATGGATGATGGCCTCAAAGTTTGTTGAAAAGGTTGTTGGTTCCAATAATTTCCATAGGGAGGTGGGCCTCCCGGGGGAGGGGGTCCTCCAGAAGGTGGTGGTGGTAGTCCTCCAGGTGGTGGTGGTGGTGGGCCTCTGGGTGGTGGTCCTCCAAATGGTCCACCAGGTCCTCCAGGACCTCCAAGTCCTCTAGGTCCTCCAGTTCCATGTGGTGGTCCTACAGGAGGGGGGCCACCATATCCTCCAGCATTATTAACAAAAACTCCTCCAAATGATAGAACATCGGACCAATTAGTTTGTCCCAAAGGTACAAAATCATTTTTAGGGTAGGGAATTCCAGGATAAATAGTCACTGGTTGTGGTTGTTGATAAGCTTGATTAACAATAGGTGGCTAAGTCCCTGGATACGTCTATCCCCAAGAAGCTAGATTATTGACAGGATGCACCCCTAAGGGTTGGCCTAAACTAGATGGGGGGGGAATAAAAATGGTATTAGTAGGAGGGATGACTACTGCAGGTTGTGCTACGCCTGTAAATTGTCCTGAACTAGCAATAATTCCACTGACAGATGATTTAAATCATGCGGGGGGTTTCCCCCAGCATTAGAATGTTCTTACATAACTTGATTTGTGGATTGCCCACCAACCATAACTAGTATGGAAGGCCTAGTAATGGGGTCAGGATGTGATACTCTAGGATTTTCATTGGGACCTGGATTACTTTGAAATGGAATTTCTTCAATAGGTCCTAACACTTGAGCTAGTGAACAATATCCTTTAGGCCATGGATTGCGAGAAGTGTCGCCATAGGTTGGACGACCTTCAGAAGAAGTTTTAATTTCAAATTCAGGCCAAGAGTCTATATTGCGGGGTAATCATGTCATCAAAGTTTCATAACGAGAAACAGGTGGAGGAATAATTATTTCTACTCTCTCTGAAAAGTTACGAGCCGAGTCAAGAGATGCATTAATTCTTCTCTGTTCGTCCTCTCCTAAAGGAGGATTTCCTAGTGAAGGACTAATAACCCTAAATTCAGCAATAGCTTGGCCCATAGAAGTCCTCCAAAAAGGAGCATCCAGACCATAATCTGGTGAGGGGAGACTATCAGCAAGGCCTTCCAATGGAGGATGCATAGAAACATCAGCTGCAAGAGGGAGTTGAACCAAATTATTTGTGAAAATAGTGAATTCTTCTCTGATTTCACTAGCTAGGGTAGTCCCTACAGGAACATTAGCAGAAGCTGGTTGTTCCAAGGTTATCCCTTCTTGTTCTTCCACGATAGGAGGAGTGTCAGGAGAAAAACCCTATAATCTACGAGAATGTCATCTCGCAAGTTTCTCAGCCATGGTGGTTGCCGAAGTTACCTAATATAGGCTAGAAAAGGGGAAAAGCACAAAAACAAAACCTACACAGAGCTAAAGGTCACAAGTAGACTTAAATGATAGGGTGGGTTGAGAATAGCCAGTCTCTCACTACGATTGTCAAGTAGGTGCAACTCATGATATACCTCAGGGGTACGTACATAGTAATCTCCCCGAATGTTGTTTTCGGTGTATTGCTCCATACAAGACAACCAAAGGTCTTTTCTCAAATGGTCAGGGTATCCTAGTGGGGTCTCTCGATATACACAAGGTACGTGGGAGCTCAAATCAATAGTAGTACTATCTAATGCACAACCATTCACAAGGGGCCTTCCGATATACAATTGAGTACATGAAGTACCTTTCTATATACCTCAAGGGTACGTGAAAGGTTGTTCGATATACCGATGGTATGTGGAAGAACTGCGCGAGTCCCGGGTTGTAGTGCAAACAAATAATGACAGATCCTATGCTTAACGACACTCGAACACATCACTAACCTATCACTCAAGTTTCTATATAGTTTTATACCCAAAGCTACCGTTTATTTTATCTGGATGGTTAGGTGAATGTTTGTGGAATGTTATCTCCAATAATGCAAATTAATCTGGATGTAGATGCACTTTTTGACTTCGATGAGAACTAACTAGGGTAAGGAAGGAAACTTTTTCTTTTCTTTTCAACAATATGCCATAAGAAAGCTGTTTTCAATAAAAAACAAGATCCAATAAAGAAATGCAAAGGAAGGCCTTTCAAAAAACAAAAACTCTTTCAAACAAGCACTCTAAAGTTTCTGAAAATGACAGAGAGAAAGCTAAGCCTCTAATGTGCATGCAAAGATAATTTTTGCTACAATGTCGAAAATACCTATTTTCCTGAATCACTCATGCAAATGAAAAAAAAAACAATTTTTGCAAGCATAAACAAAAAAATAAAACGATTCTTTTTGTATTTTTCTATAAAATATGAGGCACACAAAGTTGTCTTTTTTACAAAAGAAACTAACCTTCTAAGAAGAGGCTATAGGCTTTCTTTTCAAAAGGAAATTTTTAGACACTTCACTAAAAACCAAGATCAAACTACATTTCTGATTCCATCTATGACAATGCAAAAGATAGGAATTTTTGGATCTGAGCTCAAAAAGAGAATCAAATTCACCAAAATCAGTGAAACAAACAGTAAGCAAGCAAGCAGACCAAACTGAAAAGTCTAAGAGGACAGAAATAATTTAAATTTTTTAAACAAAAATTTTGCAAAGAGGCAATTTTGATGACCTACCTCAGCGTGCTGAAGGGCACTGCACCAGAGCATTCTAGGGCGTTGCGGCACTCCTAGCCTTCTACAAAAAGGTGGCGCCAGCGCTTTGTCATTAAACAGAGATGTTAAATTTTCATATGCTAAGCTAGATCATTAGTATTTCATTTCGATTTAATAACAAAAGCATATAAACAGGATCACTGAAAGATAGACAAGCACAACCATACAAAAGGAGAACACAAAGATTTATCCTGGGAAAACCCTAAAGGGAAAAACCCAGCAAAAGCTTCCTCAATATAGATGCCCCAAAAGATAAAAGATAAAACCAACAAGGAGATCAAATCCTGATCCTCCTCCTTCTCCAGCTACTTCTCTTCTCCACTAATGCGCTACAGAAGTGAGAGTGTGTGTGTCTCAAATGAGGAGCACCGCACCTCTATTTATATTCATCTATTCACTTGAATTAACTCATCCGACATGTAGGCTCGAGTTAATCATGTAGGCTCGAGTTACACATGTAGGCTCAAGTAACCACACTGGGGTGCTAATGACCCACCTTTACAAATAGAGGGGACAACCTCATGACTCTTATTAGTTCTTCCGATTAGAAGCATCGGGGTACAAGATAATACAATTGGTTCTCCCGGTAGGACCATTGGGGACCACAAAAGATACATATAGAATATTCTTTGAAGTTACAATATTTCAACACTCCTCCTTAACGAGAAGGGTTTTCTACAACAACATCAACAACAACAATAGTAGGAGAGGACATCATCAACATCATCAGGGTAACACATCTATAAATCATTGGAAGCTTTTCAACATAATATAGTCTTCGTCTTCAATATTTGACGACAACAACTCTTTAATCAACATCAGCATCTTTTGACCTTTTGATCAGCAACATCTTCAACACTTTGATCTTTAGATCAGCAACATCTTCAGCACTTTGACCTTTTGATCAGAAACATTTTCAGCAACATCTTCAACACTTTGACCTTTTGATCAGTAGCAACATTTTCATCACTTTGACCTTTCGATCATCACCAATATCTTCAGCATTTTGATCGACAATATCTTCAGCACTTTGATCTTTTGATCAGCAAAGACATCTTCATCATTTTGACCTTTCGATCAATAACATCATCACATTCTGATTAGTAACATCATGATCAGCATCATCATCATACTTCAACTCTCGAACAGAATCATCATTATCATATTTTCATCTTTTGATCAGTATGTCGTCATCATCACATACTGATCATCATCATCATCACACTCTGATCTTTCGATCAGTACATCATCATCATCATAATCTTGATCGTTCGATCACTATATCATCATCATACTCTGATATTTTGATTAGTACATCATCATCATCATCAGAACATCAAAATATCATCATCATCACACTCTGAT
Organism: Pseudotsuga menziesii; assembly: GCA_001517045.1. NCBI lineage: Eukaryota > Viridiplantae > Streptophyta > Pinopsida > Pinales > Pinaceae > Pseudotsuga > Pseudotsuga menziesii. The sequence continues at coordinate 417,582 of LPNX010020501.1, read as the reverse complement.
CTTTCGATCAGTACATCATCATCATCATAAAATCATTATCATCAAAACATCAACATCATCATCATCAAAACATCAACATGATTCTTCCTTTCAGAATTACGGGATCAACATGTCTGTGGTACTCAGACGATCCTTCCTATCGAAATTATGGGATTTAGGTCTTTATGGAGTTACTAACGATCCTTCCTTTCAGAATTATGGGATCAACACATTTGTGAAGCTCAGATGATCCTTCCTTTCAGAATTACAGGATCAAGTCTTTACGGAGCTACTAATGATCCTTCCTTTTGGAATTACGGGATTTAGGTCTTTACAGAGTTGCTAACGATCCTTCCTTTCGGAATTACGGGATCAACACATTTGTGGAACTCATAAAATCCTTCCTATTGGAATTATGGGATCAACACATCTATGGAACTCAGATAATCCTTCCTGTTGGAATTACAGGATCAAGTCTTTACAGAGCTACCAACGATCCTTCCTTCTGGAATTACAGGATTTAGGTCTTTATGGAGTTACTAACGATCCTTCCTTTTGGAATTATAGGATCAACACATCTATGGAACTAAGACAATCCTTCCTATTGGAACTGTAGGATCAATTCAATGATCCTTCCTTTCAGAATTACAGGATTTAGGTCTTTACGGAGTTACTAATGATCCTTCCTTTCAGAATTACGGGATCAACACAGTTGTGGAACTCAGACAATCCTTCCTATTGGAATTATGGGATCAACACACATTCTCAAGTACCGAAGTCACTGGAGCTATTCTCAACCGAGGTATAAGGATGATACAATCCTACTACCTTCTCGATGACCGAAGTTCACCAGATCCGTTCTGAACCAAAGTTCAAGGATGATACAATCCTGCCACCTTCTCGATGACCAAAGTTCACCGGATCTGTTCTAAACTGAAGTCCAAGGATGATACAATCCTGCCACCTTCTCGATGACCAAATTTCACCTAATCCATTCTGAACCGAATTCCAAGGATGATGCAATCCTGCCACCTTCTCGATGACCGAAGTTCACCGGATCCGTTCTGGACATATGTCTCGGGATGATACAATCCCTCTTCATTCTCGAAGACTGAGTTCTCCCGGTCACTTTTGGGTAAGTTACCAGGGATTATACAATCCCACTACAACATCATTAATCCCCCTTTCAAGGAAGGTCTTTCCAAACCACACCAAGCTTGTCTCGAAAGTGTTTAAACTTTACTCGGGACAGAGGCTTCGTCAGCACATCACCATCTAAACCATCATCATCTACATCTTCAGTATGTGAATACTGAACTATCACCATCTGTATCTCCAGTATGTGAATACTGAAAGCATCATCTATATCTTTAGTATGGGAATACTAAAACATCATCATCTGCATCTGTATCTTGTATGTATAAATATAATATTTCTGTGTTACGACGGAACACAGGGTTCTTTGTTTTCACATCTCTTGTTATCACATAGAATCAATGTAGTATCCATCTTCAGGTCAAGGAGACCTGATATCAGCTTCCGACTCCATATGGCTTCACAACTTAGTAGAGCAATCTACTATGTATTCTGCTTTTGTTGTTCTAAGAGAAACACTGGACTGTTTCCTGCTAAACCATGAACTCATAGCAAACCCCAAACAAAATCATCTACCTGATGTGCTTTTCCTATATGAGATACTTCCAACCCAATCTGCATCTATATAGCCATACAATATGTAGTCATGGCTACCATCATAGTATAGACCAAGGTCTATAGTCCCTTTCAGATATCTCATCACATGTTTTTCAGCTACTAGGTGAACCCATCTTGGTTGAACAAGATAATGACTTAAGGTGTTCACAGCAAAACAAATGTCTAGTCTAGTATTTGTTAAGTACATCAATGACCCAATGATCTATCTATCATGAGTCACATATACTAACTATGATGAGTCATCATCTAACAACTTCAGGTTGGAGTCCATGGGTGTGGCCATGGCTTTGCATTCCAACATATTTAATCTCTTCAATATCTCTACCACATACTTTCCCTGGATGAGAAATATTTCTTATGAACTTTGTCATATTTCTAGACCTAGGAAATAGTGCATTAACCCAATGTCTTTCATATCAAATTCTTCTTCTAGTTTCTTCTTGCTTTCCATGATCTATTTCTCCTTCCCTGTTAAGAATAAGTCATCCACATATAATAACAGGATGACAGGTTCATCTTCTACAACCTTAAGATAAAGGTTAGGATCATCTTTACTCTTGTTAAAACCCATAATTGACAGGAAACTACCATACCAATCTCTGGGAGCTTGCTTCATGCCATAGAGGCCCTTCTTCAACTTACATATATGAGTCCATCTGTCTTTAACTTCAAATCCTTTCGATGTAAAAGTCTTCCCCAATCATACCATTAAGGAAGGATTTTCTTTACTTCATCATGGAAGCAACTACCATCATAGTTCTGAAGGAAGTGTACCTTGCTTCCTGGAGTAAGTGTCTCTTCGAAATTAATTCCCTCTTTCTTATAGAAACCTCTAGCCACAAGTCTTTCCTTACTTCTATCAGCGACATATTTTATCTTTCAAATCCATTTATAAGATACCGCATGCTTTCTTTCTGGTTTGAGTACTATATCCCAAACATCATCATAACATCTTCCATGAGTTCGTCTTGTCATATCATCAACATATCCTAGTCTTCTGCATCCAACTTTGAAGGTTGGAACCCACTTTACTCTTGGTAAAGTCTCGATCCATCAGGAAGCTGTCCATCATGTCCTACCGTGTCGAAATCAGATATATTCTGTAGTCACTCCCCTGAAGTGGAGTATTATCTTCCTTCTTCATTCTGTATAGGTGATTCTATGCTTGATATATACTAGTCAATAGAGTATGTCATGTCATAGTCTATTCTTTCTAATGCAAATCACGATTCTTGCTTTCTACACTTGTTCTTGCAGATCCATATGGAAGATACTACGTACTTCCCTTTATGTCTCGAAATCATATCATATACATCATTCCCCATAATCAACTGTTATTCTTTGATCATAGCTTCTTTCATAGCATTTTTTTCTTCATCTTGAGTTATCTCTCATAACCATGGTGGTCTTCATCCTTCAAGGTGGATCTACTGCTCTTTGAATCTCTTTCTTTCGTCATGGTGTCTCTGACCCTGAGAGCTTCAGATTCATGTTTATTGAATTGTCATCACTTGTTCTTCGGAATAAGTCTCATCCTTCTTTTCTTTTAGGAGGTTGTATAGGACCTTTCCTACAATTCAAATGCACCAGTTGCATGGTTAGAACTACATATGTATAACGACAAATTCTTATGCACATGCAACTATTTAGCCAATACAACATTCATCCATATCTCACAGAAACTTTCTATATGCCTTCCATCTCTACCATGACATCATTGAGATTGTGCACTAATCAAATATGTCAGCAAATAGGTTTCACTCTAGATAAGTAACAATGGAGATTTGTATAGAACCATGAGCTACTTACCCATCACATGCATGCAAACAACACATCAACTGAATATAATCAAATGCATAACAAAACAATATCATTAAATGACAATTGAATACTTATATTTTTTTTGTTTCATGGGTAGACTCCTTCTTGATCATTCTGCTTCATCATCTTCTTCATCCATGAAATAATCATTTCTTATCCAAATGATAATATGGATAAGAGGTTCGTCAAGAATTGAGTTCTTCATATTCCTCATCGCTTGAGGGATCTTCTTTGAATGGTGAGAGCTTGATCTTCAATTTCTTCCCATATTTCTTCTTCTCTTATTATGAGACAAGCTTCTTCTTCTTCCCAGAGTCAACTGAAAGTAATCACTTCCTTTTGGCACACATTCCTCACATGAATGAATCCCATGATCATGGGAGGCCATTCTCTGCTTCTTCTTCTACCGCTTCAAGATGTTATGCATTCTGGATCTTCACATTCTTCAACTGATTTCTCAAATCCATATTTTGAATTATGTTCTTATCTTCAAATAGCTTGATCAAGGAATCAAACATCTTAGGTGTCTTTAGGGAAGACAGTTGTGGTACAAGTTGATCCGTGATTGAATCAACAATGATCTTCTTGGCCTTGATCAAGTTCTTCTTGTGTAAGGCTTTGAGGCTCATCTCCCTCTAGAACTGGAACCTCTCTACTCATGTAGGTGTCCAATTCATTTTCTTCAGAGAGATCAAATACTTCCATGCTTGGAATTTTTAAACTTCATCAAGCTTATCATCAAGCTGATGTGATAGATCACTTTGAAATGAGAACCTCAAATGCAAATAGCAAAAGATTAGATCTTACCGATTTGAGGTGTTCGTCCTACTTTCGGAGCTGGCTCTAGGGTTTGTCAGAGAAACACTAATTTTAAAAACTTTGAATCTTTCAGATTTTATTGGATAGAAATATAGATCTCTTCAAATGGAGCTGTCCAATGTACTCCTTTTCTGAAAACAGTGGAGGGAAGCTCCCGGAACAGGAATCCCTAGTTTTCCAATTTCTTCTGCAGAAATGCCTGTTACTGTTTCTATGATATATCCAAAATTACTACTCCTATATGTCTGAAATTTTTCACTGAGGTAACCTCGCATGTACCTGATTGAAAACCGTAGGTTGAATTAGAATTGGTTTCACCAATTGGGATTTATGATCATTTTCCCAAGGTGACCTGTTACAGGACTGTTCAGAACAGTGAAGTTGTACAACATGCCACATGTTACTGATTCATATTCAGGTTTGGAAATTTGGACCACAGATATTAAAGTATGTGGTATTTTTGGAACATCTTCAAGAATTCCATTTGGAACTCTGTAGCCCACGCTACAGTAATTCTCCCCAGGTGTCCTGTTTAGGGATAAATTCTGGAAGAGGATGGAATCCTAACGTGGAGGGATCATATCTCCCAGAATATAACGAATCTGAGGCTGAATTTCAGACACAATGTAAGTCAATATTTTATCTTTGGCCTCTAAAACTTCCAATGCCTTATCCTTCTCCAATATCAGGATATAGCGAATGTACCAAAACTTAGTATTTTTAGTATTTAGGGTTTTTCCAGATCGGGGTCAAACTAGGGTTTGACTTTCCCGGAGTTTCACCCAACCAAATTTCTTGATACAGGTCTCTAAAATTATATTTTTATGAGGAGAAAAATCCTATTTTGGGCTCACTCAAAAATTCTTCTTTTGTAGAAATCCCTAATTTTCCGCACCAAAACTGAAAATGCTCGGAATCAAATTCCGCTTCGACAGAAAGATGCGCCCTTCAATGGAGAGTCAGTCTAGCCTTATTTTGCTGATCGATCATGGATAGAGACCCAAAAAATAAGAAGCCATAGATTCTTTAGCTACACAATGTATTCTTTTGGGGTGGCTCTAATACCATGTTAAATTTTCATATGCTAAGCTAGATCATTAGTATTTCATTTCGATTTCATAACAAAAGCATATAAACAGGATCACTGAAAGATAGACAAACACAACCATAAAAAAGGAGAACGCAAAGATTTATCCTGGGAAAACTCTAAAGGGAAAATCCCAGCAAAAGCTTCCTCCATATAGATTCCCCAAAAGATAAAAGATAAAACCAACAAGGAGATCAAAGGCTAATCCTCCTCCTTCTCCAGCTACTTCTCTTCTCCACTAATGCGCTACACAAGTGAGAGTGTGTGTGTCTCAAATGAGGAGCACCACACCTCTATTTATATTCATCCATTCACTTGAATTAACTCATCCGACATGTAGGCTCGAGTTAATCATGTAGGCTCTAGTTATGCATGTAGGCTCAAGTAACCACACTGGGGTGCTAATGACCCACCTTTACAAATAGAGGGGAAAACCTCATGAATCTTATTAGTTCTTCCGATTAGAAGCATTAGGTTATAAGATAATACAAGTGGTTCTCCCGGTAGGACCATCGGGGACCACAAAAGATACATATAGAATATTCTTCAATGTTATAATATTTCAACAAGAGAAGGCGGTGTCGATGCTTCTACCAAAAGTAGAAAAGGCATCTTGGAATAGGCTGACGCTCTGTCAGTCAAAGATAAAGGCGTCATTGAACAGTGCACAGAGAAACTAAGAGCCTACAGGAGAAACCAAAGATACTAAGCAGACTGAAAGTAGTGTAAAAATTACTCAGAACAGAGGAAAAAGACCAAGAGAATAATATAGATAGCTTACCTTATAGCTGAAATAACTGAAAAAGAGAGAGATCACCTTCATAGACGAGATTGTTATCGTAGTTTGTATATCTAACTGGATCTGCACCAGATCTGACTCGATCTTCCCTAGATCTGACTGGATTATGATGTCCCCAGTGGAGTCACCAATTTTGTTTATAGGAATTATCAACCAGTGCTAACACTGCTTGTTCCTCTGCAATGTAAAACAAAAATACAAAACAAAAAGAAACAGCAACATAACCTTTCCTTAAATAATAAAATCAAATAACACAAAATTATTATACCTCAACCTCAGATCTATTTGTATTCTCTCAAGAATGTCCCTGTAATGGTTCAATACCTGTAGAATAGATCACAAGACAAATGAAAAAGAGATGAGATAAACATGATAATTGAATATCTATATTGGTGATCAACGAGTCCAATAATATTTAATTAAAAACACAACAATAAAATATAGGAAAAGTAAATGTCTTTGTATTATTATATGGATGAGAAAGAAGTACAACCAAAATCCTTGATGTCAATGGCTTTTGTCTCAATCAAGAATGTCTACAATCTCCTATGAAGACCTCTCCATCCATAAGCTACCTCTACTTTTCCTCTAATTAGACTTCAAACTAGCAACATAAGGATGCTTTTTCTGACCTCCCCCACTATCCTCATAAAGGCTTCATTTATAGGCCTAGAACCCATAGGATGACTTGACAAAAGGATAGAATGAGATCCCTATAGGTGAGGGAGGCGAATTCCACCTTTCCCAGGAATATAGGAACTAATTCCATGAAGGATTCCATAGAGAAGATTCTAGAAACATCTATTTTTCCTCTTAACTGACCACTGACGCTTTTAGTTGAACTGGACAGAGCTTCAGTCTAGGGTTTTTTCCAAAAAAGAGGGAAATCAACACTCTTTTCTCAAATGAGCTAGGCGTCGGCGATGCTCTGTGCAAAATGCAAGGGAGCATTATCCCTTCTAGGTTAAGGAGAAAAATGCTTAGGGTGACCTAGACTACCTTTTCTGGGAGGTTAACAAGCAACATGAAACTCTTCTGAAGGCTGAAAAGCAGTGAGATTTTTAGGTGTAACAGTGTCATCCAGGATGAGAAATTAGACCAACTAACTACACAAGCATGGGAAGATGACAGTTATTTGATTGCATTGAAGAATAAATTAAGGACAATGCCACTTATGATTCATCTTACGCTGTCCATTGAGTTGTGAGAACTGTAGCAAAGAGTTTCCAAGGCACAAGAATGACAGCACAAGCGCAACGCTCGGCTAGAGAAATTCCAAGATATTGGAGTGCAATTGGTTCTTAAAGTAGTCGCTGCATTGCAGGCAATGCAAGATGGCAATAATATGGTTGATACCAAGTTGGTGGAGCACCCTAGAAAGTAGGACCTGCTCAGTTGTCAGGATGAAGCTGAAAAAGTGCAAGCACAGGTCAAGAAGATAGCGCAACAATACGAGGATTTCAAGGTAAATACGATGGAGTACATCCTATCTACTTGACATGGATCGAGGATGAGCCACAAAGCTATGTTGGGGACTTGTTGGCATGGTTTTTGGGGTAAGTGAGTTGAGCAGCACCGTAGAGGCTGTGCAAGCTCACGTGACACCACGCAAGCCAAAGATAGTGCGATGGGTGGAAAACAAACTGCTTTTGAATATTTTATTCATATTTTTGTATCGATTGACCACATATTGTGGATATATGTCATTAGTGGTTAAATTAGTTAGGAAGTTAGTTAGAAGTGGACCTTGAATGTAAAGGTGCAAGCCTATATATAGATTAGAATTGCAATTGTAAAATATCAGAGAAGAGATCAGATGATACGATATGAGACTGACGTGAGAGATTAAATCTTTTGTGAGTTGTAAGAGACTCTGTGGATTGATCTTTATCTCGCCGTGGAGAAAGAAAACTATTGTTTTGGATCTGTTGTGATGAATATGATATGACAATATTGAGTTGAATCATTGTTGTCCTTATTTCCATTTCATATGTCGCAATGTCTTTTCCTGTCTTTATTTACTACAATGGTTATGTTTTATGAATGAAGAATGTAATACTACTGCGATGCATATATGAATGATAAAATATGTTAGATTTGTGATTGTAACAATAGATCTTTGATGAATGATTCGATATATGATAAATGTCTCTACTAGATACGATAATTATGCTGATAAATCACTGATGCCCCAATTCTCATCCTTACTGCCAGAAACTTGGTTCCAAAATATCTCCCTCGAACATCTCAGGTGAGAGTTCATCTGCTCTGTGGGTGTTTCCGGACAGGGTGAAACCTGTCTATGCCAGTGCTCAGGGAGATCATGTTGGTTTGGAATTAACAGAGTGAGAACCCATATCAACGATGATTTTTTGGTGGGTTTTGACCAACACCATCATAAATACATCTATCTTTTCATACCATGTCTCGGGTTCCATTTTCACACTGCTTCACATATACTTCCTCTTCGTGAGGGGAGACATATGGCATCAATATGAGCATATCCTTGAGTATTGAGGCAAAACAACCCTTTCCACAAATAAAGTCTAGGTGATATTGTATCTCTGCATTCTATGCTATAGTCACTCCCTTTGAAGCGAACATTTCTTGCTCCCTTTGTAACTAAGCACTATCCTCCCTTTACAAAGTTTACCCTCTGGATTGGGAAATTTGGTACTGGAGTGACTGGTAGCCTTCTATTTTGTTAATACTTTTTTTATCCATTTATGTCATCTCTCAAGGTCAATGGATACTAAGATCTCGAACTCTATTACAAGTTCCCTCTTGCACCCATCTACGAGATTCTCATATTCATCGTTGTAGTGAAGGTTGAGATCTTATCACTCTATGTGATCCTCAAGCTCATTGTGCTATCCCATGGGTGCCTTTTGAGCCCATGCAAATCCTTCTTCATATATGTACACGTGGTTCTCTATAGAGAGTCTAGAATCCCCGAGTTTGCTTGATATACACTTCTACAATCTATCTAGTGTAATATCCAAACTGAAGAAGTGGGTATGGCCACTAGAGAAACATCTCTTCATAGTTCACTCTCTCGTTTTGAGAGAAACCTCGCTTTGTAATTCTATTTTATTCTTGATTTCATAAATATTCTTGAATTTTTTAGTTGAACCATCGTCATTTGTTATTTAGAACAAGTCTTATCATTCTTCTCTTGTAGGTGATTTCATTCGATGTTTTCTACAAGTCAAATTCAGTTTCATGATTAGAAACATTTCATAGTTTCCAAAACATACTAATTATGAAACATTCTTATGCATAAAGACTTAGGTCACACAACCTTGCAACTATCTTAGCTAGTTCTTCAACACAACATTCATTCATATCCCACATACATACGATAACTTTCTATATGCCAGGCTATCTTTACTAGAACATAATTGATAGCGTGGAATGCTCCCAACATGATATAAAAGAGGTTTCATTCTAGATAAGTAGAAATGGATTGTTGTATGATACCATAGGCCACTTACCCATGACATGCATATTAGTAGTATACTGTTCATAAATGAAAACACCATAACAGGCATAATGCACTTCCTAAATATAGCAATATAAATGTGTACACAACTGAATAATATCATTTAAGTAATTATATATACTAGAAATGACTATTCAAATACTTGTCTTTGTTTTTTTGGTAGGCTCCCTCTTGATCTCTTCCTCCTTGCATGAATTACCAAAGTCTCTGACAATGTTCTTTGCTCCATCATCTAATTTTGAGGACGCATTCCTATCTTGCCAATGATCAGAAATGTTGAGAAAGTAATCTACACCATAGATCACTTTGAACTATGTACTGGTGCTGAATATGTGTGTCCCTTCTTGTTCATTCATGGTTGCATCCATTATTCTTCATTCATAGATGCATCCCTTTATCCAATGCTGAAATGGATAATATGTTCTAGAGAAAGATCTTCATATTCATGGGAGTTTTGGAATCCAACTTTGTAAGAGCCTCCTCCTATCCCTTTAATAGGGTATTGATAATCATATCCAATATTATTCTTATGAAGTGAATCCTTCCATATCAAAGTACATATTCCTCATCACTTGAGGAATATTCCCTTACTCTATTCTTAACTGGTTCATCATCTTCTATAGCATGACCATTTTATCTCTTCTTCTTTTCTTTCTTACAAGATTGTTACAACTGATTTTACCACACATGGTGGATCACACCTTTATGGCCTTCCCTATCCCTCTGCAGACTCTTTAGACCCGATGGACCATTTTTGTACCTTTGATGTTTATGGCCTTCAATTCTGTCTTAGATTATCTATTTGCCTTCATTTTTATCTCTTTTTCTTCCTGTATGCGAGTTTTTGCCTCACAGTCGCATGTACACACAGTTTTGACTGAGATATCCACGTATATACGTAGGTTTTATGCACACAGTCACGTATGCCCTGAGTTTTTCCTTTTAGAGGAAGATTGAGTGTTGCTTGGTGAGTTTTGATGATTGCTGAGTCTCCTTAGATGCTTCTAGAGTCTGTATACACCTCAGTTTCTGACCAGAGATGCCTTTTAGGGTAAATTTTTTTAAGAATGTTCTTGTCATTGCATTTTCGATTTTTTGTTTTGCGATTAGTGCATTGGGTCTCTTTTACCTTAGTGCTTTGCATGGGTGTTGTTTGATAGTACTTGCACAGTCTAGGGGTGGTAGAGTCATTCTTTTTCTCTCATCTTTATTCAAAAATCCAAAAATATTTGCTTCTTTGAATCATGCATCATTGCACTTCACATTTTGCATGGTACTTGCACTAGGTTTTCTTAGAGAAGTATTAGTCAGGCTTTCATATAGGAATGATTGCATTTGTCATTTGAAGAAAATTTTGCATTTGACGTAGTAGCATGCACTATTTTTCATTCGAAAGAATGCATTTGCATTGATTATTAGGTGTGCATTTTACTTCATGTTGAGTCATAACACCATTGGTTGGACGATCATCTACCTTTTTGAGTAATAAGCCAAATAAAATCAACGCTTAATTAAAATGGATTACACTATTTTCTTTTATAGGGTACACTAACAAGATTAGGTTTTAGGGTCTTGGAATAGTTCATTGTGAGTAAATTCTCCAAGACCACTAAACAAAACATGTATGTGTCTGTCAGGGGAGAGTATGAAATTCCTTGGTATAATTAGTGTTTCTCAGGATACTCCTCTTACAAGGGAGTTAAGCATGAGGCAGTGTGAGCGGTTATTGATTGGGATGACCCCTAGTCATAACTGAGTAGCACCGGAGATATTTCCAGGATTGTATTCATATCTGGGGGCTCTTTCGAGAGTTTCGGGCTTTGCTACCCTGCCCATACGATCAATCCCGCCTGCGACTGTCTGCCTGAGCATTGATTATGTTGAGGTGACCTTAGTTTCCTTACCTAGGTTATTGAGTGGGTACTTCACAAGGGTTATTCTACAGGTGTCCTGACCAGGTTGGAGTCGGACAGCACAGTCGCTATGTGCATTGAAGCTAAGGGCCACAATAATTGGTTACGAACCTCCGCTTGTTGTGTATGAGAGTCTCAAGCCTCTCCTAGGAAAGACATACCTGCTTCATTCAGGAGGTCACATATCCTATTATTATTTTCTTATGATTGGATTTCGATTATATAGGTGTATTCTCTGTGCATGCTAGCTTGCTTAGGGTTTGCATAATTAGAAGAGTCTTTTCCATTTTTTGAGTCATTGTGGATTCGGGTGCGGTGCTTCGCTATTCTCATCATTTAGCAAGACTTTTTCCTTTTATTTATCCTCTTCATTTGGGAGAGAGAAACAAACAGTCCAGGCAGATTACTTCTCACATTGATTCACACATGATAGGAGATTATGAAGATGAAATTCCTGAGTTGACTTCTCCACCTCACAAGGTTGGGGAAGAAGATCCTATTCCTACATATGATCCTTCACCTAATATACCTACACACCCTGGGTATGATCCCTCATTCACAGGTCACCAGTATTGGTTTCTGGATGACGAGACTCACCATGAACCTGCGAGCACTAGTTCTGTTAGTTATGCAATGTCTGGTATCCCTGCACATGATTCGACACATTATGCCAGGTCGAAATTTGAACCTAACACTACGCCTAGGGGAACTCCTATTCCTTTCCATGTAGAGATATTTGGGAACACAAGTCACATTGCACCCTCCACCCCGGTGGTGGAGGCCACATCACATGTTCGTCCTAGACCTGGTGGTAGTAGTCCTATTCGGATACCAGAACCAAGACGAGTGACTATAGGGAATACCACTTACATCACTTCACATGTCCCTTCATCCTCTATTCCTAATTCTTCGAATGTTCTTCCTCCCCCTCATTCATGTGGTATTTCAGGCCAGAATGTTGCTACTAGTCATGTTTGTACTACTGCTACTCACGTAGTCATGTCTTAGAATCAAGTACCTCCTTTTGTCTCGGGAGGTCATATTCCTGCTTCTGGAATGTCCTATGGTCTATTGCAGGGAGTTCCCCATACTCCTACTTATGGAGTTTCTCATGGGACATCTTATGGAGCTTCTCATGGACAATATTATGGACCACAGTATGGACAGAGTTATTCAACTTATGGGTATAGGTATCAACAACCCACTTACTCCCTGAATTATGGCTTTGTAGCTCCAAATAGTCAAGGTAAACCACATTATGGTGCTTCCATGCCACCCTAAACGGGTCAAATGGGAGGAGGGTACTATGGCCATAGCCGTGGTGGTTACGGTAATCAGTCTTATGTGAAACAAAACTATCAGGGAGTGTGGCATCGACCTGCTCAACCTAGGCTCCCTTTCCTCGCAATCTTAAATTTACCTGACTTGTCGAGACTAACGAACGATTCGGTATCTCATGACCTAGCTTGGCTGGATGTCCCTACCAAGATTCCCTTGGACATTCCCAAATTCGAGGGAAAACCAGGAGAATATCCTAGTGAACATGTTACTACATTTCACCTTTGGTGCTCTTTGAATTCCTTACATGATGATTCGATCCGTTTAAGGTTGTTTCAACGCAGCCTCACCGGGCCTGCAGTGAAATGGTACATAGAGTTACCTATGGGGGCATTCATTTTGTTCGATGACCTAGCTATGAATTTTCTCAATCACTTCCAACTACCAGTGTGTTATGACATTGGTATAGAATTCTTGTCGACATTTTGGTAAGACAAATCCACGCATACCTCGGACCATATCCAAGAGTGGCGTATACGGAAGAGATTGATCAAAGCCTTCATACTGCCAAAGTTTCTCCTCGAGTGGATCCTTAAATCGTTACTTCCTTATATAGTGAAGGATGTGTCTATGTCTGGAGTTCAAAATGAGGAACAAGCCATTTTTAGGGCATAGGAATTGGATTTTATTTATGCTCAATCTAGATTGTTATATGAGATCATTCCTAATGCTCCACGTTCTAGTTTCGACCCTAAGGTCAAACCTGGGCCACATGCCAATGACATTGTTGGTTGTATGAGTACCAAACCTGTGGATTCAGTTGTGCAATAGGTGAGTCAATTGTCTATCAACCAATCTACCTTAGGACAAGCCACAACTTTGTATCAACCCATCCAAACGATGAATGTGCTTTTGGTGCAATCATTGGACCAGAAGGGTAACCAACAACCCGGAAGGAATAAGAAAAAGGGTAAAAATAATCATAACGGTGGGAATAGGAATGAAAATGCCAATTTTAATGACAAGAATGCTTGCAATGTTGGGGGCAGACAAGTAGTCTAAACATAAGGTTAATTTTCCTTGCAAGTTGTGTAAGGATGACCACCTCACTCACTTGTGCCCTTGTATGGAAGACGCCTTTAGATTCATAGCATAGGGCCCAACTGTGCTAACCAATCCTTTACCCCATAAAAAAAACATGAACTCGAGGACCCGTGGTCAGTCTGGTGGAGATCAAGATTCACCAAAAGCCATTAGTCTTCATGGTTGCATCAACACGGTTCATGCTACTAAGGTTATGACTCATGCGAAGGACTATGGTTCGTCACAACCAGACCTTGGAAAGGAACCTGCTCCACCTGGGAGTCCTTTGCATATTGAAAACCCTACATATAAACCTGAAGTTACACCTCACATTCCTAAGGGAGTCCTAAAGCATTCAGGACACAATCATAATTCTTGAGCTGCCTAGAACTATTTTTTTGTCAAGGATTTGGGCCACACTCCTTGTGTGATGTCTGCACTTGAAGTACTTCAGATTTGTCCTTCACAAAGGAAGGCTTTGCTTTTTGATCTTGGTGTTAATGATGATAAATATTCCCCCATCATCAAATTTGAAACTATGGGACTACAACCTCGCTTGCCTTACTATGTGTCTCTCTTAATTCATGTAGAATGTCTTAACATGACCATCAAACGCACTGTGATTGACGAAGGCACTGCTACTTCCGTGATGTCTTTATCATGTTGGAAGGGTTTGGGTTCCCTTGAGTTTTATAAATCTGCTACCATGTTGACTGATTTTGATGGTATATCATTTCGACCACATGAAATTCTTCCTTCTCTTAAGGTCCATTTGGGAGGGAAGACCATCGTGATGGAGGTCGAGGTGGTTGATGCGCCCCTTGATTACAATCTGTTACTGGGTACGAATTGGATGTATAGTATGCAATCCATAGTTTCTTCTCTATTTTGAGTTGTATGCTTTCCATTTAATGGGAATATTGTTACAATTGATTAGACATCATTCAAAAATCCGAGTGTTACTTCATCATCGGGAGCTTCTATCCCGATTATTGATCATTCTCAACCAGAAACTAGGAGTGTGGGTGTTGGCATGTATCCATCCCTTATGGGAACCTTTAGTTGTCCTACACCCATTCTTATGATCGGGTATAGTTCTGGTGGGGCTTCATCTTCATTGAGTTTGGTGTCTTTTTGCACTACCCATATGGAAGATCCTTGGATCCTTCCTACACCAAGTCCTTCGAGTAAACCTATCGAAATAGACGTGTCGTTGCTTGCAGCAATGATAGCATATGAAGCGAATCTTGAATGTGTTGCAGATCCTAGTCCTTCCTCTTCATGGATGGAGGGGGACCCATATGTGCTTCCTGCATGGGAAGTTGAGTATTCTCATGCACATGATTTCCTTAATAGTGTTTTTCCACCAGATGAAGCTATTATTGAGGCCATGGCTGGGGTTGAGCCACCTTGGGAAGAGTTACATCATAGATCTTATTTTCTTCCTAAGCTTGACTGTTTGGAGTGTGAATACTTTAGGGAAACACTTAGTGAGAGAATTGGTAGTCCCGTGGTTCCATTGAGCTCTCCTGGTCTGATGGCTGATGGAAACATGGTGAATATATCTCCTACCATCCCTATCAATATCTCTCACGATATTGGAAAGATTGAGAATGTCTATATTGGGGTAGAATGTTCCCATGCTGGGATTCAAGAGTATACCGAGCTGTTCAAAGAGTTTCGTGATGTCTTTGCTTGGTCATGCAAGGAAATTCCAGGTATCGACCCTCGCATTGTTGAACATGAAATTAAAACTTATGCCAATTCTAATCCTGTTCGACAATGCTTGCGGGCAGTGAATCCTAGAAGAGCACCCGTAATTAAGGCTGAGATAGAAAAGTTGTTAAATGGTGGTTTTATCTATCCCATTCCCTTGATGGAGTGGGTTTCAAACCTTGTTCCGGTTGATAAGAAGCAGGGAGTGATCTGTATATGCATTGATTTCCGTGGCTTGAATCGTGCCTGTCCTAAGGATAATTTTCCCACACCATTTATTGATAAAATTTTGGATAAGTGTGTGGGAAGCGAGGTATTTTCCTTTATGGACAGCTTTTTCAGATATAATCAGATCCAGATCAAACCCGAGGACCAACATAAAACTGCATTTATTTGTCCTTGGGGTACCTTTGCATATCAGAAGATGCCTTTCGGCCTTAAAAAAGCTGGAGAAACATTTCAGTGGGCTATGACCTTGATTTTCCATGATCTCAAATCGATTATTGAAGTCTTTTTGGATGACCTTGCTGCTCATTCTCATTAGAGGATGCGTCATTCCTACCATTTGAGATTAGTGTTCAAAAGATGCCGCCATTACTTGGTTAGGTTAAATTTTCATAAATTCATCTTTTGCGTGAAGTTTGGTCGCTTGTTAGGGTTCATTGTCTCCAAGGAGGGTATAAGAGTCAATCCCTTAAAGGTTGAGGCAATACTTCAATTGTATCCCCCGAGAAACATTAGACATCTTCCATGTTTGCAAGGCGTGGCAAATTTCTTGCGGAGATTCGTGGTTAATTTTTCCAATTTGACTAAAGGATTTATCCATATTTTGACGAAGGACACTACCTTTTGCTGGGATGAGTGAGCCCATGAGTCCTTTAATGCACTTAAATGAGCCTTAGCATCGGCCCCCGTGATTAGTCCACCCGACTATAGCCGTGACTTTTTGCTTTATGTGGCTGTGTCCATGGAGACGATTGGTATGGTTTTGGTTTAGGAGGATGAGGAGCTCCATGAGCATGTCGTATATTATATGAGCTGAAACCTTGGAGATGTAGAGATCCATTATTCCCATGTGGAGAAACTTTCCTTAGCTACCGTTCATGCGGTTCAAACATTGAGACACTACATTCTCCTTCGCCAGACCTTGGTGGTATCCCATGTCAATCCATTTCAATTCATCCTCACTAGAAGGATGATTGAGGGAAAGTATAATAAGTGGATTTTCATCTTGCAAGAATTCGATCTCGAGTTTGTTTTGGAAAAATCAAAAAAATTGTTGATTTTTGCGGAGCTTATATCTAATTTCCCAAGCGAGGAGGAGGAGGAAGTTTGTGAAGATACGTTTGTCGATGAGCACATTTTCCTGATTTCAACTTTGGATCCATGGTATGGGGATATCATCATATATTTACAAACATTGAAGGTCCCTACTCACCTTTCATGGGATGAACGACGACGGTTACGTCACGTATCCAAGAACTGCCTTATAGTGGATAACACATTGTACTGTCGTGGGGTAGATTCCATTTTATGTTGTTGTTTAACTCATGAGGAGGCTGAGCTTGTGCTGATTGATTGCCATAGAGGGGTGTGTGGTGGTCATTTATCTGGGCTTTCAACAGCCCAAAAAATATTAAGAGTGGGTTATTTCTGGTCGTTGATCTTTAAAGATTGTGTCAATGTGGTCAAGAAGTGCCACCCTTGCCAGGTGTTTGCATGCAATATGTGCTCACATCCTGCCCCGTTACATCTGATTATCACCACCGGTCCCTTCACTAAGTGGGGGCTTCATTTGATGGATTTCAACCCAGCTTTAGCTAGGGGTCGTTGTCATATTATAGTGGTTGTTTACTATTTCATGAAATGGTCTGAGGCTATGCCCACGGTTAAATCCGACGGTGATACAGCCACGCATTTCGTATTCAACTAGATCATTACTCGATTTGGTATTTCGAAGGAGCTTGTCATTGACCATGGTAGGTACTTTCAGAATCGAATGATGGAAGAGTTGGCCTCAAAGTTAGGGTATAATCAGGAGCATTCCTCTTCTTATTACCCTCAAGCGAATGGATAGGTTGAAGCAGTAAACAAATCACTTAAGTCCATTCTCCAATGAACCATCGCACAAAGCAAGACCAACTGGCATATCATGTTATATCTTGCTTTGTGGGCTTATATAACCGTAGTTAACACTACCATAAGTTTTTCTCCATATCAGCTTGTACATGGAGTGGAGTCTATCTTGCCAGTTGAATGCAAAATACCTTCATTGAAGCTAGCCATAGAGCTTTTACTAGACACTTCCCCAATAGAGGAACATTTGGTCCACTTAGAGCAGTGCCGAGATGCCTTAGTGGATCTAGAAGTAAATAAGTGTCGCGTTAAGGTCCTGTATGATAAATTTGTCCATCTGAGGAGGTTTAGTGAAGGAGATTTGCTCCTTTTGTGGAATCAAGCTAAAGAACCCTTGTGGCATGGTCCTTACGCTGTCAAACGTGTGTTAGAGAAGGGAGCCTATAAGCTAGTATATTACGAGGGGACAACCTTGGTGGAGCCTAGAAATGGGCTCTATCTTAAAAATTACTATGCATGATCCTCAGCTAGGGCTGATTATTGTATATTATTGTACAGTATTTTGCATAGTTTGGTTTTTCTTATGCTGATTGGGTTTGTTGATTAGATTTCGTTTCTTATGGCAGATGTCAATGGAATATTCCATCTATATAGGATTCAATGATGGTGCTAGCCATCACACTCAACACTCAATCTCTGCTACTTGGGTGATTTATACTCCTATGGGTCAGGTATTATCTTCAAGAGGCGTATGTTTACGACCCTCTTCAAACAATGTTGTTGAGTATAGTGCCATTATCAAACTTCTACGGGATGCCATTTCACATGGTGTTCTCTCTCTTGAGGTACGTCTTGATTCACAGTTAATAGTGTTACAGCTGAATGGATTATATCATGTTAGGGATCCAACATTATTACAAAGATTCTTACATGTGAGATTGTTAGAACGACAATTTGACAACATAACATACATATATGTTCCAAGAATTTATAATCAAGTTGCAGACTCATATGCTAACTATGTGTTATATTGGCATTTGTTTCATAGACCATAATCTCATCACAAACATACATTTTTACACATGTAAATTAATAAAATCGATCATCATAAAATTTTTTCATTAAACATCCAAAATATGATGTCATAATACATAAGTGTCATAATACAAAAATGGGGCTTCTGAGCCACCAAAATATAATACACGGTAGTACAAAATGTGTCACTCCCAAGTATCTAAGCCTGGGGAGGAGGAGGGGGGTTTTGATCATGGAAATTCACCATGGCTCTAGCTAGCCATCGAAACAGCCGCACCCACCACTTGACGCTGCATGGCCTTAGGCAAGTCCTCAACTTGCGCCATGGGTACCCTATGTGTCAGTCGCACAAAGTTTGTGTGGATTCTTTGGAGCGTCTGTTCTGCATCCACACCCATAATGTCATCTCCTGATCCCCTTTGTCTATGATGAGGGAAACCATTAGGCCACCGTGGTCCTACATCTGCACACACATGATAGGATGTCACTATGTGTAGTCACATAAAAACATGTCTTTTGAGTCTATATATCAAAAAACACAAAAAATTTAATAATTCAAAAAACTTAAAAAGAGGGTTGGGATTTTTTACCAATGTCACCGTATGCTAATCTGGGTGGTAAGGGCATGTCAGGATCTCCCTGAAAATCTATCCCCGTATAGGGGTAATCATCGATGGAAACTATCTGCTGCCGCCACCATGGAAAGAAATCAGTTGGGTAGGGGTTAGACACCCTACCTCCGCCCATTCTGCACATCACATCTACCAAATGTTGTTGGGATGGATATTGAACCCCGTGAGGAGCAACATCAACTCTAGGGCTTAGCCCTGGAACACGCTCAAAGAAGAGCGTGCTCAATATATTGCCGAAACTAAAGTTTCGTACCCTACCCATATTGCAGCCACTGAGTTGTTGCTTCATGTTACTCAACAATGCATTACTCCAATCATAAATTGTGGGTCTCATGCACTCCACTGCATAGAAAATCAATGGCCGCGAGGCTTGGTGGAGTGAGGCTAGCCCTGCTATCTTGCCGAGTGCCAGTAGTATAGCCTTCAGGCCTAGTACCTGTATGGATGTTGTAAGGGATTATGCACCTAATAATCGTAGGTCGGGGGTTACCAACATACTCAAACACTTGCAGACAATTGACTTCTAAAGTGCAGAATAGGAAATAGGAGGGTTAGAAGAACTTACTTGTTAAATGACGTTCGATCCTTGCTAGTCCTCTTCCAATCTGCTCCACTTCCAAAGTCTTCAAGGTTCACTCCTCTTTCACCTGTTCAGAGACAATCTTCCAGATATAAAGTGATTCATATATATATGTTAGCAGGTTAGATAAATCAAATATGAAATACTGAAGCATAAACAATTATCAAACCAAGATATATGAGACACATGTGGAAGAAGTAATCTCTTTATTATCAATAATGAGAAATTTCAGAGTACAACCAAACGTCTGAGACAAGGACTCCTCTGTCACCAAAGGATTCTAAGTTTCACTGCTCCAAAGACTTCTGTGAACAATCCACCAGCATAATTTTGCTCCAAAGTGTAAGTCCCTACAACCCTTCCCAAGGCCTGTATTTATATGGGTGAAATAAGGCAGTTCTCGAAGGTTAGGGAGGTTATAGTAGTTAGGGAGATTAAGTAAAATGACTTAACTAAACTCCCATTAGCGCGTGATTTTGTGTTTTCATGTTAAGAAGCACATTCGCGGGTATGTATTAGAGTAACCCGCGAATGAATCGCGACTCTGTATAAGCACAACCCGCGAATACAAGGATTCGCGACTTGCTGTAAAGGAGACTCGTGAATGATGCGTGAGTTGTCTAAAAGGAGAGTCACAAATACATCCCAACATGGCTAAATGGCAAAGTAACTAGCTGGATGAAGGTAGAATGTATTTCATGACAAGCCAAGCTATAGTGTAAAGGGCAAACCTCTATCCATAAGTGTCCTTTTGTGTGCCGACATGAGGGATATCAGCACTCGGACGAAGAGGTTCCACACAGGTGTATAACAGATGCCCCCTAATGTGTGAGGTCAGAGGGGAACGATGGCCGAAATACATTATAATATTTAACTCTGGAGAAACTTAGAAATCCAAAGGAGCAGAGAGAGTACCTGAAACAAATACATAATAATGTGATACACAAAGTTACATCTAAGGATGCTATGTTCAATTTACTGGAACACTAGCTCCTTTACAATATTTGATTACATCATATGATATGGGTAGAAACCACGTATATTACAAAGGTGGATCGAAGCCACAATATAATAATGATGGGTCTTCAAAGATCTGGGAGCTGGATATCAGAATCGAACATGGTCTTGCACAAATTAGCCCGAAAGGAGGGACTAAGGTATTCATAAATGATCCCAAAGAACCAGTACAATCCAAGCCATGTGAATAAGGGTAAGCTGAAGTCGAACATGGAGAGGATTCAACAGTTTGTCAACCAAAAAGTGATAATTGACAACTGAAGCAAAGGAGTTCACCAATGATGAAAGTGAATCCAGAGGTACTATCGTCAAAGCTCTAGGTCTTCATCATCAGGAGGTGCTGAAACGGAACCATACTGTGATAAGGAAGGCAATGGATCCTCCAACGGATCACAAGAGTGACTAGGAACTGGGAAAAAGAAGGGAGACACAAGTAAATGGATAACAGATATAATAGTGATGGGATCAGGTGATAGATCAGACATTAGGTATAATCCTTGAACAGTGAGCACGACACAGAGATGACCCAAGGCAGCATACAACGGATAGATAGAACAACTAGACTTATCTGTCATGTAGGAGACATGAGCAGATTCCCCAGGTATAATGGACAAGAGGAGGAGTCAAAACTCAAAGTGATAGCTGAACACAAGTGTATACTAAAACATGGATATCAGAAAGCAAAGAGTGTTATGTTCAAGGATGACATGCTTCCATTACTGAAAACAAGAGAAAACTTCTTCCTTACCTTCCCTGTTAAGTTTTAACGAGTCCAAGAAAGTAAACTCGGTTCCCTCTTCATTTTTTAACAAGCTTGAAGAGATGGGAAAATAATGCTTGATACACTGATCCATGGATTTAATGAGCCCGAACTAGTACATGCTCATGCAGTATTTTCACATTTAGAGAGTCTGAAAATGACAAAGAAGACTCCAGGGGGTCCTTTTTCATCCAATTTAATCTCCTGAGGCCGAAAAAGTGTAAAACAAACCACAGAAGAACTCTCTTAACTTCCGAAGAAGAAAAGGTGAACCTTTTTCGTACTTAGTCGGGAAGGTCCGAAAAAGGTTAAATTACCACCTACCTAATGCTCCTTCCAAAACAACATAAAATAGATTGAGTTTTACGAGTGTGAAGGAAAGCAAGATCACTCGGAAAGATCCATTTGGTTACGAGAAATGGGGCTTATAACAATAAACTCAATGCTTTGTTCTTGAGTGTTTAACGAGCATGACAAAGACATAAAGTACACTCGGAATATTTTTCATGTTTGGGTCCAGAGCACGAAAAAGAGAAAACTAAGCTCAAACCGGGTGTTCCTTTTCCGTAAATTTAGTCCCTCGGGTCCGGAAAAGTGATAAACCTATACCTGAGAATACTCTTCTCAATTCCGAAGAAAAGAGAGTGATCCTTTCTCGTATTATTCCGCATGGTCCGAGAAAGAGATAACCTACCACCAATGCGGATGCCCGTTCACATATTCTTAACGAGCTTGAACGGATGAGATAACTTGGCAGTCAAGTCTGTTTTGAAGGAGTCAGACCTGGGCCTAAAGAAACTCCATAAGGTTGGGGATTCCTATAAAGGGATAGCTTGTAAAAAGAGATTCATAAGAATCTCTATTTGGCGTGAAAAATAGCTATGAGGAAACCCCTGGGCCTGAAATAGTGATGGAATGAGTATCAAAGGATGGCAATGGCATATAAGGATGATACTCATGACAAGGGATCCTAGCCACGGAAGAACAATGGTAGAGACAAGGGACTAATGGCTTAAAATACCATAGTCCGTGGCAAAAATGTTGAGTACTAAGGTTAATGTGGAATGATAAAATGCCAACATGTGTTGGAAAGATAAAAAACCACCCTATAGAAGCATCAACACTTTGTAAAAGTTGGTAAACCTGTTCCAAGGCACAAAGAGGATGATATTAATCAATTGTCATTTCAAACTATATAAAAAGACCCACTTTACGAAATTTTATTTCTATAAATAGTTTGAAAATAAAAACATTTCATACCATTTGCACTTTTTGAACCAAAAAGGAAAGTTTACCCTCCATCTTTGATCGATCGCCATGGACAGTTGGACCATTATATTCAGAAACCGTCAGCTTCAGGTAAATCTACACCCTTAGCTCTTCGATTTGATCCAAACAAATTTTTAATTTAGTGGTTAATTCAATATTTTTCACCAACCTAAAATATGGCAAAATGCATTCGCGGGTTGCAAGGCATGAAATTCGTGAATGCGCATTTCATTTGTGAGTTGATCAACAGGAAAGTCATGAATGACTCGCAACTTGTCCCAATGGACAGTCGCGAATGCTGCACAATAGGAAAATGCTTTAAAAATATGCAAATTTTTTTAAAATTTTATGATGGAATATTGAATCAAATGATGTGTTTTTGTCAGGAAAAACATGGTGCTGGAGTGGAGAGAGAGGGAACATGAAGCGATGGATCAAGCGGCTCTCCAAAGCCCGCCTACTATCCAATCATTGAGGACCAGTGGGCTTCTCAAGTTCTTTTGCACATCGCCCATGCGGGCCAATGTCCACATATTAGAGTTCTTAGTCCATTACTGGGACCATGACCTAGGGATGTTCAATATCCAAGGTGAGACTTTGGAGCTTACCACACAAGACATCTACTTCATAACCGGGTTATCACAACGGGGAGAACCGGTGAACCTGGAAGGCAATGGCAGGGGTGGAGACCCCTTGAGTATCCAGAACTATATCGATGTATTCCGTAGACCGGATACTCAAAAGAAGGGAAGCAACGTTCTCATTACAGATATTTAGGATCTTACACTTCAGGTATTGGCCAGTACTATTGTCAGACTTTCAGGGTCAACAGGGTTACACATGGCCACCAGGACTCAGATGAGAGTGGCGGTGAACTGCTTTAGAGGTACTCTCTTTGATTGGTGTACGGGAATTGCCCCCATCATGAAGAGGAAATTATCCGACTGTAGAAGGGGAAGACGAAAGAACTTCGGCTATGCGAGTATACTGGTAGCATTCTTCTTTGAGAGGGTGCCAGCTATGAGCCCTGCTATACCATTACAGGTCCGTCATCCACGGCAGCCGAGGCTGAGCCGGTGGGGAGATATCTTCCTCCGTCAAGGAGGAGGAGATGTAGCACATAGCATGTATGATGATGATTTCTATACATGGTGGGAATGACAGGTGCCAGCGTTGGAGCAGTTTCCATACACCGGGTTAGATTTCCGAGGTGATCCCGACCTAGTCCTCCCTACAGGAGGAGCATGGGGAGAGATGGGTAAGTATTTTTTGTTTTTTATCATTATCAACT
>LPNX010020501.1:363194-367487 GCA_001517045.1 Pseudotsuga menziesii | reverse complement strand
TTTAGGGATGATCAAGGAAACATCAAAGGACAAAAAGTGGTCCATAGGGTCTAAGGAGTCTGCAGCGGGACAGGGGAAGGCCATATAAAGTGTGATTCACCTAGAGTGGTGAAATCCGCTATAACACCTGTTTCCTCAGGACTCCCTTATGTCAAGTTGCAATTGCATTATCATGAGATTTTCCTTCCTCATTGAGCCTTATGTCGGCTTCCCTAACTTAGAGTATCAGCCATATATCCCAAGCTTGTCTCATGTCTAGCCATGCAGAGCCATTTTGTATATCCTTTGCAGCTTGATTGCCTATTTTTACCGGGAGGGGACTTTCCCCCGAGTGTGTCTATCCTACACGTGTGTCCTTACATTGAGCATAGGTATGTTCCACTACTTGGAACTAGTTTATTTGCCCCTTGACACTCATCTCCTCCTAGTCTGTAACTATAAAGCACTTTTATTCTTTTTCAAGCTTTTCAAAATATTTGAAAAAGTCCAAAAAAAATAAAAAAACCAAAAATTTGGACAAGAAAAGATGTTATCTTTGGCAGTAGTCGAGTCGTGTCACCTTCGAACAGAACACTATATATCACATCTGTTGGTTGGGTTAATAGTTTGAATTTAGGAGCTGTACTCATTTCTCTGAGTTTATCTCCACTGACTGGTTAAGCTTCCAGTCCCTATGGAGCCTCTGTTGATGCCTCCTGTGTCATAGAGATGTCCCAGTTTTGTATATCGAGTTTATGCTGCCTACATTTAGTCACCATTCTTTTTTATGCTCTTGTTTGAAGGAAGTTGAAACCTGAGTCGACCATTCCTCAGTTATCTTGACTTTGCATGTCGACCATTCTCGGTATGGTTACTGGTTCATGCACATTATGATCGAGTCCTTCCACATTATCCAAATTTGTTGAGTACCTCATGTTGGATGATGCGGGATGCCTTAATTCCCTCCTTCCAGTGGATTTCATCCCATCAACTTATGATCATTTATTCTAGGATAGGAATCTAGAGTCATTTTTTGAGTGCCTTGAGACTTGCAGTCATCAGTGGCAGGTTCTCTCACCATCGACAATTTTTTGGGAATACATCAATGTCCCCTGATCAATGGATTCTCTCAAGTGTTCAACCTCAACACATTTATTCACACTTGTTAGTTTGCACTCTAGTATCTTGATTCCCATTTTCATTATCGGTGGGTGATCTCACGTTTGTTAACAGTATATATCAATGACCGGTAATCAAATGGCAGACTACTATGTTTGACCTTGACACCTCTATTCACATAGTAGAACATGTACTCGTAGCAGTTTGTGTAGAAGACCTTCCAGACAGGTGGCATCTCATATATGCTACCTCCTTGATCGTGCCAGTGTTCATGAGATTTCAGCTCTCGTGACTTGATTCCAATGTATGTCAGATATTTCTAGCCATTTTGGAGATCTTGATCCATTATATATCTTCAGCCTACATGGCTATCATGATCCTATGTATATCTTCATCATGGATATTCTGAGCTATCTATATTGTACGTGGCGATGACCACATATGTCATATTTTGTATCATGCCTATTCATGGCCATTGTACTCTTATGTATCCAGGACTGCTACATCTACTTGCAGTTATATGCAGAGTTTGATCATTGTATTATATTAATTGGATGGCTAGTTATTCCACTAGGTTCTTCATCACTCCACTTCTGGGATGGACTTATAATGTATTTTGGCCATCGTATGACCCCTTTGACCTCACACATTAGGGGGCATCTGTTACAGCTGATTTTACCACACATGGTGGATCACACCTTTATGGCCTTCCCTGTCCCTCTGTGGACTCTTTAGACCCCATGGACCATTTTTGTACCTTTGATGTTTCCAATATCATCCTTAAAAACATGCAATAATTTCCATATGTGGCTTTTAATCCCTTTCTCATGTATATACGCGGATTTGACCCTTAAACTCGCGTACATCAGGATGTGTGCAAAAGGCCAAATGATTTTGGAGTTTTCCTTGATGTGGATCCAAGTTACTTGTCTCTTAGCCTTCCATATGCCTTGAGATTTCTTAGATTCGACCTTCCATTACCCAATTGAAGAGCTATATAAGGAACCCTTTGGATACATTGAAGTGGGAGGAATTGAAGAGCAAGAAAACTAGTCCATTGTTGCCAGAGCTTATACTTGAGTCTGCATCCCTTTGTCCCTTGGAGCACTTTGTTTTATTCCCAATATTTCATTTTTCTTGTGAGCTTGCTATTGAGAGATGGAGGATTGAATTGGTGGAGGACCAAGTGGGGGACTCAATTTCTCCAATTTGCGGACGTGTCGATTGAGGTTGTCACTATTGTAATCTCTATTTTATATCAATAGAAATATATTTTCCTATCCAATAATGTGTATTGAAATGAGTATTTGATCCATGGATTCTTTTAAATGCTTATATTTTATTGATTATATATGCTAGAGTAGGTCTAACACAATTACATATAGCATGCTTGTCTTGTTTGCTGAATGTTGAGGAAGCAAATTGCTAATACAAGCGAGAGTGGAAAAGCTCAATGGAGATCTACATCAACCATCTGGAATAAGGTACAAATCGAGATCCTTTAGTGTTAGATGTTTGGTTTCTCTTGCATATAGGGAAGGATTTATTTCTGGAGTTAATTTGTCTATTGTGGTACCCCAAGCCATAGGAATTTCTCTCCATAACAAGGATTTTGAAATCATCAAACATATCCTTGGGAGTCTTCAAGGAGGATACATGTGAGATCAAATGATCCTTAATGGAATTGACAATAATCCTCTTGGATTTGACCAAGTTCTTCTTGTTCTTAGCTTTGTATTCATCTCCCTATGGCTTCACAACTTCTACTTTGACATAGATTTCCAAGTCATGTTATTCTGGTATGAGAAGCACTTTGTACTTCCATGCTTGGAAGTTCTCAGCTCCTTCAAGATTGTCCTCAATCTTGGTATTGTTTGTGATCTTGATAAAATGATAACCTTAAATGGAAACATAGAAAATAATGCTTACCCACAACAATATTTCAACCCAAAATCTGATGACAAAATCTGACGACATCTGACGAAAAGTAGCGTGTTGTCGGATTTCAATCCGAAATGTCGAATTTTCGATATTTTTTTTAAATTGTAGAATATTTTGTCGAATTTTCGACGCTTATTTTTACTTTCAAATTTTCAACTCTGGCTTGTTGGATATTTGACTTTAAGTATGCCAAATTTCCAACTCTAATCCCGTAGGATATTCGACCACTCTATCATTGGAAATCCAACGAAGTTTCGTTGGATTGGTGATGTAATTTCCATTTTTGTTTGCAACGGTAACTAGGCCTTTTGCAACGGTAACTACATTAATATCGTCAATTATTCAATGACTGTTGAATTTGAATTTATATAAATTACATAAAAATTCTAACATGTTTGCTATAGAAGCGATGGATGGTTTACGGAAATCAATTTCTGTAATTTATTTATAAACTAATATTCATGATGTCCATCATGATCATGAAGGAATTAATGGGATTCCACGGGGAATGAAAAGTTATCCTAAACAATTCAGAAAGATTCCCTACTATGAGCACCTACAAATTGATCATCTGTTTGATACAATGATTATCAGAAAGAATGTGACTGAAACATTATGGTGACTATTTGAGCTAAGGAACGACAAAGAAAAAAATGTGAAATTTTGCAAAGAAATTCAAGAAGGAAACCATGCAATGAAAGACGTCATTCAATTTCATAGCAACATAGACCAATTTAATATAAACTCAATTCCATGGATGTTTATGGAACAAAAAAATAGTGTTCTAAAATAAGTCATGCAGAAAACTAAATTTCCCATAAGATTTTGTGTGAACATGAGGAATATCATAACAAAGAAAGGTGATTTTGCGGGGATAAAAACACATAATTGGCATGTCTTCATGAAGGTAATTATTATGGTTATATCCATATAATTATTGTTTTTTAATTCCAGTGCATATTATTGTTATTTTTTTTGTCTACTCTTTGTTTAAAAAATGGTGTGGTTTGTATATTGTTACAGTATGTTCTACCTCTCTCTCTCTCATACAACTTCGATAACAATGTCAAACAAGTTATACATAATTTTGGGAAATACATGAGGTAACTAGCGATTATTTTCATGTGCTTAGTGTTTCTTTAATTCATCATATAATTTCTATTTGTTTTCTGTGCACTAATTCATGTTATGTAATTTAATATTTTTTTTGTTAAATATCGTTATTGGTTTGCGTCACTTGTAGATGGTTGTCAT
>LPNX010020501.1:350694-355694 GCA_001517045.1 Pseudotsuga menziesii | reverse complement strand
TTGAGGTTAATTTAAGGTAGATTGTTGATCATTTTTGAGAAGTTGAATGAATATTTTTTTCTGTTGATGATGTTGATTCAAACTTGAAGTTTTGGTTTGTCAGTTGTTGGAACTATATTGGACAATGAATCAGGGACGTGGTCATCTTCGTAGCCGCCATTTCGGAATCCTACTTATGAACGTCCCGATGGATAGCTATGATGTTCATCAATGCACTTTATTGCATTTGTTTCTTTGGATTGTCGGCATTTTTATTTTATCATGGCTGGAGCATCAGTATTTTGTATTGTCGCCATTTCAGAAGACAGATAAAGAATGGGACGATGGATAGTTGTTTCTTGTGCCGATCATGCGGTTTTATTGTTTCAACTTTTTGCTTTGCGATGATTTTTCAGAATTTTTTGACTTTGAATGGATGCTGTAGTCTAATTGTGTTCTACCATTGTGGCTCCGGAGCAGACTAACTATCTGCCATATAGCTTTTCCTTTTGCCGATGTTTTTGTTCTGATTTTTGTCGATGGTTCGCTTGATTTTCTCCAATGGTTTGTTCTAGTTTTCTCTGATGTTGACTCTGCAGAACTTTTGGTCCATGTAACTTCTGTCGTTGCGGCTCTTTAGCGAACTAGTCATCCAATGCTATAGTGATTTCAAGGTTAGTGTTTTATTTCTCCATTTTTTATTGTGCCGCGGAACTCCTAGTCCGTCCATCGCCCACCATTGCTGCTCATTAGTAGGTTAACGGGCCGATGCTTTAGTTGTTCCACTGTCCGATAGAAGCTTTTTCCTGCCGACATTTTTCAACCGAGGTCTATATATATGGGATGGTTATTATTTTATTGTTTATCTTTGTGAATTTACGTCTGCTTCCATCCTCACTGTCAAACTGTGCATCCGTGCTTAGCTTTCAGGATTTCGTGCATTTGGGGTGCTGCCGTGGCTTTTTCAGACCATCACATTGACTGCAGTTTGTTTTTCAGGTAGGCCAACCATGGTTTCTCCTTCTTTTGATTTTATTGATCAGTTTTGGAACTAGGGTTTTGTCCTCTGGTTAGGCATTCCTGCCGCTTGTAGTTGGTCATCTAAGCCGGATTTTGCATCCTTACGGCGTAGAGTATTGGTCATCTTCACAACATTTACAGTGGGGGGTTTTGTTTCTTGAGCTTGTATGAGCCATTATGGAGTTTGAACCCTTGTACGATGGATTAGGAGGTTGGTGTAGACAAGCGTTACACTATCTGCACCGTTTTTTGTGGGATTGCTTATGGTCATCCGAGGTGAAGTATTTTCAGTTGTCTTCCCGTCGTAGACATTTGCCCTATTTTATTGGACACTGGAGGGTTTGTTTCGTGCATTTCGATTACTGTATGGAGATGATTCGATTTGGGCAAGAAGTTGGATTGCATTTTAGTTTAAATGATGCATATTGTCAATCATGATTATTGTTAGTTGCAGACAGACTTAGGATTTTTCAGACATAACTTTCAGAAGTTTTCTTGCTAGTTATTCTCGATTTTGCATTTGCGTTGTGATAGATTTAGCTATTGTGAATATGGAAGAGGTAAATGTTTATATATTTTTTATTCATTCTTTGAATATTGATTAAAAGCTCAAATAGCCTAAATGCATTTTGGTTTATGACAGGGCAACTTCTTCAAAGGAGACATGTCTAAGAGACAGAAAAAGAAGGCCCCTATTGTTGAAGGAGAACATGAGGTGGAAATCGTTACCAAGGTAGAATATATCTATGAAGACACTAGAGCTACCACTGGGGTAGAGCCTGATTATAAGTGGGGTGAAATATATCGGATGATTTCAAATCAAAATGTGCCCGATGTTGGATTTGAATAATTGACCATATATGCCAACATAGAGAAGTCAGCTCTTATGAAGATAGCCACTGGACTTGAGTTGTTCCCATGCTCAAAGGTGATAAGTTGGATTCTACCTAAGGCTGATGTGACCACTATGATTTTAACCAATACTGCCAAATAAGGATATGATTCCTACAGTCTTGGTTATGTCTCATTGGCATATGACCTACCCCCAGCCCAGGTTTACCTAACTGAAAATTGGTTGAAAGAAATAAACTTGGACCTGGTTGAAACAGTGAAGAGGATGATCATACCTAGGAATAAATTTCAAACCAGGCCATTAGGAGAGTATGATACAGCTACTCTCAGGACACCTTATAGGTTTATAGCATTGATGTTGAATAGAGTATTTGGGAGAGCTCATGGTAAGAGCTTCAAGTTGGGATGGATCCCTATTATTTTCTATGTGGCCACCCAAGGGACTGTATTCAATTGGGAAAACATGGTGTCCAACAGTCTCTCATCTTGCATTTCTTCAGCTCTGGGAGGGGTGTCCTAGAAGAAGTTTGATTTTTATGTGAGTTCCATATTAGTGGACTATATACTATGCACCCAGCCATTTCCAACCTTAAGATGCATTTGGGACAGGGACAGAACCCCTGTGTACACTGCATACAAAATAGTTTGGGCACACAAGTATTATAGCCACTATAGAGAGATATGTGAACATTTTATTATTCCTTTACACAATTTTATCTTCCTAACAGAATGCAATTGTATGTCTGAGGAGGCATTTAAAGTCATCGAGGGACATGCAAATTATTATTTGACTAACGAAGGGATGTACATCAGGATGTATGGTTGCTCCAGGGCACATTCTTTGCTCCCCAAGTATGCCATTGATTATGTGGTGGACAAAGAAGCAGTCAGGAAAGTTTACCTAGATGGTGTAAGAGGCTTCCTTTTTGAACACAAGAAGGAATCCTATAATGCCATACCTTTCAGGTTGAGAAGCTACAAATTTAAAAATATTAAAAGAGCTGCTGAATTTGTATAAGAATTGGAGCAGTTTCATTTTGGAGAGATGAGCTTCCATAGAAATGACTCCCAAAAGAAAGTTGCAGAACATTGCAAAGAGGCAAATGTTCACTTTGAATATACAAACTTCTGGGACAAAGATGAAGAAATCTTCAGGAATGCAAGGAATATGACTGCATTGAAGAGAAGATTTAAACAGAAGATCACCATTAAGGGTGGTAAGGGTCAAACCACGCAGAAGAAAGTTGAAGAGGAGGAGGCCAAGAAAAGAGAAGAGGATTCTAGGAGACTAGCACATGAGGCTGAGAGTTGGCTTAATAATGAAGAAGAAGAAAGAAAGAAAGCTGCAGAGGAAGCAACAAAGAATGCAGAGGAAGCTGCAAAGAATACAGAAGAAGAAAGAAAAAAGAAAGAAGATGAAGAGATGAATAAGCAACAAAAAGAAGCTGAAGGTCTGAGGCTGACAGGATCTACAACAGACCAGCAAACTACTGACCCAACAGACATTCAAGAAGTATAGGACCAGACAGATTAGGGGCAGGGACAAGATGATCCTGATGCCTAGGATCCTGCTACAACTTCTGGAAGCACTCAAGAACAAGTGGTTTTTTCTGAATTGAATCGGATACCTTTTGTGTAGAATAAAGGATAAGAAGTCCCATATTTTAGCACCATCTTCTATGAAAAGGAGAGAAAGAGGATTTTCAAGAGAACTGAGAGAAAAATCGAAACAGGGGGACAACTAGGCATGATGGTCACTGATAAAACTTTGGTGCATGGGACGGATGCACATCTGAGGTTAACAACAAGAGCTATAGTGTCGTTGACACAAGCCACTGAAGATAATGTAAATAGACTAATGACGGATCTGGAGCAGTCGAAAAGGAATGCAGCTTAGTTGAAGGAAACTTTGAAGAAGGAAAGAAATGAAGGTTATAAACTGAAGAGGAAATATGAAGACATGTAAAATGAAGTGAAGACTTCAAAAGAAGAACTTCAGACTCTTCAAGCAAACAAGATGACTTTGGAAGTTTCCATGGAAAGGACAGGTAAGGATGCTCAGAATAACTTAGCAGAATTGTAGAGGTTACATCAAGAATATCAAGTGCCGAAGACATAAAAGGGTGAACTTAAAGCATCATATGAAACTCTTAGTGTAGAAAAGGACTAGCTGCAGAGAAAAGTGGTGGAGTTGGAGGCATAGAGGGCTACTATGGAAGAGAAAGAAAAGCAATTCCAAGTCTAGGTAGCATATTTTGAAGGATAGAATACTTCATTAGCAACATCACTGAAGGATGCCAGTGAACAGAAAACTAATATCCAACCTCTAAAGGAGCATGTCCTATCCCAACGAAGAATAATGCACCAACTGTAGGTGTCTATTGAAGAGGAAAGATGTAAAGTCTTGCAGATAGATAACAGATTGGAGGAAATTTTGGAGACTACCTCATATTTTGTAGATAGGTCTAATGACATTTTGGAAGTCCTGACTGGAAGGATAGTAAGGATAGAGACCAATCAAGAAATTCCTATAGATTTACCAGCTAAAGATCAGCACAGCCTAAAGCAGGACTATGACTTGTTAGAATTTGCAATAAACACAGCAGAGGAGTTCAAGAAAGCTGTGAGGAAAATACGAGGAGCTTGTACTGAATACTATAGAAGGGTGCTGGTCACCTACAACAGATGTCAAGTTGCTACAGAACAAATACTAGAGGCATTACCAGAGCATTATCTACTCACAGAAATGCTATAGAGTAGGTATCAGGAGGATGCGCAGAAGATACAATAAGTCAAGGACTTGGATGAGCAGATTCTGAAAGATGTCGTAGCTCATGCAGCATGCAGCATCCATTTTCTTGAATATCAGCTGCGTTTAAACCCAACCAGAATCAAAGTAGTTAAAAATTAGGCTGCTAAGTATGAAATAAATATACATTTTCTTGAACCTTCAGAATTTGAGAGCATAGCAGTGGAATCCCAAGCGTGGAAAAGGTTCTTAAATGATCAAGCAGGGCCGTCTACTTAGAAGTGATTTATTATTTTTTGTTTTAAATATTGTAAAATGTATGAGCACTCACTATAGGACAAATTTTGGGAGTTGAAACGTTGGGGAAGCCCAAGAGTCATTTGGGGCAGCCCAAAAGTTA
>LPNX010020501.1:298972-336282 GCA_001517045.1 Pseudotsuga menziesii | reverse complement strand
CAACATCACTGTGGATCAACTCAAGAGGTGCAGAGGTTCTCTCATGACTAGCTCTCTCAAATTTATGCTCTGGGTGTTTTCCTAGGACACAACCTTGACATAATCCCTTGGAAAACTTAATCTTTGGTAACCCTATGACCATTTCATTTTCACTTATATCAGAAAGATACTTATACTTAAGATGGCCAAATATTTCATGCCAAATCTTGCTTGCCTCGTTAGAATGAATCAGAAGAGCAGAGGGGTTTGAGTAGGGTAGAAAATGTGAAAACCAGTATACCTTCGAAGTGTGATCTACAACTCCTTTTGCAATGACTTTACCACTTGAGATCTCCATGATATCAACATCATCAAGGGAGAATATGACCTTCTTTGGAAACCCTATGTGGGTCATCTGATACACTAATAAGAGGTTAGAGGCAAGACCTGGAACATATAATACATTGCTGAACTTACCATGGTCAAGATCAATCCTTCCTTTGCCCAAACTGTCAGTGAGAGAGTCATCTCCCAGCACTATTGGTTGACCTTTCAACATGTCAAGAGAGGAGAATGCCTCCTTGTTCGAAACCATATGTCTTGAAGCTCCAAAGTCTATGATGAAGCTAGGTGAGCTTGATGTGCCATCAACCAATGCATGAACTCTCTCTCTCTGTCTTCTGAATTTGATCCTCCTTCCCTCTTCTTTGAGCTATCGGGAAGGGAGATGTTATTCTTCTCCAGGAGTTGGGTCAGAATGTCAATTTTCTTCTTCATGTAGGAGCTTTCAGGATGAAATCCCTTACTGTATTATGCGCACTTGCTCATTTCTCCTTTGTTCTTCTTCTTCTGGAAGTTATTCTTGGAGCCTTGGGGCTCCTCCTAAGACTTGTTCTTGCCTCTCTTCTACTCAGGTGGCTTCTTAGATTTCTTCTTGCCTTTTGAATCCACCCTCGAATCTCCAGCAACCAGAGCTTCGTCTTTGGAAGTTTTGATTGTGCCCATCATCACCAGTTTATCTTGTTCTTGTGTGAGTGATTCCATGAACTCTGCAAGCTTAGGCATATTCCAGGCTGGAGCTGTCAACTTGGTGGCATGGGAGGTTGAAACAAACACTGAATAGTTAGGGCCAAGCTTTAAGAGTATGGCCAAAACTAGTTTCTCCTCCTTCTTTTCAATTCCACACTATTTTAGCTGCAAAACAAGGGATTTAAACTTAGAAAAGTAGAGTTGTAGGGATTCAAAGTTGCTGGGACTCAAGGAGATCAATTAATTCTCGATTTGATGTCCTTTCATCTCATCTATCTTACCAAAAATATCTACAATATTCTCCCATACTTCATTTGGTGATGTCAATCCATCAAGATGGAAGAGGAGGTCTCTGGATATGCTCAGACACAAGAGACCATAAGCCCCATCCCTCTTGTTATGCCATTTAATTTTCTCTGCAGCTGCATTGGGCTCTACTTTAGTTGCGTCACCATATAGAGACCTTTTTCTATCAACAATATCTCCATCTTTTCTTTCTATTAAAATAAATTAAATGGAGTCAAGATGATCTTCTGATATTGATCCATGGCTCAGAAATTGTCCCTTCAGTCAGCAGAATAGCTCCCAGTCAAGATGTTGAACCTGTAATATAAATATGGAAGGAGATAAATTGATATAAAAAGGCTCTAATACCATGTGGAAATTGAACCCAGGTGATAGATCAATTGCACTCACAAAATTACTAATCAAACATGCAAATTTACACACAAAGGAGACTGAAATTGGAGCATAACACTAATCTGTATTGAATAAGTGTACAATATCCAAAATTATGAAGTCATAGGATAATGCAATAAATAATTACATGATATATTTGAATTCATAAGGATTCCATTCGAAATAGTCAAAAGTAGGCTTAATAAATCTAGTCAAATCCCCCATAGGTGCATAAAGCAGTTTCCAAATCTGCCTAGGAGCTCATGAATTGGAAAAGTCAAGTAGGAAAGATAGTAGGTGATTGAAAGACAACTCATACATGCTTTTATTAGGAGAAAATAATGGAGGATGATGAGGGAAAAAAACAAGTCAACTGCACCTAGTCTTACTTTCCCTTTTGCCATAAAACTAAGTAAAGCAGGCAATAAGGCAGAAAAAGAAGACATGCACTAGGGAGGATATGGAATAAAGAAGATATGCTAAATATTTATTCTAGGAGGTTTCCCAAGCACTCCATGACTCAGTTTTAGCAAGTTTGACCTATAGGACATGTGTAAGACAACTTGCATAGAGTGGAATATTGGAAACTAGGCAAATAAGACAAAAATGGATTAATTAATGTCTAAGGTAGCTACCTATGGGTTGATTATTCTAGCAATAAGAAAAAAACCTCATGGATTAAAGTAACAAGCTGATACCCAGTCTTTCCATTTGGCTTCTTCATTTTTTTGTGAACAAAATTCTCCTTTCAATGGAATCTTTAATCGTGGAGTCACCAGTGAAAAATTGTAGTCTAAAATATTTTCTAACTTTGTTCACCTCTCAAAATCAGATGAATAATGATATCCCAGGGAAAATATACTTCATCTTCGTCCTTGACAATGGCGCTAAATATGTTAGTGCCATAATCTGTTCTTAGACTACAAGAAGAACAAGCAAACACAATCTCAAAAGTAAAATTAAATAAAATAGGTTTTAGGGTTTTGGTTTATGGTTTTGGTTTTAAAAACTTCATCAGTAAGGAGGAAATAAACATCCACAAGCTAATACAAAAATGAATCATGCAATTTGGATAAACTGGGGATCAAACACATCCCAATAAGCCATAAACATTACACATGAAATACTAGTTCCACCCATAAGCTACAAGAATTTACATGAATAAAACTTTAAACAAGAAATGAAATTGTAGACTGAGCAATCAACCACATTAGAAATGAAAAGAATGACAAGTAAAAGGGCTTATCACTTTATATATAATCAATAATAGTCATCCACTTACATAAGAGTTATAAATGCTAGCTTGAGAAATCAAAGCTACAAAAGCCTCTCCTTGAGTAAAAAATCCCACCCTTGCACTATATGCATGTCTTCCTTATATCATTACAAAGGTAAATTAGTTCCATAACTACCTTCTAGGTCGAAATTTGAAATATTTACATCAATTAATTACATGATAACTCAAAATATTTAAAGACAATTAACCCAAAGATAACAAATCGAATTTGGAGAAATTTGGCAAATTTTGGAAAATTTGGGTTTCAAAGATGCCTTCATATCTCTCGATCCTGGACACCTGTGCAAAAACTAAGAGAGGTTTTGTTAAATGAGTATGTTATGAAAAAAAATGTAAATTATTTTTTTAAAATTCCCCTTCAATGTATTGGAATACGTGCTAGAAAGTTGTGACTAAAACAGGAAATTATTAAATAATTCAAACCCTTAAAATATGCCACAAAGATGAATTCTAATCTCTCAAATGATAACATCTATTGCAAAACGGAGAGAGTTTTTTTGCACGAGTCTGTTTTGGAAAAAAACCTCTTTTGGTTTTCCAAAATTCATTTCCATAACCTCGTAATATGCCCCCAATGATAATGACAAAAACAGGAAAAACATAGTTGCTACAGGAATCTCCTCATGAAAATATTTGACAAAGGACTAAAAAATGAGGGTTGATTATAAAGAAAAATTGGAATAAACTATTATTATAAGTTTTTGAAAGCTTAAATATATACATATTAACTAATAAGCCCAAAAGACAAACATTAAAACTAAATTAATGAAATAATCCAACCATTAAAAGCATTAAATCCAACAAAAAATATTGATTGTCAAAAGTTTCTAAAATCAACATAAAATGTAAAATCATTTTAAACCAATGGTTGAAAATTAGGACAAAAATAATAGATAAACTAAGAACAAGATCTAATTATAACAATAGGGAAAACAATATGAGTGCCGACTGTTTATCCAAGGAAGCATTAAATATGAAGGCTGGTCTCCTCTCCTTCTTGTAACTTTTAGAAGGAGAAATCATTGAGGAAGGCATGATACAACTCTTTTAAGAGCTTTTTGATTTATCTGGCATAGTCTAGTTTGTTTCTTTCTACTATGGGATACATTAGCATCTTTCTTGTTTTAGCTAGGGATATAGATTTTGTTTTCATCCCCTAGGGGTGTGTTTTCTCCACCCTCAATGCCTCATTGGACAAGTTGTTTGGGATCCTTATGTTCTCCCTGTGGTATTGCTACTTCAGTCATCTTGGTATTATGGGTTTTGTCCCTCCCCTTGGGAAATTTGTTGATACTTATCTCCACTCACGTTTGGAATGGCTTATTGTCAGGACTATGTACAAGTTACCTTTGATTCACTATTGAATATCAAGGAACACCTATTTTTCTTCTGAAAAAAAGTTACAAAATCTTAGCAAATGATTTTATTATTTTTATTGAGATCGGTAAATTGGGTCTTTAATATTTTTGGTGAGGAAAAAAATTAAATTTAAAAAGATACACCTAAATTTTTTGTCCAAAACGTAGTTTGTATTTTGAGATATATTGGCTGAAGCATTAGCTATGGAACCACTTGATATCTATCTCTTGTTAAATGACTATTTGATGAACTGTTATACTAGGGAATTATTGATATTAGTCAAGATAATTATATCACTATTATGTCATGCTTATAAGTCTATCCAATTTTTTGTTGGTATTTTGATATTATTTGCCAATTTTTTTCTGACCATGGTGCAGGTAGAACCAAACAAGTATTTGTCAGACATGTCTTTCTCGAGTGAGGGGAGTTTAAGAAGGCTAGAGGAAAGTGATACATCTAGTAGGCCTGCAAGGGCTAGATCAACTAGATGTCATAAGATCAAGAGAAAATTCAATAAATTCATGGATTTTTTCTCGCAGGATATATAGAATTACACCGTTGTCATTACATGGATTGGGGTTGTTTTGCATGGATGGCATAAAGGTCTGTTATAGAAGATGTACAAAATTGATGGATTATGTTGGACCCTCTTACAACTACAATGATTGGATGCACTTGGTCCAATATACATGAAGTATGCATAGATATGGGTTGTCAGCAAATTATTTACAGCTGAAAGACAAAGATAAAAAATAAGGAGCAACATTGTACATTGACTGAAGGCCAAAGAGAACTGGGAATTTTGCGGGGTTTATAAACAATACACAACCAGGGTCTACACTTAAGAAACCCAACTGCATATTTGAGGGGCATGAAGAAAACCACGTCTTTGTATGTGCCATTCAATCAATAGCTGCTGGGGAAGATACAAACATGGTTAGTATGGATGTGGTACATACAAAAATTTACCCAACCTTTTATTAATTATTTTAACATCTTTAGTATTTTTCTTTAGAAAATAATTATAATTTTTTATTAAATTTCCTTTGTTGACTTCGCAGGGATGTGTACGAGAGCACATCACCCCAGCAGTTGGTGAGAGGAGTACACCATCCTCAAGGAAATAGGTATACAGAAAAATGTTATGTTATTAAATTGTTTTAGTGAGTATTTTGGTTTCGTTATGTAATTTTTAGTATGTTTTTGATGCAGGGTTCTATTAGGGGCACCTCCCTCATAGTAGATGTTACTAGACCTTCCTCAAGGAACCAGGTATACATCGATTCAATTGTAAAAATTTAATCTTGTCTATTCATTTGGTTTATATAATCTTGTCTATATTTCATGTAGAGTGTTGATCGGGGAAGCCAACCGGTTGTTTATCAGACAACTGCAGCCTCGAGGCAATAGGTAAACCTAAATGTAATTCTAAAATTTAAATACTTCAAATTGTACACATATATAAAATGTAGCATAATGTTTTTTTGTTATGTATTTTTTCATTTTTATAATTGCGTTCATTGTGATAATGTTGTCTACTTTTTTTGCAGGTGGATGATCGAGGAAAGTCCCCAGTTGTTGATCAGACCACGCCATCACCTAGGTATCAGGTAAAACTAGTTGTAATTCTAGGAAGCTATCATGATAGATATTTTTTGTTAGTATAATTTTTTGCTCAGACTATTGCTTCAACAATTAAGAAATGTTTTATATGTTTTTGTTTCAGACAAATGATTCAGTTTATGAAACAACAACACAACAGGCGATAGATTTTGATGTCAACAAGTTGTTGAATGATGCTGACATTGGTTCTTTTATAGACCTGATGAAGCTGCTAGAGAAGACTATGAAAAAAATTCATGCAGATATGATTCGCCTGCTATTCATAATTCTGCAGACAGTCGACATGAAGGTAAAGGTTCAAGTGTTGATGTAGAGATATCAAGCCTTAAAAGTAAGTTGCGGAATCATAATATGAATTCATTTAGAACTTTATAATTTTTAATTTTATATGATAGTGAACTTATAATTGAATGGTTTGTATTTAGAGGAATTTCTGTGACCACACACTGGTGGTGAAGGTGATTTATGGCCCAGTGAGAAGACCACTCCACGTACACCACATAATTCTGTTACACCCAAATTATGTCACCACCATGTGATAAGACCTTTGAATTACATATTTTCCCTTAATCCTAGAACTTAGAGTGGAAACCCATGTTGTTTGTCAATCTTACATAAAAATACTCAGCACCGTGCTTTCCCTGTTAACCATGAGCAGTACCTTTCTCGCAACGCCTGTATCCTATTTTCCATAAGTGGTGCCAACGCCTGTGGAATTTTGTCCATAGGTGTTTCTAACCTAAACCGCTCTATCACAATAGGAGAAAAGTAGTACCCTGGGTAAAATGGGAAAAAGATAAGTTTCTAGAGGCTTCTAGGTCATGAGCCACGTGTCCTCCCTTATCCCTATCATTGTGGGTCAGTTGAGCTCGAGATCCCCCATCATAGGATCTTAGAGGCCCCCTCATCAACAAATCTCTCAACCATTCCTATCCATTGAGCCTTATAAATACAAGCTCATGTCCATGGTTGAGGGGAAGAACTATAGAGGTATTCTTATGATGTTGGATTGACCACTTGGCCCATTCCATTTGAGAGCATAGAGAGAAAAGTTGGAGCTTATGGGGATGAAGTGTTGGTTTCATGGAGATGCATGTCGACACTAAGGCTTAATTGGTTGTAAACTTCTCCATACATATTAATGCAAAGCTCATTTTTGTCCCACATTACTGTTGTTTTGATTTCACATGTACATGTTGTTAGATTCCTTAGTCACTAACATGGATAAATAGATGATGTTCTGGTAGCTTTGATGTGTTTGCATGTTTGATCTAGTTGCAGGTACATAGGTTCACTATCAAAGTAGCATTCTAGGTGTCTATAACATCCAGGGGGGGTCTTCATCCTTTGTTGTTCTCTCATTTGTTCTGGATTCGAACCATTCAAACTAGAGGAACATCTTCTGTCTAAAAGAGGGGGAAATATTCCTGCTTACAAATTTGGAAAATCCACTGGGGACTAGATATATGTATCAGTTGATCTAATCTTCCTTAGTTCTTCAACTCTTGTCTGAATCCAAGCTCCATATCCAACTCTCTCCAGTCAGATCTTCAATTTGACTCAGTGTATTTTGGTTTGAAACTTCCAGATCTATCTAGATATGAATTATTTCGACCTTTTATGCTCTTTTTTATTCTCAATCTATCAGTTTTTACCTTGATCTAATCTTTTTCTGACTTGATTTGTCGTTCTCCTTTGTGTTTTGGATTTATACAGGGAATCGCTCTTATGTAGTTGGTGAGAAGCGGTGCCACCACCTGAACCTAGTTAGCAACACATAGTGTCACCACTTGAGTCCTATTGGCGAGAAGTGGTGCTGGTCCAAAACCACTCTGTCAAGAGCCCTGCAGCACTGTGCTAGGTAGGCCTTATTCCAAGACCCCTTTTTTCTCATTTTTCACAAAAAAATTGAGTTGATTTACTTTCATCCCTGCAATGTCAGGCTTGTGTGTTAGAATCTGATGCTTATGGTTTGAAATTTTATGGTTAAAGATTGGTTTGATTGGAAAATTCAAAATCTAGATCAAGCGTATTGATTGTTCATTCGCTTCTATTTTTGTTGGTTGTGATTGTGAAAGGACTTCTTGTTTTTTGAAAAGCTTAGGGTGTTAGTAAGATCTCTTTTCATTTCTGTTATATAGATTGAAAGAAAAACATTTGATTAGCATCTTGGTTTCATTTTTTGTGTTCATAGAGAACTTATTTTTCCTCCTTTAAAAAAGAAAATTTTTGACTGAGATTAGGTTATCATCATTGAGCATTAGACATTGGATCTATGATTGGACTTACAAGCTTTTAGGATATTTATGTTCTTTTGTCTCTTATGCATTTAGTACTATCTCATCAAAATAAAAATATGGTAGTTTTAAGTTAGATTTATCTATGTTTTAAGAAAAATTGAAAAATAGAGTGCATATCCATGTAGTGTTCTTCTTGTTTTTCTTTTAGGAAAAGAGACTCTTCCCCTTCTTATTGCTTTCAGAAAAGAGAAATTAGTTTGGAAAGTGTTGCTTGTCTTTGATTTTGTGTTCAATATTGTTGTTTGGAAATATTTTTGGTTTTGAAACAAAATAAAATACTCTCTTTCCCTCCCGTAGGTAGGCATACCGAACGGTAAAGTGAAATATTTGCATACGCATATTGGATGGTTTTACTTTTTTTGTCAAAACTCCATGCATTCACCTAACAATCCACTTTAAAATTAATGGTAGTTATAGTTTAAAATTTACATAGCAATTTGAGTGATAGGTTAGAGACGTGTTCGAGCATTGTTAAGCATAGGAACTATTGTTATTTGTCCACATTACATCTTGGGACTTGCGTGGTTCTTCCATGTACCGTCGGTATATTGAATGGCCTTTCATGTACCCTTGAGGTATATAGAAAGGTACTTCATGTACTCGATTGTATATCAGAAGGTCCCTTGTGTATGGTTATGCATTAGACAACACTACTACCGATTCGAGCTCCCACGTACCTTGAGTATATCGAGAGACCCCACTAGGATACCTTATCCATCTGAGAAAATCCATTTGGCCATCTTACTTGGAGATATACACCGAAAAAAACATTTGGGGAGATTACTACACATGTATCCTAGAGGTATATCATGAGTGGCACCTTCTTGACAATCCTGGTGAGAGACCTAACTATTTGAACTCTTCCTGTCATTTAAAGTTTGCTTGTTTGGCCTATAGCTTGAGTAGGGAAATTTTTTGGTGTGTTTTCTAGTTTTTTAGATGCTAGGTTAGATAGGAACTATACAAAATGGCTGAGCTAAGACAGTCTAGAAGAGTACAGGGCTTGCCACCCAATTTTATTCCCATTTCAGGAGAAAATCCAATGGAATCTATCGACCAAGTAGCTACTACCACCTCCCAAGTGGGAGATAATGTAGGTGCAGAAAGTGGAGGACCATCTTATTCACACTCGCCTCCCTTGGTCCAACAACATTCTCGGGAAACTACCTCATTCCATTCTCCCATAGAAGGTCATGTTGTTGAT
The DNA here is from genome assembly GCA_001517045.1 of Pseudotsuga menziesii. Classification (NCBI taxonomy): domain Eukaryota; kingdom Viridiplantae; phylum Streptophyta; class Pinopsida; order Pinales; family Pinaceae; genus Pseudotsuga; species Pseudotsuga menziesii. Next base: position 326,810 of record LPNX010020501.1, on the reverse strand, counting down.
ACTACCCGTCCGAATTATGGTCCCAATGCTCCATTTTGGGATACCTCTATAGGACAGGCCATTGCCTCATTTGGAACCCGTTTAAACTTTTCTGAAGAAGTTTCTCCAGATGAAGAAGAACATAGACAATACCATGTAGTCATTCTCTGTGCACAAGAGATTGAGAAGAAAATAGATGATATATTGGGCACACCACCATCACGTTCCGTAGTTGTGCCTGTGGGATATCGTTCACTTGCCGATTCTATGAGACCCATTGAACTAATTATAGATTGCACAGTGACTCCACACAACCTAGGACAAATTTCCAACCCCACCACCTCCTATGTTACATATGTTCCTAATCCTCCCAGGTTTTCCGCACCTGGGGATCAACCTTCAATTCCTGTTTCGTCATTACCTTCTAGTGCCTGGGGGAAAACCTTGGCACGACCTACATTATCTGGCACCAGAATTGTACCTAGTCAAATACAGAACTCTAATATAGAAAAATATATGGTTTATGTCTCTCCCACCCATACTAATGTGGTTAATCCCCCATCCAGTTCAGGTGAGCCCTTGGGGGAACAAACTGTAACCATTCAATATTATGGAGGTTATGGTTATCAAATACCTATAGGAAATATTAATTATCCATCTAATCCTATAGGAATACCTTATTCCAGAATTCCATACCCTAGTAATACTTTTACGCTGTGGGGGCAGCCTAACTGGTCTTACATGCCAGCTATGGGGGGGATACCCATACATACTATGGGAGGTGCCGGAGTACTGCCTCATGGAGGTCCTCCCCTTAGGGGGCCTAATGGTCCTGGAGGGCTTGGTGTCTTTCCTCCTTATGTTCCTACTAGTCCTAGTGATCCTGGGGGGCCTGGTGGCTTTCCCCCTAATGGCCCTAGAGGGTCTAGTGGCCCTCCTCCTAGTGGTTTCAGAGGCTCTAGAGGTTTACCTCCCAGCATCCATGGAGAGTCTAGTGGTCCACCTCTTGGTGGTCCTGGTGGTCTTGGTGGTCCCAATGGTCATGGTGGTCCCAGAGGCCCTGGTGGTCCTAACGGTTCTGATCCCATAAATCAACCCCCTTGCGGGTGGATTTTTCGGTAGTTATTTGTCACAACAACCTGTCTATCAGTCTACTTATGGTCCTACTGGTAATTATATACCATACCAATATTACCAGTATGTGCAACCTAAACTTCAGTTACCTTTCCTAGCAACTTTAGACTTGCTTGACTTGTCGAAGTTAATTAATGACCCCATTCGACACAATCCCTCGTGGCCTCCCATTCCGGTAAAGTTACAATCGGACATCCCAAAGTTCAATGGGAAGCAGCGCGATGATCTGAAAAACCATGTCATGACATTCCATATATGGTTTTTTTTAAACTCCCTCATGGATGATTCAGTTCGGTAACGACGTTTTCAGCGAACTTTGACTGGTATAGCCGTGAAGTGGTACATTGAACTTCCACAACATTAATTTGTGGATTTTGGCTCCTTGGCAACCATGTTTCTTACACACTTTCAGCTCCCTATCTATTATGAAATGGGTATTGATCTCTTAATTTCTATGTGATAGAACGCCTCCACCCACATATCTGATCATATCCATGAGTGGAGAATGTGGAGAAGGCTTATTAAGGCCCCTATTCTGGATCAATTATTAGCTGATTGGTTCACCAAATCTTTGTTGCCTCCAATTTCTCAAGATGTGGCTATGGGTGGTGTCGTTACTGAAGAGAAGGCTATTAGTTGAGCCTAGTATCTAGACTTGGTTTATTCCCAGTCTGGAACTCTTTATGACTTGATTCCTCAAGCTCCTCGCCCAAGCACTGATCCCACAAAGCCATCAGTAGAAGTACCTGTTGATGGGATTATTAGTTTAATATAGTCCCCGTCAGTAGCAAAACCTACCAAGCAACCCCAGACTGCCACCCCTACTCCTTCGACTCCTAAGGTTTTCACCGAGGTCAATTCTATTCAAAGTACTCAAACCTTGGGTAATAATAAAAATAAAGGTAAAATTAAGAATAAAAAACCCAGAAACCAACAGGAGAATCCAAGGCCAACCAATAATTATAATGATAAAGGGAAGAGGAAAGAAAAATATCCATGTCTGCCATGTGGAGGTGACCATTTCATAAAAGAGTGTCCCCATCGGGATGAAATCTCCCAATTTATGAAATCAAATCCCACACCCGTAGTACTCACGGATCCTTTTCCCTCCAAACAACAACTAATAGACCACATGTCTAATCAGGGTAACTCTAGTTCATTAGAGGAAATTCGTATGATGTCCTTGGATACCATTAATCTACAAACTCGTAGTCAGAATTATGACAAACCCGTCGACAAGAAACAAGACCATTCTTCTTCAGGGAAAGCTCCCTCTACTGGTTCTCTGGAATCCTCGTCTACTGTCCCCCTAACCATCGAGAAGCCTACTCTCGACATGATTTTGCATCCACCCAAGAGTACTCTTCAGAAGGCTGTATTTAACCCTAATGCCCAAGCTGCTCAATTTTATAATGTAGTTGAAGATATTGCTCAGGCACCTTGTGCAATGTCTACCTTAGAAGTACTCCAAAGTTGTCCTATACAACGCAAAAACTTGTTAATGACATTAGGATGTTTAGACCCGGATAATACTAATTTGATTCATTTCAATATTGAGAACTATAAGTCTAGGCTACCTCATAAAATTTCTTTTAAAATCATTACGAAAGTAGTTGGAAAGAAGGTTTTTAGAACAGTACTAGATGAAGGAGCTTCGACCTCAGTTTTGTCTCTGCCTTGTTGGAAAGCTCACGGCTCTCACAAGCTTGTAACATCACCTACGAATCTGAAGGCCTTTGATGGATGAGGTTTCCAGCCCCATGGTCTCATATCATCCCTCGCGATAGATCTTGGGGGAAAAACCATTTCTATTCAAGTTGAAGTGGTAGATGCCCCGTTAGATTACAACCTCCTTTTAGGAAGAAATTGGTTTTATGCCATGACTGCTGTCACTTCGATAGTATTCTGAACAATCCAATTTTCGCATCTAGGGAGAATTGTTACTATTGAATAGCTTTATTTCTATACACCGAATGTTACTACCTGTATGACTAATAACATCCCCATGTTAGGCCAGTCCCGACATCCTTACCATTCGATTGGGGTAGGCATGTTGAAGGATTCATCCCTTATGGGAATTTTTCCATCCACTTCTCCTAACACGGATACTGTGAGAATCCATATGATTGCCTCATTTGATTATGAGCCTAAGCGAAAACAAGTGGTTGACTCCACCTCGTTGAGTTCGCACGAAGAAATGTATGACACCATTCAAACCCTTTCCGATGATCACATTGATGACCTTCATCTAGTGGCTTTGGATCCTTACCATTTACCTTACTGGTTAGAACCATCTCTTCCTGTTCTAGATTATCTCTCTAAGACTTTTCCTTCCAACAAGTCCATTATGGAGATCATGAGTACGGATGAGTCTATTTGGGAGGATCACCATCATAGATCCATGTTCCTCCCAAACAATAGGTTGGTTATCCATAATTACGCATCCTTGTTTCCTGCTGATATTGTCAACGTACCCCAAAGTCCCATATTGTTGCAAGATACAGATTCTAAAGGAAACCTTTGCAACATTACTCAGACGAATCCGATTGACATATCAGCCAAGCCTGGTACCATCGAGCATGTTCATGTTGGGTAGAACTGCTCGGTAGATGAATCTAAAGCATATAAGGAACTTTTCAAAGAATTTCATGATATTTTTACTTAGTCCTATGAAGAAATGTTAGGGATTGACCCATCCATTGTGGTACACAAGATTAAAACCTATCCCACGGCCAAGCCTGTCAGGAAAAAACTAAGGTAAGTCCATCCACGGAAGATCACAGCGATTAAAGCTGAAATCGAGAAACTTCTCAAAGCTGGGTTTATTTATCTCATACCCCTGATGAAATGGGTATCAAACATTGTCCCTATCAATAAAAAGCAGGGCACCATTAGAGTCTGTATTGATTTTAGGGATTTCAATAAAGCTTGTCTCAAGGACAACTTTCCTACTCCGCACTTCGATCAGATTATCGACAACTGTACTAGAAGTGTCATCTTCTCCTTTATGGATGGCTTCTCTAGCTATAATTAGATTGAGATATTACCCACTGATCAGTACAAGACAACATTCATTTTCTCATGGGGAACCTTTTCATATAAGAAGTTACCTTTTGGCTTGAAAACTGCTAGAGCCACATTCCAGCATGTGATGTCCTATGAATTTCACGATATTAAACATATTGTTGAACCATACCTTGACAACCTCCCTGCTCATTCAAAGTGACGAGAGGACCACCCTCGTCATCTTAGAGACATTTTCCTAAGATGTCATCATTATAATATACGGCTCAATCTGCATAAATGTGTTTTCTGCATTCAAACGAGACGTCTGTTAGGCTTTGTGGTCTCTAAGGATGGCATCTGGATTTACCCCTTGAAAATTGTCACCATTTTAGCTCTACCAGCCCCAATTAATCTCCTTGAACTCCAAATTTTGCAAGGGAAGGAAAACTTTCTCTGTCGTTTTGTGTGAAATTTCGCAGAGAAAACGCACGGTTATATGCGTCTCCTTAAAAAGGACACCCCATTCTTTTGGGATGACCAAGCCCAACGTTCCTTTGATAATCTCAAACATGCTATGACTCATTCACCCATGATACACCCCCTAGATTATTCAAAGGACTTTATCTTGTATATTTTTTCCTCCGCTACTACCATTGCTATGGTTTCGATGCAAGAAAATCCCAATGGTCAGGAGCATGTGATTTACTATGCGAGTAAGAATCTTATGGATTCTGAAACCTAATATTCATGCGTGGAGAAGTTAGCATTGGCCACGATCATTACTATAAAAAAATTTGTCACTACATTTTGCTCCGCACAACCACGGTATTGGCAGACCAGAACCCTATGTATTACATCCTGACTCGTCAGGTGCTCAGGGGCAAGTACTCCCGATGGATAAATTGTCCAAAGCCACATTAAAGAAATCCTTGGTCTTTGTCAAGCTCATGTGTGATCTTCCCTGTGCTTCGATGGAATCTGAGCCCAGTGATTCATTTTCGGATGAATTCCTATTCCTAATTAGCACTACCGATCCATGGTATGGAGATTTGGTTATTTATCTCCAAACACAACGATTTCAGCTGCATTTATCCCATGACAATCGCCACTATATCCGTCACCATGCGAAATACTACCTCATCCTGAATGATACCTTATATAGACGTGGGATTGATTCTATTCTTCGGTGGTGCCTCACCCATGAGGAGGCTGAACATGTGTTGAATGATTCCCACTATGGAGCATGTGGTGGTCATTTATCTAGGATCGATACATTCAAGATAATCCTTCACACTGGCTATTTCTGGCCCTCATTCTTCAAATACTGTCACAAGGTTGTTAAGAAATGCCCACCTTGTCAACATTTCTATCCCAAAAAGTGAACTCATACTTCTCCACTACTCCCTGTCATTTCCATTGGCCAATTTTCCAAATGGGGGATTGATTTTAAGCATTGTAAGCCTACCTCAACTGGGGGGCATGGTTACATCATCGTAGCCATTGACTATTTTACAAAATGGGCTGAGGCCATGCCTACATATGCAGAAGATGGTAAGACTGCTGCTCTCTTTCTGTTCAATCATATCATAGATAGATTTGGAGTCCCGCAGTCCATTGTTACTGATCACATATCACATTTCCATAATAAAATGATGGAGGAACTGAGTGCCAAGCTAGGTTTCTGCCATGAAAACTCTATGCGATATTATCCACAAGATAATGGTCAGGTAGAGGCAATTAACAAAGTTTTGAAAAATATGCTTCATCGGATGGTTGGAGATCATAAATCCAACTGGCACCACATTATTTTCTCCGCTCTTTGGGCTTATAGGACTTTGGTGAAAACATGTATTGGTTTCACGCCATTCCATCTTGTCTATGGACTCAAAGCTATCTTACCAATTCAATGTCAGATTCCATCTTTACAACTTGCCATCGAACTTCTCCCAGACATTTCCATAGAGTAAGAAATATTTTTGTACTTGAATAACCTTAACGAGACTCAGAGAGATGCTTACTTGGATAATGAGGCACATAAGAAACATGTCAAGGCGCAGTATGATAAATCCGTCTAACCTCGTGCCTTTAACGAGGGTGACCTGGTTTTGACTTACAGCCAGATATATGACAAACTAGGGAAAGGAAAGTTTGAGTCCATGTGGTATAGTCCTTTTGTCATTTCTAAAGTTTTAGAGAAAGGAACCTACGAGGTCATTGACTACGATGGAATCCCTTTAGGGAAACCTCGTAATGGGTTGTACCTAAAGAGGTACTATGCCTAGGTATTTCTTGGATAGTATCTTGTATATATGTATATTGCTTGACTTTTAGTGTGCTTTTAGTATTTTCAATATGGTTTTTAGTTTAGTGTCTGCATCTGTCTATACCATGTTTTGTTAATTCATAGGAGATGGCTTTCTATGGCTTCACTGATGGTGCTTGCCGCCACACCTTGAATCTTTCCTCAGCTGCTTGGGTCCTCTGTTCTCTAGCTGAAGATTTGGTCAGTTCAGGAGCAGTTTGTATTGGTCTTGCTACCAATAACATCATTGAGTATCGAGCAGTCATAGGTCTTCTGACTGAAGCTTCCTCCCAAGATGTTCATTATTTGGTAGTCTTGATGGACTCAATACTCGTGGTTTGTTATATAAACCATGTTTATACCATTAGAAATCCCGTGCTTCTTCACCTCTTCCAGAGGGAATGCTTTTTAGAAAGATCATTTAAAACCATCACTTATAGGCATATCCCCAGGGAACATAATTTAGTTGCTGACTCATTAGCTAATTACATCCTAGATTGGCTTATTTCCCATTCATAACGTTAAATCAATTATGGTTCATTGTAAATAAACAATTAAAGACACATAAAACTCATGTAAAATACATTTACCATTTGAGACATATAAACACCAGGTAAAAGTCTGTGTATATATATATGAACATGTTTACAAAAAAATAGGTCACGAGACCTCATTTGAAGCATGTAGGATTTCAGGAAAAAATCACCATACAAAATCCTGAAGCTATCTGCTTTCAGTAGATATCTCATACACACAATGTCTAGTGATGCTCGTGGTATCACATCACTGCCTGGGCTACTCTACGTAGTAGCCTACTAAACCGACCCGGTACTCCCGTTGTAGGTATCTGATACCTCAGAGGGAGGTCATCAATGGAAGCGTCGGGGATGTCTAAGGTCAACCTCTCCAGGTTTTCCTCTAACTCCCTGGTGATATCATCGCCCTATGGTACAAAGTGGGCTCCAGCTCGTCTATCCAATGGGAATCTCCCCCAGGTCGTGTTGATCCAACGTCTGCATGAAAATATTCAGGTCTCGTTACTTAACATAAAAATATAAAAAACATTAAAAAACATAAAAACATTTTGTCCATTTTAGAGTTTTCTTCTTCTTACCGATGTCACCCCACTGTCTTCCAGGTGGGAGTGGTAGGTCAGGGTCTCTGTTAAAGTCTGTACTTGCATAAGCATAATCCTCCACCATGAGGATCTGATCTTTGAGCCATCTAAAGAATGGGTCACTGAAATTCACCTTTCCCTTGCTTGCTCCAGTACGAGCCATAATTCGAACCCACCTCTGCATACGAGGGTCCCACGCTCTCAGCTTTGTGAAGACCACCTAAGGTCTCATCTATGGTACCCACTCGAAGAAGAAGTAGGATAAAATGGAACCAAAGCCAAACTGCTTCAGTTCCCCCTGTCGACACTTAGTTAGTTGATCCTTGAATATCGAAAGCAGGACTTTTGCCCAGTTGAATATGAGCCCCAACCTCAAAGTGTTGCTACTCCAGATTCCACATCCGGGGTATGTGCTCTAGCAACCTCTCATGTGATACCATGCTTGGAGTCTAGAAGAATTTCAGGAGCCCACAGTCTCGTAATGCGGCTATGCAACCCGCATTCCTTTCAGCGAAAGCATCATCATTGTCATGTTGTCTTTCTTTCCATATCACCATTTTTGACCAACAAAAACCTACCAAAAACAATCATAACACATATTAGAATCATCCTTAATCATTTAAATCCAAATAAATCATCTATTTTTGCTTGTGTTATCAATTTTAAATCTTTACGGCTGGCATCGCCTGTACGCCGTTGAAGACAGGCGGTGGCACCACCTGTAAGCCTTGTTTTCGGTGTGGTTCTAGCAAGGTACCATGTATATTGCAAGGGATAAGCATGGTGCCCATTACCATGGTTTTAGGACTTGACATACAAGCCCAAAACCCCATCAAAATTCAAAATTCAGACTATGAAAAGGAAGAATAGGGTTTTAACTATTACTTGGAACTGACGGCACTCGAAACTGACGGTGGAAACTCTCGATATCAGCAATTGAAGGTTTGACTAGGAAACTGCTCCAAATGCTCTCTGCTATGGGTAAATAGTAAAAGGATTTGATTTTTCACTATTTACATGACGTTTATACACATTTTTGGGTTTGACATGTTATAGTTTTGATTTAAAATCACTTTTTACTTGAAATTTATCAGTCGTAATCCCTTAATGTTAGTTATGAGCACATTTAACACTTGTTTTTTGAGTCGATTGTAGGATAGAAGAACCATAGCAGTGAAGTTTTGGGTGTTTGTTTATGACTTTTTCGTACTACCATAAAACAAAAAAAGTTGATCAGCGTTTATTACGATACTTTGGTCACGCTCTTGAAACCTAGTATCAAAGGTTCGAGTCCATTTCTGATTCTTTCTAAGCTCGTAAAAACTAACATTGTGTAAAGAAACCTTTTGGAGTCTTCTTTCAACTCTTTTCAGGCTCCTTAAACACAAAAAAGATCGTCGAGTCCGTTTCCGATTCTTTCTAGGCTTGTAAAAATCAACATTGTGTAAAGAAGCCAAATGGAGTCCTCTTTAAACTCTTTTTAGGCTCCGTAAATATGAAAAGATTGTCAAGCGATATTGTCTTCTTCATGCTCGTTAAAGCATTCGAAGAGTCATCTTTCTGATGGTAGGTTATCTCTTTTTTGGTTCAGATAGACTATTTACAAAAAAGGAACACTCAAGCCAATCATGATTGGAAGAGTTCTCTAAGGTATGATTTTACAATTTTTCGGGCCTTAGGGACTAAATCATACGAAAAAGGACCCTTTTGGAGTCTTCTTCCATGGTCATTCAAACTCTCTAAACATGAACGATATCGAGTTTTATTTCATTGGAATCATTAAATTAAACATTGAGAGACCCATTTTTGGGAACGAACCCCTCCTATCTCAGGTTCATAAAACATATGAGTTTGGACTTGTATTTGGACGAGCTATATCGAGTGTTTGTTACCCTCTTTGAACTCGTAAAACCGAAAAGAGGCACTCATTAATCATGATGGGGGAAATGGGAAGGGAATCATTTTGCAAATAAATGACAGTAGTTTGTCGTTACCTTTGAACATGGCACTTGTTTGCATATCATTTCAGTCAATTGGGTATTCAGCTGATATCCATGATTATCCACTTTCATGAGTCATGTCGCTCCTTTGAATCTTTAAAAAGAATACATTGTCCACTATCGCATCATGAGTCTGTCCCGTTTATTCATGCTTCCAAGTCTTTTGTCGTGCCGCCCGATGTTCAAAGGGAAGTTGAAGAATTTTACCTATGCAGCCAAAACAGTCTCTGTGTCAGTACTTTTGAGTCAGTCCTATGGTTACTACATTCACATCATTCTAGAACTATGCTTTGAGTTTCATGTCGTTGATGTGGGACTCATCATGGCCCTCCTTCGATGAGACTATTCCTGTCGACATCAGCTCATCATCTGGGAACTAGTCTTAGAAACAAAAACTTAGTACCTTGAGATCTGTATGCCTTAATGATATATTCTCTCGCTCTCGACATAGGTTCACATCATTGACCTTTGATCAATAGAATTGACTGGTTTTTTGATATCAGGACATCTATTCACACTCAGTAGATTGTGCTAGGGTACCTTGGGAATCATTGACATCAATGGTGATCTCCCTCGCACTTGTTAACGGTTCACCTCATTGGCCGGTAATCAAGTGGTTTCTACCATGTTCAACTTCAGATCATTGTAATCACATGGATAGAATCGTAATTTGTGGAAGACGAGATGAAGACCCTGGGTATTTGTTTAAAGCGCTCATTGCTTTTCCCCAGGTTGCGATGGAGTTTTGTATATCTAGCATGGATCCACATTTGTATGGTCATGGCTATGCTCAAATTTGCGTTTGTATGACATAGATCTACGTTGTATGTCTGGTAGCTATGTCTAAGTTTGAGTCCTCTATCACATGGATCTATGCTATATTCTAGTAGCCATGCTTGGTTATTCCTCCCATGGATCTTCCTTGTATTGGTCTGCAGCCATGAGTTGGTTACTTGTGTCTATAAGTAAAAAATATTGATTTACTATAGATGCCTAATGGATGACATGCTCCGATCAAGCTGACATTTTCACCTCGAAGTGACAACTTGTTCTCTGAAAGCTCTCGTTTATCGTATCCCTCTAAGACTCATGCTTTGGGGGGCATTCTGTTACACCCAAATTCTCTCACCACCATTTGATAAGACCTTTGACTTACATATTTGCCCTTAATCCCAACAATTGGAGTGGAAACTCATGTTGTTTGTCAATCTTACATAAATATACTCAGCATTGTGCTTTCCCTGTTAACCATGAGTGGACCCCTGGCTCGCACCACCTATATCCTGTTTTCCATAAGCGGTGCCACTGCCTATGGCATTTTGTCCATAGGCATTTCTAACCTAAACCACTCTGTCACAAGAGGATAAAAGAGGTACCCTAGGTAAAATGGGAAAAAGAGAAGTTTTTTTAGGCTTCTAGATAATGAGCCTCGTGTATTCCCTTATCCCTATCATTGTGGGTCAGTTGAGCTCGAGATCCCCCATCATAGGATCTTAGAGGCCACCTCATCCACAAATCTCTCAACCATTCCTATCCATTGAGCCTTATAAATACAAGTTCATGTCCATGGTTGAGGGGGAGAACCATAGAAGTATTGTTATGATGTTGGATTGACCCATTTGGCCCAATCCATTTGAGAGCATAGAGAGAAAAGTTGGATCTTATGGGGATGAAGTGTTGGTTTCATGGAGATGCATGTTGACACTAAGGCTTACTTGATTGTAAAATTCTCCATACATATTTATGCAAAGATCATTTTCGTCCCACATTACTGTTGTTTTGATTTCGCATGTGCATGTTGTTATATTCCTTAGTCACTAACATGGATAAGTAGATGATGTTCTAGTAGCTTTGATGTGTTTTCATGTTTGATATGGTTGCAGGTACGCAGGTTCACTATCGAAGCAGCATTCCAGGTGTCCACAACATCCAGGGAGGGTCTTCATCCTTTGTCGTTCACTCATTTGTTCTAGATCTGAACCATTCAGACAGAGGAATAGATTCTGTCTGCAGAAGGTGAAATATTCTTGCTTATAAAATTCACCCACGTTTTTTATTGAACAGTCGACAACCCATTCTGTGACACCCTCGAGGAAAGCAGAGGGTGCAGCCGATGCTGACCGACGCACAACTGATCGCCGACAAGAAGGGGTGGAGAGAGAGTCTGATACTAATGTTGATGTTGAATCAACATTTCCTGGATCTTCCCATGTCACTAGCATGAGTTCAATAGTGACAACATTTTTGGTGAATGAGGAAATTGTTCCAATAAAGATAAAGAAGATTCCAGGTAATTATAGATTGTTCAATTTAGTTTTTATAATTTGATTGTAATATACCAATAATTTTTTTTTTAACTAATGATGGCATGTTTGTCTTGCAGGAAATGATATGTTTTATAAAAATCTAAATGATTTAACCTTGGATATCTCTGGGCCCACCATCCACACAAGGTGGGATAGACAGGAAAAATATTTAAAGGATGAGTTGACTAATCGATTGGTTGTCTTGTTCGGCAAAGATACCTTCGATACAACAAAGGTACTAAAGAAGGTTGGACAACATTTGAAAATGGTCTAAGACCAATATAGGGTTCACCTAGAAAATAACCCTAGGCATGTGTGCCCTTCGATGATTCTATCAAGGTAGTGGAAAGCCTAATGGAAGATGGAAACGAGAGGGCTCTGAGAAAAGCAAGAAATATACCACCAGGAACGGGGAGGTATGTAATACATTCCACAATGTAATGGTAAGCCTTATTATTATTATTTTTTATATCGAATTTGGAACATTGACTAACGTAAATCAACACTTAATTAGGATGTAAGACACATCAAAGTCCACAAAGGCAAGAATGGATAAAATTGGTCAACACATTCTTGGGCCTGGTGGTTATTCGAATTTGGCAGCACGATTTGTAAGTATCGAATACCCGGTACTGCATCCAAATAATAAATAGAAAATTACTTTCATTTTATTCCAACGTGAAATGTAAAATTATTGACGTTATGAAAATATGTAAGCCGATTGATTCAAAGAAGTTCCACTTAGGAAGACTTGAAGCTTGGCTTCCAACATGACTTTGAATCTGTTGTTGAACACCTAAAAAGCTTGTCTGGGCATACATGGTCTTCTGGTGATCCATCTGGTGCGGAGGTGTATAAAAACTATATAGTTTAATGAAAATTTATTAATTGTCATGAAATCTATTCATTATAAACAATTTACATAAAATATTTATTCTGTTTTGAGCAGGAAAGCAATGGTCCCGTTAAGGTCGATAATGTACTCCAACCAATCAAAGATCATGCTTAGATTCCTGGTAATGAATTTATTAATATGCTATTGTTTTGTATAGATAATTGCATATGATAAACATTAATTGTACTTCTCCATATTTCAACTGCAGAGCATGCACATGATCACACTGTACAGGTTGAGCCTGGACATGATAATGAAGAACATGATGTGCTCTCGCTAGGTAAAAAAACGCCTTTGTAATGCTGTTTTAAATGAAATACTTGTAATTATAAAAACAAAAATAAATTAATGCAACATTTTCACATTATTGTAGCAATTCCGAGCCCCTTTTCGCAAGATCCAAGTGGCAAGCAATCTACAAAGGAGAATGAACAACAAATTCCAGAAGATGTGCTTCTTGCTCATTTTGTAAAGAGAAGAATAGTAAAAAAGAAGTGTCGAAGAAAATTTGAGTAATTATTTTTTATAATACAATGTCATGCATGGTTTTTTTTTCTATTTAATGAATGGTTTACTGAGTGGTTTTATCGGCTATTGATTGAATGAATGGTCTAATGAATGATTTAATGAGTGGTATAATCAATGTTTTTTTAAGCTATTGAAAGAATGAATGGTTTAATGAAAGTTTTTTTCAACTATTGAATGAATGAATTTGCACTAATTTTTTATTTACAAGTAGATGCATTGGGTTTGGGGAATTGAGAGTGATGTGAGGCGGTGGAGGGGCCATAAGAGATTCCACCTTGATGTGGTTGGTCATGTTTAGTAGAGAATATTAAATTATTTTCAAAACAGAGAGGAGATCAATGAATGGTAAGGAATTATACATTAAAAACAATTATTTCTATAATTGTAGTGCTTAAATTTTAATATTTCTATTTCACTCATCCATTGGAACTTGTTACAGATAGCCTTGGGAAAAAATTTCATATTTCAGATAAAAAATTGGCATTTTGATGTGACCAATGGCCTTATATACATAGTGTTGTGGTTCTCCATGTTTCCTCAGGTGATCTCTTATTACCAATTATTTTACTTGAATATTATTGTAATTTACATTGCTAAATTAAAAATGTTCATCAACTGTAAAATGTTCATTATTATTGTTGTTTTTATTCATTGAGACATACTACTGAAACTGTATTTTTTTAGTTTCGTTTTGTTATTTTCATAAACATGCAAATATTTATTTGATGGGTCATAACATGAAAATATTTGTAATATGTTGAAAGATGTTTTGAAAGGTAAAGCAATAGAAGACAATGCCAAGCTCCACAAATCAAGGTAAGTTGTACCAAAAAATTATAATTAGTATTCCCAACATAGCTTTCTTGCATCTACGTTTTGCAAAAATACTCAGGGAAAATCTGATTGATTTTTCCTTCCTCACATTTTATTCATCAATGAAAACTTGAAGAAACCCGTTGTGAAGATCACAAGGATATAGGCCCCATTCATTTGTGAGTATCTCAATTTCCTTGTCCATTCATTACTAGACCCAATCACATAGAAACATCAACAAGAATGTGAACAGTTTTACACTTCGACTCCAATGGAATCATTTATCCTAGACTTTGGGCTTCTTACCTCTCAATTCCTAAATTAGTCATCTGTTGATGTTGTATAGGCCAAATGTTAATTACCTTTATTGTGTTGGCATGTGATGTTGCATGTCCATTGTTGATTGGCTTTGACCCATATCTGATGTGGGAAACACCATGTGTTGTTCTTTTAATTGGTCAAACCTAATGTGAAATTGTGCTCTAGGTCTTGTTTAAGGATCAATCCAACAAGTGTCAACGAGGGTTTCATGAGCTTGTTTAGTGGAAGCTTGGAATGATTATGCATAAATATGGTTTGAAATGTGTCAAAAGCTTATGATGGTCCTCAACTTATAGAATTAGGCCTCAGCTAATATTACCTAGGTGGATTTTGTGGTGTAGTTCCAAGAATTCCTCAATGTGTAAGACCAAGCCCCTCAAGGGATCAAACCTAAAATAGGACTTAGGTTAACTCCAAGAAAGTCTTAGTGCTCAAGTGTTGTACTAAACTATGGTCATGGTTTGCAACAGATAACCAGATAGTGTTTTGGCCCTACTCTAATAAATCCCTTGCGATACCACAACTCTTCAATCAATAACATACTACCATATGTGCATTGTTGAATTTAAGAATGAAATCACCTTTAAGCTTGTAAACAAAATAATATGAACAAAAATAAAAATATATTCTGGTTGATGTGGGATTGCATGGAACCCAAGATTGTGCCTACATCAAAGAGTCATAAAATGGCTATCTTTTACTATCATCAAGATTTATTCAAATTAATATCTATGTATTCAAACAATGTTTTCAGTTTGATCACATGGTTGATGCAGGTTGCATGGAACCTAAGAATGTTTGTGCATCAAATACTCATCAAAAGGCTATCTTTTACTAACTTTAAGATTTATTCAAATTAAGGCCTCTATATTCATATGGAGTTTGCAATTTGATCATATGGTAGGATACATATTGATATTTCCATGTGATATTGCACTGGTGAATGCCACATTTATGACCTTATCTATTGTGTTCTATTATGTTACATGTTGTAGTCTTAACAATGGGTATTTATTCCGTACTGCGAAGTTGCATGCTTCTAGACTATTTCTTTTCATGCTATGGTTTAACCAGTTGGTTTTTATTGTGTGCTATGGTATTACTAGTAGAATATCATCTCGTGCACCAATTATATGGTGCTTTCTAACATTAGAACATGAAAAAATGAGGAAATAAATAAATGAAATAATAGACAACTTTATAAGATGGTTGTTGACATGTTTGTGGTCTTTATACAAATACCTTGATAATCCCATACATATCATAAAATTGTGTGAGATGTTGATACAACTTGTTAATTTGTAAAACTAATATTCTTTTGTTCAATACTAGTTGTAGCTTCTTTATCGCTTACATATATTACTAGTCTACTCTAGAATGGAGTCTTTTTTATAAACGATTAAAATGCAGCACCATTATGCCAGAAGCGGAATTTTACTGTTGTTTAGCCTTCATGTATCCAAAAATTCATCTTAGGGTAATTGTCTTGACTATTTACAACTAATTTATCCCTAACATATGCATGTGAATGAATATTCAGGCTATTTTCATGCCCAGACTTGTGGAAAAGTTCCCAAAACCTCTACAACAAGTTGGATTTCTATTGTAACTATGCACAGAATGCTGGTTCAGTATACAAAAATGGCCCAAAATTATTCGTTCATGCCAATGTCTAATTTTTGTTCCTTTCCTCAT
This sequence comes from Pseudotsuga menziesii, assembly GCA_001517045.1. Classification (NCBI taxonomy): domain Eukaryota; kingdom Viridiplantae; phylum Streptophyta; class Pinopsida; order Pinales; family Pinaceae; genus Pseudotsuga; species Pseudotsuga menziesii. The sequence continues at coordinate 310,714 of LPNX010020501.1, read as the reverse complement.
TGTTATGCTGCCCATAATACACCAAAATCACATTTGAATGCTCGTGGCCTGAAAATGGCCTCGAAATTTACCCCCTAGATACCCATGCAAATAGCTTTTCTTTTCATCTTTTATTTTATGTAATGCCTTTTATTTATGTGAACTTGATTTCTTATCTACATGATTTGAGGGGAATATATGGCCTTTCCTTATTTCTTATGTCAGGTTATAACTTATGTGAGTATAATTATTTGAGGGGAAATGAAAATAAGGAAGGAGAACTTTACTCACTCTAGGATAATCTATCACCGTGATGAGCAAGTTATTTTGTCCCATGCTTTGAATGAGCTTGAATGAGGAAGGTTCATCTCCCTATCAAAAATACAGGGTTGAAAGGAAAACCCACTCCTAGCTGTTAATGCAAGATTGAATGGAATGGTGTGTTAGACACAATGGCTCACCGAGAAGGGGGCATGAAGCAATGAGCTTAAAGTTAATCCAAATTTCAACTTCAATCAAAATCTAATATCTACATTCAGACATTTACTTCATAATCATATTCATCAATAACCTATATCATTTATCATTCATCAAGTTAAACACATAATCACCAACACATTGCACAAGAGACACAAGATATAATATTTGTAATCTTTTTGTATTTCAAATAGTTGCAATCGTGAGGTAAATCAACACCTAATGATATAGAAGCACCTACTCCTATTCCAAGGCTTTGCTTGGTCTTTTCTTATATCCTACTAAGAAAACATGTATAAGACCCATCTTGTATTTTACATATGAAAACTTGTCACATCACATATCCAACTATGTCACGCAACTTGGCTATCACCATCAAGTACAAGATCATCCCTGCCAATTCATCTTTTGCACATCATCCTACCACTCAACTATCATGTTCAAATGCAACCATTAACTTGTCCTGTCAAGTCAAGAAGTCATTTGTCATGTCATCAACTATTATACTTACTTTAGCTTTTAGATTTTACTATAATCACAAAAGGATTCAACTCACACACATTTATTGTACATACATCATGCCCACATCAACATTGCACAAGCAAAGGTCTTCTTAAGTGCACTGTGCATTCATCACAAGAAATCTGTTATGTCAAACCTGTTTCAAGTCAACTTCAAGGTCTACTCCAATACTTAAACATGTTTCAAACTTTCACCCAATCATCCAAACAATTCTGTTCTAAAACTACTGCAATTACTATCTTAGGACAACCAACAATTTGAACAAGTATTGTGTGGATGAGTATATGTTTCCACTCAATGTCATCAACCGTTTCAATACATGCCTAGAATCAGTGGTTATTCACGGATGACCTCTTTATGTACCTTGTCAAAAATATACTGTAGTTTCCCTGTGGCTCTTTCTTTGATGAATGTTGTGGATGTTTCAAAAGAAATAACCAGTGATAAATTGTTGATGTACATAACCTTGATACATGGATGGAAGATATTGACAAGTGAACTGCCTCAAGAATCTCTCATTTAGCTTAGACATAAAAAATCTTAATATGTTGCTGCTTCAATATGAAGGCTGAATTGGAACTTCTTTCACACCTGAAAAACATAGATGAATAGTTGCTTTCATGTCTTGTAATTGGAGCTTCCTCAATGGTCTTCCATAGTCACGAACCATCCCAAGAAAACATCAGTCACGTCTGTAACTACCTAAGATATGAATTTCAGAGCACTTTCTCCACACACGAATTCACTTCCTAATTGAAATATGCAAGCTGCCTATTTATACTAATTTTCCACCATTTTTTTTGGATCCGACCTATCATAACATTTTTTCTTTACTTTTAAATTAATAATTAACTTCATGTATGTTGGGCTGACTTGTAAAAGGCTTATCAGGACAACTAATTTATGTTTTATCAAGCCGACTGGTATATATGAAAATATAATTTTTCTTTCTTTGAAATTCAAACTCTCAACCCACAATATTCGTCAATAAGCTTCCTAATATGTCCAAGATCCATCAAGATACAAAGTGTACAAAGTGTGTGGGTGCCAAACCTTTACTTGCACCATGACTATCTCCAAGGGTTCCAAAACCAAGATGCCATGCCAAATATTTTTCCAATGCCATATCATTCTTTTGTCTTAGTAAATATTTGTCCTTTGCTTGCCATCATCCATGTTTTCCTTTTCCAAGTCATCTTCAAATGACCACAGTATGGGTCATTTGACTCATTAGGTGTTTCAATGGCTTCAATGCACACATCCAATGTCCTTGTGTTTTGTCATCTCTTGCCATCCACACACTTGATTTCTTTTCCTTCATGTCATGTCATCAAACTTCACCTTTGTCATTAATGTTGTCATCAATGACAATCATAGACAACAATATTCATCACGGTGAAACTAAACCAATTCATGCATAGGTTGTGTTTAATTTTTACTTTGACCACTTTGATACTCTCTTCTTTATTCTAGATTAATAGATGGAAGGTGGTATTTATGGAGTGCCCTTTCTTTCAAGTAAGATCAATTCAATTTAATCTAACTTATTTTAAATGGGTGTTTTGTTAAAGAAGGGATTCAAGTTTGGTTGATGAAGATGATGCCCCTTCTGTCCTAAATATTTCATGTATGCAGATGCCTCTAGCAATGAAAGTTTTACTTGGAACAAGCATGGAGAAACATGTAGCTGAAAAATTAGACCATTTTATTCTCTCAAAAGACCTTTTATCTGAGAGGATGGAATAAGAAACCACAATCCTCCCAATTGAATCAGACCACTGGCCAATTATTTTACACTGGCACTCAAGAGAAATATCAAAAGTAACTCCCTTCAACCATGACAAAATGCGGCTTTCAAATTTTCATTTCAAGGACATGATAAAACAATCGTGGAACCATGTAGAATTCAATATTGGTTCAAAACACTAACATTCTAAAAAAAATATTAAATCCTAGAACACAAACAAATTTGGAAACATCTTCTTCCAAATGCAATAGTTGGAGACTAATTTTATCAACTAGAGAGGAAATAATGGCCACAGGCATGATGGACACTCCCACCCTTCACAAAAATGAATTGGACCTCAATGATCAGATGGTTATGCAAGCTCAATCAGAAGAGACAAGTAATTGAAAGAAACTAAGGGAGAGCTTGAATGTTATAGCCATCACACACATGCATAAAACAAATTAATCTACATAGTCGACTGTCACACCACACTATTGTAGCTTAAAGGAAATGCAAGTACTGAGTATTCCAGGAAACACAACGATTAAACATGGCTGTTGCAGCTAGTGAAACAAATGCATACAATGTAACAACTAGACCACACAACTAATTAACCAAACATCTAATTAACTCAACGATCTCTGTGGGAAGGCGGGCCCAACTTTCAAATAGACACGTCATAACTAACACAAGTTAAAACACAGAAATTTGAAGAATCCTGCTCCTTGTGTTAAAATGGTGGAATGAAAGCAGAGTCTCTATTACAGCTCACACGATAAAATCTAATAGTATCCAACCCCTGTCTATGAATATTTCCCGATACTTATACATCAACAATTGTAACCCTTACCCACTAATATCGGGAAGCCATGAATATCTACGATCTTCAAGCTTCCCTATTACATGCGCTATTACAGCTATGGGAGGAGTTAAACAGAAGAAGGGAATATAGGAAATTATGTTGCCTCAACCACTAAATGAAAAACATAACCAATTCAAGAGAAGCCATGACGATTGTAGATAACTTTAACTAGTGGTGCGTTGTTGTAGCTATATCTGTTGTATCCATGTCTGTCACAACCCATGTGAAATGATGACCCTTGGTTGGATCCGTGTGTAGAGATAGAACTGGTAAGTCATGGCTGACAGTGAACGCTCATATCCTTATTGGACCACTCGGGTTGCTACACCTGTACTCTCTCACATCTTGCACTATCTTTGTGAAATCATAATGAGTTAGGATAATTCAAGAAGAAAAGTCCTGATTATAGAAATCATAAACATTAATAAGATGAAACAATAAATAATCATAACTGTGAAGATTCAGGGCTCAAATGAGGAAAGAATGTTTTTTTGGTGTGCAAAATGGTAAAAGACAATACAAACAGGGTATAAGGGATGTGGTTAAAAAGGGGCATTTTGGGACCAAACAGATTGCCAATCAAGTTTTAAAATAGCTATAAGCACTTGGAATGACCAATTTAGTAAAATTTAAAGGATCGGATAAAGCATGATAAAGTAGGTTTTAAAGATTGATAAATCATCAAATATAGCATGTTTAAAAATAGACTATTCTAAAAACAAATATTTCATATCATTAAATGTCTCATTAGGTTCTTGTTTCTATAAGGAACCCAATTATTTTCTCAAAAACAACACACAAATCTATAAAGAAAACTGTTAAAAAAAGAAGTGATGTGAAACTTCTTTCATATCACCCAAAACAAACTTCTTCACATTGTCATTGATATTGTCAACTCGTAAGTACCAAGAAAATGTTGACATCATTGACATGAAGACCCCTTATCTCTGGCTCCTAGAAGAAGAACAAATTAATTCAAAAACAATTCTTCAAATACGGTGAATTTGACTCTAGAAAAATATGATTGCTGTGAAGACCTAGATGCACCTATAATGGAACCATAATGTCAGAGTCTAGATGGATCTTAAGTCTTAACCATCTAAAGACCCTAGACCTATGGATCTTGGAAAAAAGAACACTACTAAAAATAATAGTTTCTCAAATAAGGTGAAACTGACTCTAATAAACTCTGATTACTGTGATTGAACCAACAAGACAGAGTCTATATGGATCTTATGCCTATGAAGACCCCAAACCATTGGCTCCTGGAAAAAAGAAAACTACTAGAAATAACAATTTCTAAAATATGGTGAAACTACTCTAATAAACTATGATTACTGTAAAGACCTGGACGCACTTGTAATAAACATGTTAGTATAGATGGATCTTACCCCTCTAGTTGTGTAGGAAATCTAGGGGTTAACAATGGTGACTCAAGGGGGTGACATCCTCTTGCAAGGTGTTGAGAACTATGAGGTATCTATAGTCTGAGGCTCTAAATATTGATTCATAGAAATATTCCTACATTAATGTTCTTGTCCAATTTATAGTGGATTGAAATGATGGTACGTGCACTAACCAATTGGAAAGAGAACTAAAGCACGCATGCCCATCTGCAACTACAAGTTGCAACATACATAATATGTACACCTCTCCTATTGGAAAATGCACTGAATTTGAAAATTAGGAGGAAGCCACCTAGTCACATGGCAGGATTAGAGAATGTTCCATAAATCATCCTTGGCCTGAGCCAGAATGCACTCAGGCTAGGATTAAGAAAGAAATATTCTTATTTTTTTCCTTAAGCCATCTTATGCGGGACATATGTTTCTAGTGTTACTTGCTCAGGTTTGCTAATTCAGATAGACTATAGTCTAGAGCTGTTGATTCAATTCCTGTTATTTCTTATTCCTAAATTAAGGTTGGATTAGCTAGTCATAATGGATCTGCATATAGTTCGGTAAATTAGGATTTAACTTTCTGCAAAAGTAATTCTAGATATTTATTTCATGAATCATTCATTGCTGGATTGAAGTTGTAGGAAGTGATTGCAATTCTGAATTGTTAGATAGGTAGTTTAGATTAGTTTGATTATGGGAGGAGTTTGATAGATAAGTAGGAAAGTTTATTCAGTTGTCAACTACTTAGTGTTTAAGCACAAACAGTGTGAGTTATCTTTGAAATAAAAACAATTCCCTGGGTTGAAAATTTATATTGAACATTCTACATGATGGTTTTAATTAACTGGAATATAGAGTGACCAACATTTTGGCACCATTGTCAGGGAAGGTAGTTATTAGACACCATATTAGTTGCATCTATTAATTTTTTTCTTTAGTCTTTAAGATTGCATGTTTTGGGTTGCATGAATATGAGAGGAGTATAGCGTGACATTCCTAGAACCCCCAAAATTACCCAGAATACTAACATTGCAGATGATCCAGGTCATGGAAGAAATCAAGCATACGGAAGAAGAACATTCATTGACGATCTGGTTTCTAGAACCAATTCCTCTACTAGAGCTCACCATTAGGGGTCCTCCAGCAGAAGAATCCCAATTACCTCCAGGGTGTAAGCATTAGTTTCCACAGTGGAGAACACAGGAGGAGCTGCGACACCCTCAGGTGTCCCTCTGGAGGAAAACATAGTTAGTGCTATGGGAGCAGGTGATCAAGATGTGCTTTATCACGTTAACAAGAAGGAGGTGAGAAAGGAGGAGTGGACATAGTTTCAAAATAAGCAGGAAGATCAGAGGAAGAAAAGGTAGGAGAGACAAGAAGAAAATAAGAATAATAGATGTGAACTAGAAGATCATGAATAGGTGATGGGGGGAAATCATCACAACGATGATGATCCCCCACCTGAGGGAATAGTTGCCACACTCCAGTTCTCCATTTGATAGCCAGTCGGACAAGCCCCCATGAAAAATAGATCACCATCAATATTACCTCATTTTCATGGAAAGGCCATGGAGGATACGGATGAATTCCTCTTCGAGTTTGACATCCTCAGTCGCAGCTACGACTACACTTCAAGCGAGCAGAAGTTAAAAAAATTTCCTGCTAATTTGAAGGATAATGTGCTACATTGGTTCATGAGCCTAGGTGGTGAAACTGTCACCATGTGCAACCAAATGAAATAGGTGTTCCTGGAAAAATACCAGGAGTACTGCAACACTAAATATAAAATAGAAGAGATATTCAAGATGGTACAAAGGGATGAAGAAAGTTTGGAATATTTTGTTGAGAGGATCTTGTACAATGTGTAGAGGTTTGTACAAACTAATATCAGGTTATATGTGCTCAAGATAATCCTACTTCATGGGATTAGGGAAGAATTCCTAGGTGTGTTGAACCTGCTAGGGAAGGGGTATATCTCGAAGGAATCCTTTGAAAAGATTGTTGAATTATGCAGAAGGTATTCCAGAGGATCTTCCACCAAAAAATGGGACAAATCAGAATGAGATGTCTTCGAAAGAACACATAATTCATCCAATGGAGGAGCCACCTGAGCAGAAATAGGAAACCTTCTCAATAACTTCAAAACAAAAATGATGAGCTCCATCTCCTCAGAAATAGATGTCCTAAGGGTGAAGCTAAAACAAGCAGTAGAAGATCTAACACTTGATGTATTCATCCCTAGATGTAGGAAGAAACATCCCCTAAAGGAGTGCCCACTCGACAAGGTAGAAGTCTGTAAACTCTATGAATTGAACCATGATACAAAGGAGTGCCCCTCACTACCTCGAGTGAAGGAATTTCTGGAGGCATCAACTCCAAACATGGAACCAACCTACTTCATTGGCTAGAAAAAGCCTTGGAAACCTCAAAACCAAGATATGAATCCAGACTCATTTCCATTTTGAAATAATATGAATAATTGGAATAATATGCATCACATAAATACACAATTCCCTTCACCTTATTCCAACCATGAATGGCATCCTTCTCAACCTCCTATGTAGAATTTCAACCCCTAGAACCCTTGGACACAGCCACCAAACCAACATAATTCTTGGTCGCTTGGGTGGAGGAACTCCCATGCAGGAAACCAATTTCCCAATAACCAATATACTACATAGTTTCCACACCAACATTTATCTCACCAACAATTCCCTCCTCAATAATACCCTCAACCATACTAGCAGTATCAGCAGCCATCGCTGCAACTCCAGAACAATGTTGCACCTAACACCACTACATTTCGATCCAAAATCCGACGGTTTTTTCCGACGGCGCATGGATTTTTCATTTTAACCATACCAAAAATCAGAAAGATAAATTTTTTTTTGAAATAATGGGCAGAAGCATCGCTTAAGCGATGGCTAGGGCTTATAAGCGTCACTTAAGCAATGGCTATCCTCCTAAGCGTCGCTTAAGCGACGGCGGATCAATTCAAGAAAAAACTTTCAAAAAATCCCAAAACAAAGACAAAGCATCCAAATGCGAGATTATAAAAATGGAGACATTAGTAACTGGGGTTCCGTCGCTTAAGCGATGGTGGATCAATTCAAGAAAGGACTTTCAAAACATCCCAAAACAAAGACAGAGCATCCAAACGCGAGATTATAAAAATGGAGGCATTAGTAACTGGGGTTTAGGAAATTGCACTGATTAATTCACACGACATATATAGTTCTGGCCACAAGACCTAAAACACATTTCTAATCATATTGGCTTCCTCCACCATTCCTTTCTCGGCAATTCCTTGGCTGGTTACGTGATATCGTATACGTGTGTCCGTCGATAGTAGTTAAAGGAGGAGGATTAGCTGAGGGGTCTGCAGACGAAAATGAGCGGCCATGATTCCAACTATTTCTCTACAACTAAAAAAGGGGATATTCCCGAGCTCAAGGACGAGCTCAATTCTCAGTACAAGGTAGGTCAACGGTTCAATTTCCTCTGCTATCTATGTTATCTCTTTTTCTCCAGATCTTGCGTTCTCAGCGATGAAGCGTAATGTGTCGATCCACTGAAATCTACATCAGTCTGCTCTCTGCAAATTATGGCGGAGATATTCTATATGCTTTTTATGGGGTTTTTGATAATTATAATGCCTTTTTCCTTAATGTTTCATTTTCTCAATTATGATCACTCTGGTTAGGGGTTCGATCCACTAAACAGAATCAGAAGACCTACATTAAAATTAGATAAAGATTAGCCCATATAGAGAGCACTGCTTGTAGTTTCCAAGGCAATGACAGGACAGTCCATATGGGATAAGCCAAAAGTTTTCATGTTGTAGTTTTCAAGCAGTCTTCATATAATGTATCATTTATTCTTGTATGCATGCCTCTAGCAAATAGTAGATATTGAACGATGTGGAATTTTTATTGCATTTAAGTGGCTGGATAAGGATTTGAACTCATAAACAACTGGATGCTCATAAAACTTTAATTTTGTATGATTTATTCATCAATGAATGGCTAAAAGGTTATAAATAATAGATGGTATGTAATGGGTCACTAACTGAAAGTGGCTTTAAGGCAAACCGGCAAGGCTAAGGTCAAGACTAGACAGTAGAGTGTGGCCAGCAGCATTTGAATGAGACGACTACCAATGGCTAGATCAGTTGAAAGTAGCTACTTTATACTATATCTAGATAGTCTTTTCCACTTTGTTCTTCAATTCAGCCTCTTTCTCTTGTGGCAGGGACTCTCCATCGACAATTTTATCATCCCTATTGGAATGGAGCTCAGCTCGGAACGATCGGCTTCGATTTAGACGATATACGGTATGGCTTTTTTTTTCCTTGTTTTCCTCCTTTTTTCTGTAGTAACTGGTTATTGTTGCATTCATTTCTGTATTGTATTCAATGTTCAACCCCTGAAGTTTAACAAAATATGATTTAATTTAGTATTCGGTTCGATTTCTCCAGTTGGGTATATGAAATCATAGTCATTACCGGGGTTTAACAGGCGCTGATTGTTGTATGTGGTTTTCAAATTGTATTTTGTTGGGATTGTTGGGACTTATATTTACGGGATTGTCTGTTTGGGTAGGGTTGGATTATAGGCCGGATACCGGGGTTTATACCTTCTCTGTTGGTAGTCCCCAAGAATTTTCTAATGCCGGTAATATGTCAAACTGTGTGGCCTCTACTGCTCTTGGCTATCTTTCCATAGCGCCTAGCTCTGATGTAGAGCACAAATATTCTTCATTGCTGAACAGATATCATCTTTCGAGTTGTGATGTGGCCATGTCACCCCCCAATGCATGCACATCAGGCTTCTCTAGTTCATGGTCGCCTCCTGGTTCTGGTGCCCTGGATGCATCTCTGAGCAGTTTTGTTGATAAAAAATAGTTGCTTGATAACTATGGTTGCACACAACAGAAACCGCAGCAATAACTTTGCATCAAAGCGTTTCGTTACCCTATCTTTTTTTATTGGATTTGGGTTATTGGGTTTGCTTCTCCTTTTTCTTACACCAAATGGGTTTTCCCAGGCTGCCCATAGAGACTCCAGGGAACAAAGTACAACCCTTATGGGCACCCCAGAAGAAGAGGAGGATGATCAAGAATTTAATTACCAACACGAACCCCTTGCTTTCAATAAGGAACTATACTTGCTCCCACAAAATAGTTTATCTAGAGAGCTTCAAAGAAGAAACACTTTGCCACCTCTTAACATAGATCTTCATCCAAAGTTGGCTAAAAATCATATAAAGATTGTCCTGTATGTGCACAATAGGCCACAGTATTTGCAGTTAGTTGTAGATAGTCTTTCCAGAGTGCAGGGAATCGATGAGACTTTACTGATTGTAAGCCATGATGGGTATTTTGAAGAAATGAATGAGATAGTGGAAGGAATAAGGTTTTGCCAGGTAAAGCATATTTTTGCCCCCTATTCCCCTCACTTGTTTGTTGATTCATTTCCTGGCGTGTCACCTGGAGATTGCTAGGATAAGGATGATACCTTGATTAAAAAGTGTAAAGGAAATGCCGATCAGTATGGAAACCATAGATCTCCGAGAATAGTGTCCCTGAAGCACCATTGGTGGTGGATGATGAATTGGATTTGGGATGGGATGGAGGAAACCAAATGACATACTGGACATATACTTTTCATAGAAGAAGACCATTTTATTTTCCCCAATGCTTATAGAAATATTCAACTTTTATCTTCATTGAAGCGACAGAAGTGTGTTGAGTGCTATGCTACAAATTTGGCTCCTTATGATGTGAAGTATAAGGGGGAAGAGTCAGAAAATTTAATTGCCAAGAAAATGGGAAACATTGGGTATGCATTCAATAGAACAGTTTGGAGAAAAATCCATTCTAAAGCAAGAGAATTTTGTGCTTTTGATGATTACAACTGGGATATAACCATGTGGGCGGTGGTGTATCCTTCATTGGCACTCCAGCTTACTCTTTGAGAGGGCCTAGGAGAAGTGCAGCTCACTTTGGAAAATGTGGCTTGCATCAGGGTACTAACAAGGGCATTCCATGTTTTGACAATGGTCAGGAAACTCCTGAAATTGAAGAAACTGATAAAGTTCTCAATATAAAGCCTGAATGGGAGGTGTACAGGTACGAGCATCAAGGAGGTTATCAGGCTGGTTTTAAAGGTTGGGGGGGTTGGGGTGATGATAGGGATCATAGGCTGTGTCTTGAGTTTTCCTCAATGTACCATATTGCAGATTTCTCTCATGGCTCAACTGGGCAAATTTTTTGACTGACATATTTCAATTTTCTTGACTAGAGCTATATTAACTGAAGTTCAGTGATCGCCTATTCCACAGTTACTGTTATTTGTTATGGTCCTGCTTATTGAGTGAAATTCCTCCATTGGTTCTTATGTTACAATTTAAAAAAAAATTGAACATTTGTTGCATGCTATATCCAGTCTTATTTTAATGTTTGATAGGAAAACAAATATCTTAATATGTCTACGCCATTTACTTTCACATGGGTAGCGGAGGAACTATCATCTGTTATTTTTTTAAAATTAAACAAATGCATCTTATATTTTATCGATGCACATGAGAAAATACATCATACAATCTTACAAAGTTACATTGTTTGGGTTCTGCAATTATATCTTAGTCTAGGATTTTAAGTTTGTAAGATGGGGATTATGTTAGTTTAGTGAATTGTAATGTGAAAATATGTATTCTTGACCTGGCCCCGTGCAATGTCAGCATCTGTAACTTTGTCTCAGAGGGAGACATTTA
>LPNX010020501.1:250940-287821 GCA_001517045.1 Pseudotsuga menziesii | reverse complement strand
TACAGCATCCGTATTTGAAGAAAATTGACCTGACTTATATTTGTGAGAGTTGATATTCATGTGTTGTGTCATTGCAGTTATGCTAAGTGTGATCAGTAGAAAATTTGGAACAACTTTCATCTCAATACATTGTTTTAAAGGTCTGTACATAAAATATGGACTAAACTCTTACCTTTCTCTACAGGTCACAATGGAGGAGGCAAGGGACCAGTGTAAACTTCCTTGGATGTGTGAAGCACTCGATAAGTTTGAGGGTTATAGGCAAGGGACCAGTGTAAACTTCCTTGGATGTGTGAAGCACTCGATAACTTTGAGGGTTATATTCTTCGAAGTAGAGATGTCTCAAATTCCTCATCTGAATTTACCTCGGATTCTTTGTCGCAGTTCTTAGATGAACATTCACAGCAGTGTATAGAAAATTCAGAGTGTGAGGAAATGGATTCTAGATGTGTAGATGCTGTTAGTTATGATGAGCATCCAATTAGTCCCATAGAGGATATTCCCCATCTAATTGAGGAAAGTGCGAGTTCATCCTCTGATGAAAAAGTCCACTTGTACGTCTTCATAAACTATTTTGTGCAAGTGTAAACTATAAAGCCTTTAGATTTTGAATGAAATTGCAAGTCTTAAATGTCTGTCTCATTCTTGCTTCCTAATTATGCCATGATATTACTTAACTTTAATAATGCTATGATATTGCTTTCCAGATTAAGTGATTTAAGAATGATTCCAACCTACCTAGGCATCTGAATATTGGTCTCGCAGCGTTTGAATTGTTGAGAATAATTGCTTATTGTAGTATAGGGCATCCTCATTCATAAATGAGATGCATCCATCATCTTTGTCTTTAGCTTTGTCCGAGTATTGGTAAAATGCAAAAGGTGTGCATCCGATGGGTGGCATTGCCGTCACTGCAAACTTTCTGTCGCCCATGTCCGTCCAACGCAATTTATAGCTCATGGGACCAGCGCAGGTCCCCGTGTTACCTAATTATTGTTTAGAATTGGCATGGCATAGAAGCCGAGTTTGTATATCTAGCTGTTCAGACCTTGCATTATATATGGCAATTAGTTTCCACAAAAAAGAGAACATCAGTTTTGAAGATCTGTGATTTAGTTAGTCAATCCAAGCCTCAAGGCTTGTATTTAGGTATTCTGCCACTCTTTTCTCTGTGTATTGCTTTCAAAGTCATAAACTTTTCATGGATTTTCAGATTTATTGCAGGTTTCTCGGTTTTGTTTTAGAAATTATAACAGCTATAGAAAGACATCAATTAAAAGATGAATTCATCAAATTCATTATTACGTTTGTGTGTTTTTGTTGATGTGTTTGTCTCTGTGAATGCAGGATTTAAAGGATCTGTGAACTGCGTATAGTAAAGCCTGCCCAGAAGCATGTAAATTGGCGTGAAAAAAACAAAATGGAATTGCCAGAGATAGACATAGAACCTAAAGTATGTTCCAAGGGCTTAAGTGCATTTTAAGCTAGTGGAATGTGTATAGGACTCAAGCACACTAGTTTATCTTGGGGTAACGCAAGCTCTAGTTTTGGGCTTTCTCTCTGATGCGGGTCTTTACGATACAAAGGCACCTTCGACGGATCATGCAAACCTAGTGTGAAACGCATGGCAAGTGGGAGGGCATAGGGACCTTAAATCTTGCTTTTATTCCTGGCAAGATCACATGCAAGCATTCAAAGTTCATGTGGCAGAGGAAGAATTGGAGATCCATCGACGTTTGGAGAATGGGCAAAGTATTCAGCCTCCCCGCCAAGCCTAGAATGACGACCTGTAAGAACTGGAGATCCATTGACGTTTGGAGAATGAGGTTTTTAAAATATATGTATAAGAATTAGCAAAAAAAAAATTTCCACAAGCGTCGCTTAAGTGACGGTTTTTGCTGTCGCTTTTCCGACGCCTTTTCTAGATAGCCGTCGCTTATCCGAAGGTAAAATGTGTTGATTTTCTGACATTTAGTTTAATATACGTCGCTTATCCGATGGTTGTCGATGTCGCTTATCCGACGCTTTTAGTTAATATTCGTCGCTTAAGCGACGGTTCTGAAGGCTATTTTCTCAAAAAAAAATTACTACCATCGAAAATATTCTGTCGCTTAAGCGACGCTTTAAATTTAAGTGATCGTTACATAGGTGTCACTTAACCGACGGTTATTTAGGTGTCGGTTAACCGACGACAAGTTTTCGACGCTTAAAAAAAAATCAAAGTGTCGTACATGCGACATGAAATTGTCGAAAATACGACATGACGGCCGTCGGATTTTTGGTCGAAATGTAGTAGTGTAATATGCCTATATGACTATAGCTTCCTACTCAACCTAACCCCAACCCAAACAATAAAGTAGTCCACCAATTTGAGACTGCCAACATTCCCACTTACTCCATTACTCCAGTTCCCTGTAATAGAATACACTTACAATTAGGGAGATTAGTGGAGCCTCTAGTCATTGAGGATGTTCCATCCTCTGTGTCTGAAGAAAGGATGAACTAGTAGTACTCATCCCACACATCAATCCCTATTATTGAGAATGATGAAAGTCCTACCGATACACCGGCTGAAACACATAGAGAAACAACTATTGAAATGCAGCCTACACAACTAATTAGAGAACTGCCATATCCTGTAAGACTGACACTACAGAAAGCAGTGGAACAACCTCAGTTTAATCTCTCGAGAGGGTTGAAAAATATTTATGTCAAAATTCCACTTTTGTAGGCCCTCCATGATCTGCCTATTTACACCAAAACAGTTTGAGACCTGTATGTAAGAAAACCAGGTATATAACCCAAAGATCCTCCCACTGTCCATGTCATAGGGAAACTATCTAAATTGATAATGGAAAAAACTCTCCTGGCCAAATATGATGACCCTGGGAACCCTAGTGAAACAAATGCATACAAGGTAACAACCAGATCACACAACTAATTTACCAAACATCTAATTAACTCAGTGATCTCTGTGGGAAGGTGGGCCCAGCCTTTAAATAGAGATGTCAAAACTAACACAAGTTAAAACACAGAGATATGAAGAATCCTTCTCCTTGTATTAAAATGGTGGAATGAAAGGACAGTCTCTGTTACAGCTCACACAATAAAATATGATATTATCTAACCCATGGCTATGAATATTTCCCCGTACTTATACATCAACAACTGTAACCCTCGCCCACTAATATCGGGCAGCCATGAAGATCTATTATCTTCAATCTTCCCTGTTACATGCGTTGTTACAACTATGGGAGGAATTAAACAGAAGAAGGGAATATAGGAAATTCTATTGCTTGAGCTAGTAAATGAATAACAGAACCAATTCAAGAGAAGCCATGACAATTTTAGCTAACTTCAAGTAGTGGTGCGTTGTTGTAGCTAAGTCTGTTGTATCCATGTCTGCCGCAGCCATGTCTGTTGTACCCCATGTGAAATGATGACCCTTGGTTGGATTCGTGTGTAGAGACGGAACTGGTAAGTCACGACTGACAATGAACGCTCATATCCTTATTGGACCACTCGGGCTGCTACACCTGTACTCTCTCAAATCTTGCACTATCTTTGCAAAATCATAATGAGTTAGCATAATTCAAGAAGCAAAGTCCTGATTATAGAAATCATAAACATTAATAATATGAAACAATAAATAATCATACCTGTGAAGATTCAGGGCTCAAGTGAGGAAAGAATGTTTTTTTGGTGTGCAAAATGGAAAAAGACAATACAAACAGGGTATAAGGGATGTGGTTAAAAAGGGGAATTTTGGGACCCAACAGATTGCCAATCAAGTTTTAAAATAGCTATAAGCACTTGGAATGACCAATTCAGTAAAATTTAAAGGATCGGATAAAGCATGATAAAGTAGGTTTTTAAAGATTGATAAGTCATCAAATATAGCATGTTTAAAAATAGACTGTGCTAAAAAAAATATTGCATATCATTAAATGTCTCATTAGGTTCTTGTTTCTATACGGCACCCAATTATTTTCTCAAAAACAACACACAAATCTATAAAGAAAACTGTTAAAAAAAGAGGTGACGTGAAAATTCTTTCATATCACCCAAAACAAACTTCTTCAAATTGTCATTGATATTGTCAACTTGCAAGTACCAAGAAAATGTAGACATCATTGACATGAAGACCCCTTATCTCTAGCTCCTAGAAGAAAAACAAATTAATTCAGAAACAATTCTTCAAATATGGTGAATTTGACTCTATCAAAATCTAATTAATGTGAATAACTAGATGCACCTGTAATGGAACCAGAATGACAGAGTCTAGATGGATCTTAAGTCTTAACCATCTAAAGATCCTAGACCTATGGATCTTGGGAAAAAGAAAACTACTAAAAATAACAGTTTCTCAAATATGGTGAACCTGACTCTAATAAACTCTGATTACTGTGAAGAACCAACAAGACAGAGTCTATATGGATCTTACCCCTATGAACACCCCAGACCATTGGCTCCTGGAAAAAACAAAACTACTCGAAATAACAATTTTTGAAATATGGTGAAACTAACTCTAATAAACTATGATTAATATAAATACCTGGATGCACTTGTAATAAACATGCCAGTATAGATGGATCTTACCCCTCTAGTTGTGTAGGGAATCTAGGGGTTAACAATGGTGACTCAAGGGGGTGACATCCTCTTGCAAGGTGTTGAGAACTATGAGGTCTCTATAGTCTAAGGCTCTAAATATTGATTCATAGAAATCTTCCTACATTAATTTTCTTGTCCAATTTACAATGGATTCAAATGATGGTGCATGCACTAACCAATTGGAAAGAGAACCAAAGCATGCATGCCCATTTGCAACTGCAAGTTGCCACCCACCTAATATGTACACCTCTCCTGTTGCAAAATGCAGTGAATTTGAAAATTAGGAGGAAGCCACCTGGTCACATGGAAGGATTAGAGAATGTTCCATAAATCATCCTTGGCCTGAGCTAGAATGCATTCAGGCTAGGAGGAAGAAAGCAATATTCTTATTGTTTTCCTTAAGACATCTTATGCGGGAGTTATGTTTCCAGTGTTACTTTCCCAAGTTTGCTAATTCAGGTAGACTATAGTCTAGAGTTGTTGATTCAATTCCCTTTATTTCTTATTCCTAGATTAAGGTTGGATTAGCTAGTCATAATGGATCTGCATATAGTTCGGTAAATTAGAATTTAACTTTCTGCAAAATTAATTCTAGATATTTATTTCATGAATCATTCATTGCTGGATTGAAGTTGTAGGAAGTGATTGCAATTCTGAATTCTTAGATAGGTAATTTAGATCAATTTGATTATGGGAGGAGTTTGACGAAATAGATAAGTAGGAAAGTTTATTTAGTCTTCAACTACTTAGCATTTAAGCACAGACAGTGTGAGTTATATTTGAAATAAAAAGAATTCCCAAGGTTGACAATTTCTATTGAACATTCTGTATGATGGTTTAATCAATTGGCATATAGAGTGACCAACATTTTGGCACCATTGCTGGGGAAGGTAGTTATTAGACACCATAGTAGTTGCATCTATTAATTTTTTTCTTCATTATTTAAGTTTGCATGTTTTGGGTTGCATGAATACAAGAGGAGTACACCGTGACATTCTTAGAACCCCAAAAACTCCCCAAAATACTAACATTGCATGTGATCGAGGTCATGGAAGAAATCGAGCATTAGGAAGAAGAACATTCATTGACGATCTAGTTTCTAGAACCAATTCCTCTACTAGAGCTCACCATCAGGGGTCCTTCGTTAGAAGAAGCCCAATTACCCCCAGGGTGGAAGCATCAGTTTCCACATTGGAGAACACATGAGGAGCTGCGACACCCTCAAGTGTCCCTATAGAGGAAAACAGAGTTAGTGCTATGGGAGTAGGTGATCGAGACATGATTTATCACATTAACGAGAAGGAGGTGAGAAAGGAGGAGTGGTCATAGTTTCATAAGAAGCAGGAATATCATAGGAAGAAAAGGCAAGATAGAGAAGAAGAAAACATGAATAACAGATGTGAACTAGAATATACTGAAGAGGTGATGGGAGAAAATCATCACAACGATGATCATCCCCCACCTGAGGGGACATTTGACACACTCCAGCTCCCCATTCAACAACCAGTTAGACAATCCCCCATGAAAAACATATCACCATCAGTATTACCTCATTGTCATGGAAAGGCCACAGAGGATCCAGATGAATTCCTCTTCGAGTTTGACATCCTCAGTCGCAGCTATGCTACACTTCCAGCGAGCAGAAGTTAAAAAATTTCCCTGCTACTTTGAAGGATAATGCGGTACATTGGTTCATGAGCCTAGGTGGTGAAACTGTCACCATGTGGGACCAAATGAAATAGGTGTTCCTGGAAAATTACCAGGAGTACTGCAATACCAAAGATAAAAGAGAAGAGCTATTCAAGATGGTACAAAGGGACGAAGAAAGTTTGGAATATTTTGTTGAGAGGATATTGTACAATGTGTAGAGGGATGGATAGACTAATATCGGGTTATATGTGCTCAAGATAATCCTACTTTGTGGGATTAGGGAAGTCTTCCTAGGTATGTTGAACCTGCTAGGAAAGGGGGATATCTCAAAGGAATCCTTTGAAAATATTGTTGAATTATGCAGAAGGTATTCCAGAGGATCTTCTAGGACCAAAAAACGGGACAACTTAGAATGAGATCTCTTTGAAAGAATACATAAGTCATCCAATGGAGGAGCCACTTGAGCAGAAATAGGCAAGCTTCTCGAGAACTTCAAAACAAAAATGATGAGATCCATCTCCTCAAAAATAGATGTCCTGAGGGTGAAGTAGAAACAAGTAGTAGAAGATCTAACACTTGGTGTATTCTTCCCTATATGTAGGAAGAAACATCCCTTGAAGGAGTGCGCACTCGACAAGGTAGAAGTGTGTCAACTTTGTGAACTGAACCATGATACAAAGGAGTTCCCCTCACTACCTCATGTGAAGGAAGTTCTACAGGAATCAACTCCATACATGGAACCAACCTACTTCATCTCCCAGAAAAAGCCTTGGCAACCTCGAAACCAAGGTATGAATCCAGACTCATTTCCATTTTCAAATAATATGAATAATTTTAATAATATGCATCACATGAATACACAATTCCCTTCACCTTATTCCAACCATCAATGGAATCCTTCTCAACCTTCTATGCAAAATTTCAACTCCTGGAACCCTTGGACACAACCACCAAACCAACATAATTCTTAGTCTCCTGGGTGGACGAACTCCCATCCAGGAAACAAGTTTTCCCATAGCCAATATCCTCAATAGTTTCCACACTAACAATTTCCTCACCAACAATACTCTCCTCAATAATACCCTCAACCATACCAGCAGTACCAGTAGCCGCAGTTGCAACTCCATAACAATATTGCACCTAATATTCCTATACGACTACATCTTCCTACTCAACCTAACCCCAACCCAAACAAAAAATTAGTCCACCAATTTGAGACTGCCAACATGCCCACTTACTCCATTACTCTCGTTCCCTGTAATGGAATACACTTATGATCAGGGAGATTAGTGGAGCCTCTAGTCATTGAGGATGTTCCATCATCTATGTCTGTAGAAAGTATGAACTAGTAGTACTCATCCCACACATCAGTCACTATTATTTAGGATGTTGAAAGTCCTGCCAATACACCGGCTGAAACAAATAGAGAAACAACTATTGAAACACAACCTACACAACTAATTAGAGAACCACCATATCCTGAAAGAATGACACTACAGAAAGCAGTGGAACAACCTCAGTTTAACCTCTCAGGAGGGTTGAAAAATATTTATGTCAAAATTCCACTTTTGCAGGCCCTCCATGATGTGCCTATTTATGCCAAAACAGTGCGAGACCTATATGTAAGAAAACCATGTATATAACCCAGGGATCCTCCCACTATCCATGTCATAGGGAAACTATCTGAATTGATAATGGAAAAAACTCTCCTGGCCAAATATGATGACCTTGGGAACCCTAGTGAAACAAATGCATACAATGTAAAAACTAGACCACACAACTGATTAACCAAACATCTAATTAACTCAGTGATCTACGTGGGAAGGTGGGCCCATCCTTCGAATAGAGACATCAGAACTAACACACGTTAAAACATAGAGATCTGAAGAATCCTTCTCCTTGTATTAAAATGGTGGAATGAAAGCACAGTCTTTGTTATAGCTCACACAATAAAATCTGATATTATCCAACCCCTGGCTATGAATATTTCCCTGTACTTATACATCAACAATTGTAACCCTCACCCACTAATATTAGGCAGGGATGAAGATCTATGATCTTCAAGCTGCCTTGTTACATGCGTTGTTACAGCTGTGGGAGGAATTAAACAGAATAAGGGAATATAGTAAATTTTGTTGCTTGAGCCAGTAAATGAATAACAGAACCAATTCAAGAGAAGCCATGATGATTGTAGCTAACTTCAAGCAGTGGTGCGTTGTTGTAGCTAAGTCTATGGTATCCATGTCTGTCGGAACCATGTCTGTCGCAGCCCATGTGAAATGATGACCCTTGGTTGGATCCATGTGTAGAGATGGAACTGGTAAGTCACAGCTGACCATGAATGCTCATATCCTTATTGGACCACTCAGGCTGCTACACCTGTAGTCTCTCACATATTGCACTATCTTTGCGAAATCATAATGAGTTACCATAATTCAAGAAGCAAAGTCCTGATTATAGAAATCATAAAAATTAATAAGATGAAACAATAAATAATCATACCTATGAAGATTCAGGCCTCAAGTGAGGAAAGAATGTTTTTTTGGTGCACCAAATGGAAAAACACAATACAAACGGGGTATAAGGGATGTGGTTAAAAAGGGGCATTTTTGGGACCCAACAGATTGCCAATCAAGTTTTAAAATAGCTATAAGCACTTGGAATGACCAATTTAGTAAAATTTAAAGGATCGGATAAAGAATGATAAAGTAGGTTTTAAAGATTGATAAATCATCAAATATAGCATGTTTAAAAATAGACTGTGCTAAAAAAAATATCGCATATCGTTAAATGTCTCATTAGGTTCTTATTTCTATAAGGCACCCAATTATTTTTTTCAAAAACAACACACAAATCTATAAAGAAAACTGTTAAAAAAATTAGTGACGTGAAACTTCTTTCATATAACCCAAAACAAACTTCTTCACATTGTCATTGATATTGTCAACTCGTAATTACCAAGAAAATGTAGACATCATTGACATGAAGACCCCTTATCTCTGGCTCCTAGAAGAAAAACAAATTAACTCAAAAACAATTCTTCAAATACGGTGAATTTGACTCTAGCAAACTCTGATTACTATGAAGACCTAGATGCACTTGTAATGGAACCAGAATGAACGAGTCTAGATGGATTTTAAGTCTCAACCATCTAAAAACCCCAGACCTATGGATTTTGGAAAAAAGAAAACTACTAAAAATAACAGTTTCTCAAATACGATGAAACTGACTCTATTAAAATCTGATTACTTTGAAGAACCAATAAGACAATGCCTATATGGATCTTACCCCTATGAAGACCCCAGACCATTGGCTCTTGGGAAAAAGAAAACTACTAGAAATAACAATTTCTGAAATACGGTGAAACTAACTCTAATAAACTATGATTACTGTAAATACCTAGACGTACTTCTAATAAACAGGTTAGTATAAATGGATCTTACCCCTCTAGTTGTGTAGGCAATCTAGGGGTTAACAATGGTGACTCAAGGGGGTGACATCCTCTTGCGAGGTGTTGAGAACTATGAGGTCTCTGTAGTCTGAGGCTCTAAATATTGATTCATAGAAATCTTCCTACGTTAATGTTCTTGTCCAATTTACAATGGATGCAAATTATGGTGCATGCACTAACCGATTAGAAAGATAACCAAAGAACGCATGCCCATCTTCAAATGCAAGTTGCAACCCACCTAATATGTACACCTCTCCTATTGGAAAATGCACTGAATTTGAAAATTAGGAGGAAGCCACCTGGTCACATGGCAGGATTAGACAATGTTCCATAAATCATCCTTGGCCTGATCCAGAATGCATTCAGGCTAAGAGGAAGAAAGCAATATTCTTATTGTTTTCCTTAAGTCATATTATGCGGGACTTATGTTTCTAGTGTTACTTGCCCAAGTTTGCTAATTCAGGTAGACTATAGTCTAGAGTTGTGATTCAATTCCTGTTATTTCTTATTCCTAGATTAAGGTTGGATTAGCTAGTCATAACGGATATGCATATAGTCCAGTAAATTAGGATTTAACTTTCTACAAAATTAATTCTAAATATTTATTTCATGAATCATTCATTGCTGGATTGAAGTTGTAGGAAGCGATTGCAATTCTAAATTCTTAGATAGGTAGTTTAGATCAGTTTGATTATGGGAGGAGTTTGACGAAATAGATAAGTAGGAAATTTTATTCAGTCATCAACTACTTAGTGTTTAAGCATAGATAGTGTGAGTTATCTTTGAAATAAAAATAATTCCCTAGGTTGACAATTTATATTGAACATTCTACATGATGGTTTTAATTAACTTGCATATAGAGTGACCAACATTTTGGCACCATTGCTGGGGAAGGTAGTTATTAGACACCATAGTAGTTGCATCTATTAATTTTTTTCTTCAGTCTTTAAGTTTGCATTTTTTGGGTTGCATGAGCGTAGGTGGTGAAACTGTCACCACGTGGGACCAAATGAAATAGGTGTTCCTAGAAAAATACCAGGAGTACTGCAACACTAAAGATAAAAGAGAAGAGCTATTCAAGATGGTACAATGGGATTAACAAAGTTTGGAATATTTTGTTGAGAGGATCTTGTACGATGTGTAGAGGGATGGACAGACTAATATGGGGTTAGATGTGCTCAAGATAATCCTACTTCGTCGGATTAGAGAAGGCTTCCTAGGTATGTTGAACCTGCTAGGAAAGAGGGATATCTCAAAGGAATCCTTTGAAAAGATTGTTGAATTATGCAGAAGGTATTCTAGAGGATCTTCCAAGATCAACAAATGGGAAAATTAGAATGAGATGTCTTTGAAAGAACACATAAGTCATCCAATGGAGGATCCACCCGAGAATAAATAGGCAACCTTCTTGAGAACTTCAAAATATAAATGATGAGCTCCATCTCCTCAGAAATAGATGTCCTAAGGGTGAAGTAGAAACAAGCAGTAGAAGATCTAACACTTGGTGTATTCTTCCCTAGATGTAGGAAGAAACATCCCCTGAAGGAGTTCCCACTCCACAAGGTAGAAGTTTGCCAACTCTATGAACTAAACCATGATACAAAGGAGTGCCCCTCACTACCTGAAGTGAGGGAAGTTCTGTAGGCATCAACTCCAGACATGGAACCAACCTACTTCATTTCCCAGAAAAAGCCTTGGCAACCTCGAAACCAAGGTATGAATCGAGACTTGTTTCCATTTTTGAATAATATGAATAATTGGAATAATATGCATCACATGAATACACAGTTCCCTTCACCTTATTCCAACCATCAATGGAATCCTTATCAATTTCCTATGAATAATTTCAACTCCTGGAACCCTTGGACACAGCCACCAAACCAACATAATTCTTGGTCTCCTGGGTGGAGGAACTCCCATCCAGGAAACTAGTTTCTCCATAGCCAATATCTTCAATATTTTCCACACCAACAGTTTCCTCAACAACAATACCCTCCTCAATAATACCCTCAACCATACCAGTAGTACCAGCAGCTGCAACTACAATTCCATAAAAATGTTGCACCTAATATGCCTATACAATTACAGCTACCTACTCAACCTAACCCCAACCCAAATAATAAAGCAGTCCTCTAGTTTGAGACTGCCAAGATGCCCACTTACTCCATTACTCCAGTTCCCTGTAACATAATACGCTTACGATTAGGGAGAGTAGTGGAGCCTCTAGTCATTGAGGATGTTCCATCCTCTATGTCTGAAGAAAGGATGAACTAGCAGCACTCATCCCACACATCGGTCCCTATTATTGAAGATGCTAAAAGTCCTACCGAGACACCGGCTGAAACACACAAAGAAACAACTATTGAAACGTAGCCTACACAACTGATTAGAGAACTGCCATATCCTGAAAGACTGAAACTATAGAAAGTAGTGGAACAACCTTAGTTTAACCTCTCAGGAGGTTTGAAAAATATTTATGTCAAAATTTCATTGTTGCAAGCCCTCCATGATGTGCCTATTTACATCAAAACAGTTCGAGACCTGTATGTAAGAAAACCAGGTATATAACCCAGCGATCCTTCCACTATCCATGTCATAGGGAAACTATCTGAATTGATAATGGAAAAAAATATCCTAGCCAAATATGATTACCCTAGGAACCCTACTGTCACACTGAAGATTAGGAGCAAACAGATACCGAATGTCTTGGTAGCTCTAGGTGCAACTATTAATGTTATGACCATAGAAACTATATGAAAACTTGGGCTCACCAATCTTCGGCCAACCCCTACCATTCTAGAACTAGCTGACAGGTCCACTATCAAACCCGAAGGAATCTTGGATGACCTCATTGTCTCAGTTGACTCATGGGAGTACCTTGTTGACTTCTTGGTTTTACAACCCAATTCGTAGCTATGGGGACACACGTCGATCCTAGGAATACCCTAGCTAGCCACAACATATGCTTGCATAAGCTGTCAGCCAGGGTCTATGACCATCTCAAATGGGACTAAAACAAAAAACTGACCTTGTGTCATCTAGCTTGACCTAGTCTAGAAGATGAAACTCCATTATGGATGGAGTTAGAGGAAGAGGAGGGCGTTCACCCACTGTTAACAATAGGGAAGGCCTTGAATTTCAAGGATGAAACAGAGGACGTGCCATTAATAGTTTCATCAGTGAGCCCACTTCTGTCAACAAAAAGATTTATCATATCCTAAATAGTACCCTAGGTGAAGAAGAGCAAGAAAATCTCATAGAGGAGACATTAGTCAGTGACACCCACATAATTCCAGTGCTGAAAAAATCGAAATGTGTTCCAGTTGATATAGAGCAGGGAAAAACACTCAACATCAATCCCAATTTTGCTCCTGATGAACAGGAATGCTTGATCACTCTCTTGAAAAAGAATAAGGGGGAATTTTCTTGGCAGTACACAGATATGAAGGGTATCCCTTCTAATCTGTGCACCCACCACATTTATCTCAAGAGTGACTCCCAGCCTATGTGCCAGCCACAAAGAAGGATGAACCCCAATCTTAGGGACATAGTGGAGGAGGAAATTCAAAAACTATTGGAAGAAGAGTTTATATACCCGATATTAGACAGTGAGTTGGTTTCTCCACTCATTATAGTACACAAGAAGAATGAGAAATGGAGAGTCTGCATAGATTACAAAGAGTTAAACAAGGCAACATAGAAAGATCACTTTCCTCTGCCTTTCATCGATCGGGTACTTGATACTCTGTCTGGGAAGAAGTTCTTCTCCTTTTTGGATGGGTTTAGTGGGTACAATCAAATCCAGATTGCTCCCGAGGACTAAGACAATACCACCTTCACCTGTCCCTGGGGTACCTTTGCATACAGGGTACTCCCCTTCGGTTTGTGCAATGCACCAGCCACCTTTCAGAGAGCTATAAATGACATATTTTGTAGATGGTCAATGACAGTATGGAGATTTCATGGATGAATTTACCTAGTATGGAAGTGAATTTAAGGAGGCATTGAAACACTTAGAGAAGGTTTTAACACACTGTGAGAAGATCCAACTATATTTGAGCATTGAAAAGTTCCATATGATGATGAGCGAGGGTGTAGTGCTGGGGTAATTTATCTTTGTTGATGGTATCTAGGTAGATCCATAAAAAATTAGGGTAATTGAAAATATACCTTCTCATGGAACACAGAAAGAGGTACGTATATTTTTAGGGCATGCTGGTTATTATAGAAGATTTATAGAAAAAATTTCCAAACTAGCTTCTCCTTTATTTACCTTATTGATGAAGGATGTATAGTTTATTTGGAATGATGCATGCTAGATAGAGTTCACTGAACTTAAGAAGAGGTTGTCTACATATCCTATCTTAAGGGGGGCCAATTGGGCTCTGCATTTCCACATTTCTTCAGATGCCTCTGACATTGCCATTGGAGCAGTTTTGGGATAGCAGGATGGTCAAGCACCATATGCAATTTACTACATCAGTAAAAACTTGGCTCCTGCTAAACTCAATTACACTATTACAGAGAAATATTTTTTAGCCATTGTCTACTCCATTAACAAATTCAGAGATTACATCACTGGATATCCCACCTTTGTACACACTGACCACTTAGCCATCAAGTATTTAATGAACAAACTAGTTACAAATGCTAGGATAACTAGATGGATGTTACTATCACAGGAATTTGATATTACCATTATTGACAAACTTGGGAAAGAAAATGTTATTGCTGATTTTTTATCTCGTTTTACTAACAATGATGACTTCTTACTAGTTGAATATTCTTTCCCAGATGAACGTTTATTTGTCGTTTCAACTCATTCCCCTTGGTATGCAGATGTTGCTAACTACTTGGCTACAAGCAAGCTTTCGGCACATCTGTCAAAGTGAGAGAAAAGGAAAATTATTCAATAAAGTGCCAGGTATTGCTGGATAGATGGTAATATTTTCTACACATGTCCTGATATTGAGATCAGAAGATGTGTAAGGGAGGATGAAGTCTTCCATATATTGAAGGGATGTCATGATGAGCCATGTGGAGGACATTTTACAGATAAAAGGATAGGTCATAAGGTGTTAAGAATGGGCTATTATTGGACAACAATTTCCAGGGATGCGAAGAATTACGTCCAGGATTATGACAGCTGTCAGAGAATGGGCCAACCTAACAGATTGGATGAAATGCCTCTGTAACCATAGTTGGTGGTCGAACCCTTTGACAGATGGGCCTTATATTTTGTTGGGCCTATCAACCCTTCCTCAAAGCAGAAAGCTTACATTTTAGTTTCATCAATGACATGACAAAATGGGTGGAGGATGTCGCGTTGGTGAAAGGCAATGACTAGTATATAATAGACTTCTTATATAGGGAAATATTCACTCATTTTAGAGTACCCAAGGAAATAATCATAGATGGAGGACCACAGTTTGTGTCACATAAATTTGAAGCTTTGCTACAGAAGTACCATATTCAGCATAGGATAACTTCACCTTACCATCCCCAAGACAATGGCCAAGTGGAAAGTACCAATAAAGTTATCGCATCTATCCTTACTAAAATAGTCATAAGCCATCATAGAGACTAGGCTGACAGGATTCCAGAAGCACTATGGGCATATCGCACTACTTGGTGCAATACTACAAGGTTATTCCCCTATGACTTGGTGTATGGTAAGAGTGTTGTCTTCCCTATCGAATTTGAAATCAAGAATTTGAGGAGGACCATGGATGTAAACTTGGATGTAATAGAGGCACATAGGAGTAGACTGAATCAATTAAATGAAATTAATAAAAAATGTATAGCTACAGTGGATCAAACAACATTGATTCAGTAGCAGTGATCCAAATGGCACGATCGGTTCATCAAGAAGAAAGTCTTCTATGAAGGAGACTGGGCATTATTATATGATTCAAGGATCAAAAGGAACTTAAAAGGTAAGCTACACAAGAATTGCTTGGGTCCATATTATATAGACAAAAGTGTTCGATATTGGTACAATACACCTGGTCACCATCGACAAAAACTATACACCATTATTTGCTAATGATCATAGGCTGCGACTGTACCACAAACCAATCTCAAGGGACATGTTTATTTCATAGGTAGCATCTGATTTGGGATATCAGTTAGTGCAAGGGTAGGAATATTTCTCTACCCCTGTCAATATTTAGAAAGTCACTGTGATTTCCACACAAAATAATTTTTTGTACATAAATAAATTGATGTTTTATTTTTTTATTTCTTCTTGCTTTGTTTTCCTTTATGATTGATCACGTTTTTGAAGAATCTGTGCAGGAATTGACTTATGGAGAAATGGTCATGACTGGGCCTGATGACTGTGAACCCCTATTCTAATTTCCTGCTTTGGAAAAATCTCCATGAAGAAGAAAAGAATTTGAATGATGAACAGTTCTGCACAGCTGCAACTTTGTAAGACTTGCCCATTTTTCCCATTATGCGCAGTTGCGTCTCCGTAAAAATATTCCTATATTCTCGTTCCGCGCAGCTACGACTTCGTAAAAATATTCCTATTTTCCCGTTCCATGCAGCTACAACTCCGTAAAAATATTCCTATTTTCCTGTTCCGTGCAGTTGCGACTCCATAAAAATATGCCTATTTTCCTGTTCCGCACAGCTGCGACTCCGTAAAAAATATGCTTATTTTCCCGTTTCGCGTAGGTACGACTCCATAAAAATCTTCTTATTTTCGCGTTCCGTGCAACTGCAATTCTATAAAATTTTGGCTATTTTCCCATTCCGTGCACCTGCGAATTTCATAAAACTTGCCTATTTTAATCATTCCACGTAGCTACAACTCCGTAAAATTTTCCCATTTTTCCCGTTCCGTGCAGCTGCGATTCCTCCAATTCTAGCAGATTTGTCCTATTTCTCGTGGCTGCAACTCCACCAATTTTAGCAGCCTTTTCCTATTTCTCGTGGTTGTGACTCCACCAATTTTAGCTTAATTTCCCTAATTCTCACGTATGCGACTCTGCCAAATTCCAGTAGATGTCCTATATTTCGTGGCTGCGGGTCCTCCAGATCTATCCACAGAGGTGCTACAACTCCTCCATATTTATCTAGGATTTTTGTCACCCGTGATTTCTTTGATTTCGAATCACCTGAAAACTTCAATTATGTTTCCATCAATATTGAAAATATGGTTTGGGTCGTCAGAAGGAACATCATCACAGCACACACGCAATTATGTTTAAATTTGATGGTAGCATTTGACACGCTGAACTATATTGAGAAGGCACAGATCATCGCATAATTTCTAAGGTATGGTTCCAATTATTTACATGATTAAGCATTAAGTAGATTTGAAAAAATTAATCATGCTCTCCTTTTTATACTTGTCATTATACCCATGCTTCATTAACTGTCCATCTGCATGATCTAATGGGTACTCAAGCTTATCTTACAGTCGTCACCTTTTTCCTAACTTGGGGACAAATCTTACCAATGATTCCCTGCTTAATATTGTCTTAACTTTCCTAATTTTACCAACCCCAAAATCAGTTGTTCATGCATGACCCTGTGCTGTAACCTCCATTACTATCCTTGTAAATTGTTGAGCTGATACCAACATTCAGAATGAAAATAACCATGGGTATCCCATCCCAACATGAACCTACAAACATGTAGGAATTGCACATAAATGATGGGGTTTTTGCTACATTCGAAGCTGCTCATTGGACTGAGTTTTTCCAATGATTAAGTGGTTTTCACCAAGAAACAGTTCTGCAATTTTCTCTGAATCTCCCAAAAACCCATTCTAAGGTCAGGGGTTTACATATAGAAGTTACTGAGGAAATATTAGTAGAGGTCACAGGACTTCCTCAAAGTGGAAGAGCCTAGAATGGAAGAAGAATCCGAAATACTGCTGCAATGTGGGAGTTTCTGCTAGCAGGTGAATGGGTCTGCCAAGCGAAGAGGCAGATACAATTACAATCACTGCCTCACCCGTGGAATGAAGTAGTGGTCTTCTTGAAGAAGTACATTACGTGTGAAGGTAGATATCAAACTATGTATTTCTCTGGATTCCTTTACTGCCTCATTTATGCTATAGGGATTTACTCAATATGACCTTTTATCTATTTAAATACTTGCATCATATGGCAGGATTTAAGAAATCTGCCATACAGCCATACTTGTCCCTCACCCATCACGACCTGGTCAAACTACTCATCTTAAGGGCCTTAGCTCAGAGAAACCAAAACCTGGGATCAGTTTAATGGCCAACCTCAAATAAACCAAGGACCTATACTTTTTCCTAGTGTTCCAATAGAGCATGAAGTTGAAGCACCTGCACTCTTGTGGGGTGTTCAAATAGAGGAAGAAGAGGAGGCACCATCACATTTAGGGGAATGGCAGAAGAGCGGGAGGACCAGAGTCCCTCCAATTTAGTTGGGGTGGAAGATGAGGTAGAATCAGATAATCAGGAAGAAGAGGATGAGATAGAGTTAGATAACCAAGACAAAGAATCAAGTGAGAATGCAGGAGGAACAAACCTTGCAAAGGGGATAGAGGATTTGGGAGCTCCAGGAGCAGAAGCTGAAGCTGGAGTAGCATTGGATTCTACGATAGTTGAAGCTGAAGTTGTAGGAGCTATGATGACAGAAGGAAATGTAGAGGTTTTCACCATTGAATCTTCTCCAGAATGGATGGGAACTCTTAATGAGGAGGAAACAGAGACGGCAGAGACCAGAGAAGATGCTGAAATAAGAAACATTCCTTCTACATCAGTTGTAGAATTAGAAGCCCCTCTACAACAAAGGAAGAGAAAAAGATCAAAGGAGGAGGTATATGCATCAAGTCTAGTGAGAAAAAGGACAACTAGATCTGTCACAGCAACAAAACCAGTGTAGGCAAGATGGGAACAAATAGAGGCAAACATTGAATTTCCCATCTTGAGACCTAATGCAAATGCTTCCCCACAAGAACCTATTGCAGAGGAACCTCAAATAAGGGACTTTTGTTTGAAAATGGTATATTGAAGGAAGAGGTGTGAGTGCTTCGAAAGGAAGTGGAAATATGGAAGGAAACATGCAAGAAACAGGTTGAAATTAGATTTCACACATTGGTATAAGCTGCAGATCATATTTAAGGATCACTTCTGGCTGAGGAAGGTGAAGAATTAGAAAAAGTAGTTTTCCCTGCATGTGGAGAATTTTTTAATCAATCAGGATACAAAGTCACAGTGTGTGCTTCTGTGGCACAAAAACACACACAGGAAGTTGGATAAGAGAAAAGAACATCTACAGGAGAATTGATGGATAAATAAGAATCAAAAGTGGAAAGGATCCCCGATGTAGAGGTAAGGGAATGTGATCAATTTCAGGCTCAGCCACAGGGTGTTGTTACACAAGAACCAACAAATATGGAAATGTTTGTTGAAGCTTCTACTCAATTGGAAGTGTGTGAGATAGAGGTCGAGACAATCCCTGACCTGAACCAAGGAGTTTTTACTATGACCCCAGAACAATCTCAAGACACAAAACTAGTGGAGGGAGAACTTTATGAAAAGGAAGATGTTGAAGTTGATTAGGATATTGTCACACAAGAACCAACATCCTTAGAAAACCTTGCTGAGACTCCCATTCAGCTAGGGGAAACTAACCTTGAGGTGGACATAATCCTCAATGTGGAATTAGGAGAAGATGAACAGATGCAATCCAAGCCATCAGGGGACACTGAAGCATTCGCGGACCAGTCGCATTTATCTAGGGACACTATAATACTTTGGGACCAGCCTCATCTATCATGGTATATGGAATTAACTCAAGAGCAACCCAAGTTTCTAGAGGATCTGGAAGAGTAGGAAGCTGTTACACAAGAACCAATGTCTCTGTAGCTCCCTGTTGAAGCCACAACCAAGAATCAAGAAGTTCCAGCTGAGACTCAAGAAGATGCTGATATTGGGACACAGGAAGATGTTGCCACACAGGAACCAACATCTTCACCATTGGCTGTTGGAGTTGACAAAAAGGGGTTTCAGGAAGAAGGTGTTGTCACACAAGAACCAACATCCTCCGAATTGATTGTAGAAGTACACTGTCAGGTAGAAGTTGTTGGACCACTGATAAAAGAGGAAGTTGTTTCACTTCCGATCTAGAACAATGAGGCTGAAATATTGGGTAATAAGGTATGGACGTAATCTTCCAAAGAATTTGTCAATTTAGATGTTGATGAGGAGAAGGACGATAGAGAGGAAAGGATTCAAGGTCTAATAAAAGAACTCTCACTGCTGAAAATAGAAGTAAAGAAATGGAAAAGTGAGGTGGATAGATATCAGAAAGGAATTATTCCCATTGTTCAGCATAGGAAGACTATCAATGAATTGAGGGAAATATGGGCATAAGAGCTAATATTCCAGAAGTTCTATTGGGAAGAAGTATAGAAAGAATTGAAGGATTTGAAGAAGTTCAAGTCCATGCAAAAGGAGAAAGACCAACCATAAATTCTCCACCATTCTCTCCTAAGAATTGATGAGCTCTAGAGATTCATCTCCCTCTTATCCTATATTTTTATATGAACAGTTCACTTGGTTTAAGATGAAGGCACTAAAAGAAGGGAGATCTTACGAAGTAGCATCTTCAGACCAGTTTTTGGAAACCTTTATGAAAAATAGCCTCACCGAGCAAAATATTTTTTGTGAGCTTTATTTACATGAAATGGATTTCCCCTTGGACCGATATTCAAATCCTGCTCCTCACCTAGGTGATGTCCAGTTGAGGGATTTTTATTCTTTTGTCAACAACCATGTGCAATGGGAGGATTCATTTCAAACAATTTATCAGAATGAGGCTCACTCTAATATTAGGATTCGATGTGAACCTCAATTCCCTTTCCTTGTTCCTAATCATCAAGAACATAAGATTAAATCTCCCATCCATACTTAGCAGCTGGTTGAGTTTCAAGAGAAAGTCATGTCCACTTGTGTTAGCCAGATTTCCAGGAAGCAACAGTTGGCTTTGGAGGGAATTAAGCATAGGTGGCAGGATTCCTCTTCATCAATTAAGAAAAGGGACCCTTATTGCTTCAATAATTTTAAATAGGCTCTCCCTAGGGTTGAAGGGTACATCGATTGCATGAGGAAATGTGAAGCTAACTAGTTGGGACGTAAATTCAAATTCCCGCTTATTTGGTGGCCATCAAAACCATGTAGGGAATATTTTTCATTGAGAAAAGTAGAAGAAAGGAAGTGTTGTAAATATTGGGTTGCCCATAAGGGATATCTAGATGGGAGGGAATCACTTGAATCCTCCTATGAATTTTCATCTCTCCATGAGCGAGGCATAGTTCGAGACTCTAGTTCAGACTAGTGGAGGTTGTTGCATGAGGACATGCAACAGAGAAGTTGGGGGGAGATGTTGGGTCCCAAAATGACCCTTTTTAACCACATCCTTTATACCCTGTTTTTCTTGTCTTATTCCATTTTGCGCACCAAACAAACATTATTTCCTCACTTGAGCCCTAAATCTTCACAGGTATGATTAATTATTGTTTCATATTATTAATGTTTATGATTTCTATAATCAGGACTTTGCTTCTTGAAATATGATAACTCATTATGATTTCACAAAGATAGTGCAAGCTGTGAGAAAGTACAGGTGTAGTAGCTCGAGTGGTCCAATGAGGATATGAGCATTCACTATCAGCTGTGACTTTCCAGTTCTGTCTCTACACATAGATCCAACCAAGGGTCATCATTTCACGCGGGCTGCGATAGACATGGATGCAACAGACTTAGCTACAACAACGCACCAATGCTTGAAGTTAGTTGCAATCGTTAGGGCTTCTCTTGAATTGGTTATGTTATTCATTTACTATCTTGGTAAACAAAATTGCCTATATTCCCTGCTTTTGTTTACTTCCTCCCACAACTGTAACAATGCATGTAACAAGGCAGCCTGAAGACTATAGATCTTCATGGCTGCCCGATATTACTGGGTGAGGGTTACGATTGTTGATGTATAAGTACAGGGAAATATTCAGAGCCAAGGGTTGGACAATATCATATTTTATTGTGTGAGTTGTAACATATATTGTACTTTCATTCCACCATTTTAATACAAGGAGCATGATTCTTCGGATATCTGTGTTTTAACTTGTGTTAGTTTTGATGTTTTTGTTCGAAGGCTGGGCCCGCCTTCCCACATAGATTGTCGAGTTAATTAGATGTTTGGTTAATTAGCTGTGTGGTGTGGATGTTACATTGTATGCATTTGTTTCAATAGCTGCAACAGTCATGTTTAATTATTGTGTTTCCTTGAATAATCAGTACTTTCATTTCCTTTAAGCTGTAGCAGTGTGGTGTGAAAGTCGACTGTGTAGGTTAATTTATTTTATGCACATGTGTGATAGCTGTAACAGTCAAGATCTCCCTTAGTTTCTTACAATTACTTGTGCTTCTCAGGTTTGCTAATTCAGGTAGAATATAGTCTAGAGTTGTTGATTCGATTCCCATTATTTCTTATTCCTATATTAAGGTTGGATTAGCTAGTCACAATGAATCTGCATATAGTCTAGTAAATTAGGAATTTTCTGCAAATGTAATTCTAGATATTTATTTCATGAATCATTCATTGTTGGATTGAAGTTGTAGGAAGTGATTGAAAATCTGAATTCTTAGATAGGTAGTTTAGATCAGTTTGATTATGGGAGGAGTTTGATGAAATATATAAGTAGGACAGTTTATCTAGTCATCAACTACTTAGTGTTTAAGCACAGACAATGTGGGTTATCTTCGAAATAAAAAGACTTCCATGGGTTGACAATTTATATTGAGCATTCTATATGATGGTTTTAATTAACTGGAATATAGAGTGACCAACACAATCATGATAATTTTATCCGATCATTGCATGTTTAGCACTCCAATTACAAAGGAATGGTAATTGTCAAAACTATACAGAGAAGATTTATTAATTTTACAATAAATAGGAATGGTACAAAAATTCAAATGTAATATATTAATTAACATCCACTAGCTAGGAATTCTAATTTTTTTCTTTGGCCTTTTATCAACATGATCCATAAGGCTTACACGTTTTTTGTATTTTTTTGGTCAAACTAGAAAAGGTAAAAGAAAGAATGATACTCTTGGTTATCATAATATTCAAAATTTGAGTAGTGTGCCTCTCTACTTGATTGACAAAAACTAAAAAAAACAAGAATTAGTAAAAAAACACCCTAAAACACTTTAAGAGTGTATTTGGGACAACACTACAAGTCCTAGGCTCCAAATCCAAGATATCAGTGGAAGATATAAAAGCCACCTTCTTCACAACCCTACCAGCAGGTACTATGTGGGCATACTTTGTTGCTAGTTTCGGTGGATATGAAGAACTAGGATCCTTAGGAAAGCCTAAGGAGCCTACTTCAAGAGTAGGGGACACTTCCATGGCCTTCAGTATATG
This sequence comes from Pseudotsuga menziesii, assembly GCA_001517045.1. Classification (NCBI taxonomy): domain Eukaryota; kingdom Viridiplantae; phylum Streptophyta; class Pinopsida; order Pinales; family Pinaceae; genus Pseudotsuga; species Pseudotsuga menziesii. The sequence continues at coordinate 264,682 of LPNX010020501.1, read as the reverse complement.
TAAGAAAAAGAGGGAAAAGGTGTCTAGGGTAGAAAGGGATGTGATGAGCAATGCAACTCTCTTCATCCTCCAAATTTAATTGTAAACCATGTGTTTCTACTACAATTAGAGACTGCGATAGATTGTATATTGGATCCACAGTTAAAAATTTGGTTGTTAAAAGAAATTTTAACCCATTTCCAAATGGATCACAGAATCTCATTTTATTTCATTTCTTAGTGTGTTGATTATTTAGTATAATACATCCAACTTCTAAAGAGTGCCTAACTAAAATAAAGACTAGTATTGATTTTCCGAAAAGAATGACTATGCAATAAAAATCTAATATATGGAAATAACATCACAAACTAGAATGATAATCAACAATTTCATACCTCAATTTTTTCGTTGTTTTGTTTCAGAAATCCTTTCCTTTTCTTCCTCCTGGACATAAAGATATATGAGTGTTAGGATTCGGGAACATAGCTTTTAAAACATAATATTAACAAAGAAAACACAAATTCCCCTTGAACATGTGAAGGTTTGATGAATGTATGCTACACAAATTATTGTTGTTAAAACAATTATTTAGCAATCCATGTATCAAACCTTGAAAGAGCATTAGTCTTGTGCCAGTTCCACAAGTACATATCTGGTTTGGACATGGGGGTAATCAACATTAAAAACTATTGGGATAATTAATGTCCACTTTTGTTGAGTAATTTAAAAATAGAAAATTCATCAATGGGGCCATGGTCCATTAGTGAAGATGGTGGCATATAATGCAACCAATCAAGATTCAATTTTCCCCAATACATGAAGAAGTTGTTGGGGCCAGCTACAATTTCCAAAATCTATGTAGTGAAAATTACCGTCGGATATCCATTAAATACGACATACATGCTATGCTACCAATGACTTCAATTCCTGGGTTATATGACTTTAGGAATGTCTACAAGGAGCACAATATGAGTGTATACGATTTATCCAAGGAAGCATTGAATATGAAGGATGGCCTCCTCTCCTTCTCATAACTTTTAGAAGGAGAAATCATTAAGGAAGGAATGATACAACTCTTTTAAGAGATTTTTTATTTATGTGGCTTAGTTTTTTTTTGTTCTTTCAAATATGGGATACATTAGCGTCTTTCTTGTTTTAGCGGGAATATAGATTTTGGTTTCATCCCCCAGGGGTGTGTTTTCTCCACCCTCGATGCCTCCTTGGATAATCTGTTTGGGATCCTTATGTTCTCCCTATGGTATTGCTACTTCAGTCATCTTGGTATTGTGGGTTTCGTCGCTCCCCTTTGGAAATTTGTTGATACTTATATCCACTCACGTTTGGAATGACTTATTGTCAAGACTATGTACAAGTTACCTTTGATTCATTATTCAATATCAAGGAACACTTTATTTTGAAAAAAATTTACAAAATATTAGAAAATTATTTTATTTTATATATTGAGATTTGTAAATTGGGTCCTTAAAATTTTTGGTGAGGAAACAAAATAAATTTAAAAAGCTACACCTACAAATTTTGTCCAAAACATAGTTTGTATTTTGAGATAAATTGGCTAAAGCATTAGCTATGGAACCACTTGATATCTATCTCTTGTTAATGGACTATTTGATGAACTATTATACTAAGGAATTATTGATATTATTAAAGATAATGATATCACTATTATGTCATGCTTATAAGTTTATCCAAGTTTTTTCTGGTATTTTGATCTTATTTGCCAAGTTTTTTCCGACCATGGTGTAGGTAGTACCAAATAGGTATTTTTCAGAACTGTCTTCCTCGAGTGAGGGGAGTTTAGGAAGGTTAGAGGAAACTAAGACATCCAGTAGGTCTAAAAGGGCTAGACCAACTAGATGTCAAAATATCAAAAGAAAATTCCATAATCGCATGGAATTTTTTTTCGCAGGAGGGGGGTCATGCTCCTGTGATGATGAGACAATAAGAGACATCAAGGTGCCCTTAAGGCACAAAAATTTAGTGAAACAATGGGTACCTAGGTATCTTCCTTAAGTCAACACTAATTTTTGTGTGAATGAGAAGATATATATAATTGCACTGTCATCATTACATGGATTGGGGTTGTTTTGCATGGATGGCATAAAGGTCCGTTACGACAGATGTATAGAATTGATGGAGTATGTTGGACCCTTTTACAACTACAATGATTGGATGCGCCTGGTCCAATATACATGAAGAATGCGCAGATATGGGTTGTCAGCAAATTATTTACAACTGAAAGACAAAGATCAAAATAAAGGAGCAACATTGTACATTGAGGGAACGACAAAGACAACTAGAAATATTGCGGGGTTTATAAAAAATACACAACCAGGGTCTACACTTAAGCAACCCAACTGCATATTTTAGATGCATGAAGGAAACCATTTCTTTGAATGTGCCATTAAATCAATAGCTGGTGGGGAAGAGCTGCTTATTAATTACAATTTGAATCGAGTAGATACAAACACGGTTAGTATGGATCTAGTACATACAACAATTTACCCAACCTTTTATTAAATATTTTAACATATTTAGGATTTTTTGTTAGCAAATAATTGTAATTTTTTATTAAATTTCCTATGTTGACTTCACAGGGAGGTGATCGGGGGCGCATCACCCTAGTAGCTGGTGAGAGGAGTACACCATCCTCGAGGAAACATGTACACATCAAAATGTTATGTTATTAAATTGTTTTAGTGAGTATTTTGGTTTCATTAGGTAATTTTTAGTATTTTTTTTATGTAAGGTTATGTCAAGGGAACCTCCCTCACAATAGATGTTACTAGACCTGCCTCGAGGTTCCAGGTATACATCGATGCCATTGTAAAAATTTAATCTTGTCTATTCATTTGGTTTATATAATTTTGTCTATATTTCATGCAAAGTGTTGATCGGGGAAGCCAACCGAATTTTAATTAGACAACTGCAGCCTCGGGGAAACAGGTAAACCTGAATGTAATTCTATAATTTAAATACTTCAAAATTGTACACATATATAAAATGTAGTATAATTTTTACTTTGTTATGTATTTTTTCATTTTTATAATTGCGTTCATTATGATAATGTTGTCTACTTTTTGGCAGGTGGATGATCAGGTAAACTCCCAAGCTGTTGATCAGACCACACATTCGTCTAGGCATCGAGTAAATATAGATGTAATTCTAGGAATCTATCATGATAGATCTTTTTTGTTAATATAATTTTTTGCTCAAACTATTGCTTCAACAATTAAGAAATGTTTTATATATTTTTGTTACATACAAATGATAAGGTTTATGAAACAACAACACAACATTCCATAGATTTTTATGTCAACAAGTTGTTGAATGATGTTGACATTGATTCTTCTATAGACCTGATGAATATACTAGATAAGACCTTGAAAAACATTCATGTAGATGCGATTCGTCTGTTATTCATAATTTCGTAGACAGACGAGATAAAAGTAAAGGTTCAAGTGTTGATGCAGAGATATCAAGCCTTGAAAGTAAGTTGTGGAATCATAATATGAGTTCTTTTAGAAATTTATAACTTTTAATTTTATATGATAGTGAACTTATAATTGAATGGTTTGTATTTACAGGAATTTCTATGACCACACATTGGTGGTGAAGGCGATTTAGGGCCCAGTGAGAAAACCACTCCACGTACACCATATAATTCACCCATGTTTTTTACTGAACAGTCAACAACATGTTTTGTGACACCCCCGAGTCCAGTAGAGGGTGCAACCGATGATGACCGACACACAACTGATCGTGGAGAAGAAGGGGTGGAGGAAAATTCTGATACTAATGCTGATGTTGAACCAACATTTCCTACATATTCCCATGTCACTAGCACAGGTTCAATAGTGAAACCATTTTAGGTGAACGAGGAAATAGTTCCAGTAAAGTTAAAGAAGATTCCATGTAATTATAGATTGTTCAATTTAGTTTTTATAATTTGATTGTAATATACCGATAAAAACATTTTTTAAACTAATGATGGCATGATTGTTTTGCAGGAAATGATGTATTTTATAAAAATCTAAATTATTGACCTTGGAGATCTTCGGGCACACCATCCGCACAAGTGAGATAGACAAGAAAAATATTTAAAGGATGAGTTGACTAATCAGTTGGTTGGCATGTTCGGTAAAGATACCTTCGATACAACAAAGGTCCTAAAGAAGGCTAGATGACATTTGAATATTGTCCAAGACCAATATAGGGTTAACCTTGAAAAGAACCTTAGGTATGAGCGCCCTCCGATGATTCTATCAAGAGAGTGGAAATCCTAGTGGAAGATGGAAACGAGAGGGCTCTAGGAAAAGAAAGAAATATACCACCAGGAACAAGGAGGTATGCAATACATTCCACAAGATAATGGTAAGCCTTATTATTATTAATTTTTATATCGAATTTGGAACATCAACTAACGTAAATCAACACTTGATTAGGATGTCAGACACATCAAAGTACGCAAAGGCAAGACTAGATAAAATTGGTCAACACAAGCTTGGTCCTAGTGGTTATTTGAATTTTGCGACATGATTTATAAGTATTGAATACCTAATACTGCATCCAAATAATAAATAGAAAATTATTTTTGTTTTATTCTAACGCAAATTGTAAAATTATTGACGCTATGCAAATATGTAGGCCGACCGATTCAAAGAAGTGCCCACTTAGGCAGACTTGAATCTTGGCTTCCAACAAGACTTTGAATCTGTTGTTGAACACCTAAAAAGCTTGTCTAGGCATACATGGTCTTCTGGTGATCCATCTGGTGCAGAGGTATATAAAAACTATATAGTTTATTGAAAATTTATTAATTGTCATGAAATCTATTCGTTATAAACAATTTAAATAAAATATTTATTCTGTTTTGAGAAGGAAAGCAATGATCTCGTTAATGTTGATAATGTACACCAACCAATTGAAGATCATGCTTATATTCCTAGTAATGAATTTATTAATATGCTATTGTTTTGTATAGATAATTGCATATGATAAACATTAATTGGACTTCTCCATATTTCAACTACAGAGGATGTAGATGGTCACACTGTACAGGTTGATCCTAGACAGGATAATGAAGAACATGATGTTCCCATGATAGGTAAAAAAATGCCTTTGTAATGTTTTCTCAAATGAAATACTTGTAAGTATAAAAAAAAAAATTAATGCAGCATTTTCACTTTATTGATGCAATTCCGAGCCCCTTGCTGCAAGATCCAAGTGGCAAGCAATCTACAAGGGAGACCAAACAACAAATTCCTGAAGATGTGCTTCATGTGCATTTTGTAAAGAGAATAAAATTAAAACAAAGTGTCTGAAGAAATTTTGAGTAATTCTTTTTTATAATACAGTGGCGTGCATGGTTTTTTCCGCTATTTAATGAATGCTTTAATGGATGATTTACTGAATGGTTTTTGTTACGGAGAAAATTTCCTATGGCTTAGGGTGTACCACAACAGACAGAGAAACCACTTAAATCAATCCCTTCCCAATATGCAAGAGAAATAAAAAATCTAACACTAAAGGATTTCGAATCATACCTTATTCTGGACGGTTGAAGTAGATCCCCATTGAGCTTTTTCCAATCTCGCTTGCTTTATCAATTTACTCTCAACAACAGTAAACAAGTGTTGTACGTACAACAGATCCCATGTCATTTGACACGGGATCCCAATCACACATACGAAGGTAACTTGGTAGGATCCTTTGTGACCTTGTAGGCTTCTATTACATTTTTTTATTGACTCATGGGATTCCCTAACTTAACCAAATTTCAAAGAAAATTCATGCTTGATTTGTTTGTTTTAAGAAGCAGAAACACTGTTTGTTTTGGAGTGTTTGACCATCCCGCAACCCACAAGATGTGGAATGTGGGATATTTTAGTTATATATTTCAATTTTTCTCTTCCCGTAGCCCACATCACGCAAAATGCGAAATGTAGGATGCAGGACGTTTTTTAGATATGTTTTCATCAATCTGCAATCCACATCCCGTAAAATGCGAAATGCAGGTTGCGGAGTTGTCGTTTATTAATCGTTTAGTTTGCGTGTGTCCTCAACCCACATCCCACAAAATACGGAATGCAGGGTGTGGATTTGATTGAATAATATTTCACTATTTTGTGATTCCACATCCCACATCCCGCAAAATGCAAAATGCAGGTTACAAAATGATTAATAAAATTTCCAAATTTCATGTTTGGCCCTGCATCCCGCAAAACCTGATCCTGACCGTTCTTTTCACTCTAATCCTATGTTCTATATTCTTACCCATGAATTATAAATATGGTGGTCTTATTTACGATGTTTTCACTGTTTTTACCATGGTAAATTTCTCTCCTACGTGAATTTACATCCAGATTTTACCAAGCAATTTCGACAGTGTTCACTACGGTTTTAGGTTGGTTATCAAGTCGCTTTCTCACACTTTGAATTAATTATTGTGATTCCTTTATAATTTGGTTTAATTACTGGTACCAACATTAGAATAGTACATGGAAACATTCAAAACACCTCAAATTACGAGGAGCAAAAACCTCTAGAAAGACATGTTTACGAAAGACCCGAATTTTGGTGTCTTTTCCGACAACAGTGGCTGAGTGTCTGAAACCTATCAGTTGGATTGGTATCAAGTTTATTCCATCTTTGATAACAATGAACTTTCATACTTCTAGAGTAATCAACTCATTTATGAGAGAATTAGGGACTTTGGCCTTCATATGATTGCTGCAAGATCGACCGTCCTCCCTTACAATGATGCAGTCAGATGGATTATAGACCACGCTAATCTAAAAGACTATTCCTTTAACACCAGTATTGGAATGCAATTGGACAATTTCCGCTCTGAAACCTTTATGATAATTTATGCCCTAAAACCTTTCACGTAGCTCCTCGATGTAGACTTTATTAAAGCTGCCAAGTCTAGGTTCAATTTCGACCAAATGTTGAAATCCTGGATGGTTGAACCACGCAAGTTCTCCCAGAGGAAAGACAAACTTTACCCCATCGAATGGTTCAAAGAACTTTATTCCCTTCTTGCAACAATGTTATGCAGGATTTATGGTCTCCCCAACTATTCTTACTTCAAGGAAGAATGGGCCCCCATTTCTCACCATGTCATACGTATGAGTGAATCCTTCCCTTGGAATTCAATCCTGTCACTTGAACTCAAAAATGCCTTACAAGAGTTCCAGAAACAGGTAAAGGGAAATATCCCATGGAAGAAGTTCCCCAGACATCTGTGGAGCAATAGGTCAAGGAATATTTCCACACCTCAGAGTAGATCAAACAGAGACTGATCAAAATGACTTTTGCACTAGACACTCAAGAAGTTACAACCTCTCAACTAGCTAAAGATGCTCAGGTGACCACTGTGGTTGAAAAGACTCAATCTGTACTAACACAGATCGAATGGGAACCTCTCAAATGGATAGAGTATTTAATTTCATCTATTCTCGCCTCTACTATAGACTTTACTCATCTAGAGGAAGAGGATGAGAGGGTTTCCCCTGTGCCTGTTACCATTGAAGTTGGCAATGGTAATGATTTACTGAATTTCACCAATGGTAGCAATAACAAGTCTTCATCACCCCCCTTACAATATCAACTTTATTCTCAGACTGGACCTTCTTCTTCTACTTTACTTATCTCATCAATAATAGCTTTATCTTCATTATCTATTGGTTCTACCATGACACCTTTTATGACCCAGCTTTATCAAAGTGCTACTTGTCTACCCAAATCTATTACACCTATGGATATGCGCATTCCTTCATCTAATGTGTCTTTAGTTTTCAAAATTCCATTGCATATCCCTTCATTCAGCTCAATGTCATCCCCCATGACTGAGAAAACTTCAGCAGTACCACCATCATCACTCAAGACCACTACTTTGCAAGTTTCATCAACTGAAACTTCAATTCTTGAGATTTCTTCAGCCCCTACAGTAATTCTTTCTCGGAATGTTACCTCTTCTCCATCCAATTCTCCTATTACTATGACTATACCTTCTCACACCACAACTCAAACCACTTCTATGATATCCATAGGAATTAGTATACCTCCCATTGATGAGATGAGGGATGAATTCAATGAATATTTTGTGGTATCCCTGGGAGAATATCAATACAACAAAGCTGATAGATCACTAGTGAAGAAGGGTAAGTGTAATGTCCCCAGTTTTGACCCCGTTTGCATGATGTATATATTGTAATTAATCGTGGTGAGGAGCTCAAGGCAAAAGCCCCACCATCGATTTGGTTTTGTATGTTTCGTCAATAGGGATAGTTGTCGATGGTATGTCGTGCTATAAGGCACATTATAATTCGGCATCATGTAAACACGCACATCAATTAAACTAAAACCGCAACCAGCTACGGTAGTGCAATGTTGAATGAAAAGGGCGTGATTCCAAAGGGTAAGGGGTGGGGGATGTCAAACCTTAGTCTATGGGTGAAAAACCCATGTTTTGCCACCTTTGTTTTGTTTGCCACCTTCCTTATCTTACCCAACCTCTCCAACCTCTTCAATGTCTTGACTTGTTAGTTGGGGGCATTTATTGCATGAGGAAACATGGGCATGGGAAAATGTGGGTTTTGGCAGGCTGCTGTCAGTTTGGACAGTACGCATGCCCAGTGGAGAACCTTCGTTTCTCTCATGCCGGTCTTCATTCTCCCCATGGTTGGTTGCTCTCATGTCTGGTCTGTTTCTCCTCACACAGAGCCATGGTCTGTTTCTCCTCACGCAGAGCCGTGGTCAGTTTCTCCTCACGCAGAGCTGTGGTCTGTTCTTCCTCACGCAGGGGTCGGGTATGTTTTCCCTGGTGTTTTGCTGTTGGGTACAAGCTTCCTCATGAACGGACCGTTGAGGTCGATTTCCCATGTGAGAGCCGTGCTCACTATCTTTGTTTTGGGACCGTTGTCTTCCCCATGCCTTGTGGGCTGTGGTTTCCAATTGCGTTTTGGGCCACTGTGGATTCATAGTAAGCCATTTCCTGTCATCAGTGATGTCCCTACTATGTGGACTGTGTAATGTCGGATGAAATTCCCTTGTCTGTCCATGCTGGGAGTTGGCTTCTCCTTGGTTTTGGGACTGTGATTGGTTGCCATCACTCATTGTGAGTTTGGGTTGTTGAATTTCCCTGGTTTTGGTTGCTGTGGATGCAATCATCTTTTGGGTGTTGTGGCTGAGTTTTTTTGGCCACGTTAGGGCCAAGAGCAACTCAGCAGTGTGGTTGGATTTGAGCTGTGTCTCACCCTTGGCTTGGGATCTTTCCCTGGTTGTTTTGACTTCTTCACGGGGCTGTGAAGGGTTGTTTGGCTGCTGGTATGCAGTGGTTGTCCCTTGGATGGTGCTGGCTTGGCCATTTATTGGAGGCCTACCAAACCCATCTATGTTTGGTTTGCTTATTGTGTTCCCTTGGCTACGTGCAAGCCTGCAATTAACTCTTATTCCGGAGGAATCATGCGCAGCTCAGGGGTGGCAGCGTTGCTAAGAGATTGATGAGAAAGATGGCCTATGGTTGGGTGGAACGTTGCAGTGATGTAGCTGGTTGCGGGAGATTTCTTCATTGAAAGATAAGTGTTGCTGGTTACTTCATCTTTGCAAGTTAGGTTGATGACAAATGAATTATAATGAACATGATTAATGCTGGAATGTATGTTTGTTTCCACTGTATAATTAAAGGATTATGCATCTGTGCATTCTTATATGTTTGGCATTCCTGTTATGATGCCTGTTTAAGCTCCCAATTTCAGCATTTGATTTCTGTTTATGTTCATGGGAGATTTGCCCGGCTGTATCTGGGGTTCGTCGCGTGCTCTTTGCCGATCTGAGGGATGGGAACGTGACAGCATGGTATCAGAGCTTTGGGTTGCAGCAATGGGTCTCTATGGGCCATGAGGATGCAGTGACAGAAGGTAGAATTACCTTCTCTGTTTAGCAGAGCAGCAGCAAGTTTCAAAAAAATTGCCTAAGTGTCTGAACAGTCGGAAGGATTGGCGGAATTGACTTCTGCTGTAGCGGAAGGTTCAACCTTTTCCCGTCCGCCGTTGCGGACAGTGAAGCAATTCCACGTCCGATGTGAAAGACTGACGACAGCCGACACGGTTGAAGAAAGACAATTTTTTGAAAATTAGTCTAAGTGTTGGGGAAATCAGAAGCGGGAGTGATCTCCTGTTCACCGTTGCGGAAGGATTCATGAAGTAAAGCTTCCGCCGTTGCGGAAGGGTTGGAGAAGTAAAGATTTCGTCGTTGCAGAAGGGTTGGAGAAGTCAAAACTTCTGTCGTTGTGGAAGAGTTAGAAGTCCCCCCATCCGCCATTTCGGAAGTGGAAGCATTAAGGCTTCCAATCCAGAAAGACCGCCGACGTCCGAAAAGTTGAAAATTCTCCAAGTAAGATCAGACGTCAGAAGGATTCGGACTTTGGTGAGCCGCCGTTGCGGAAGCCAAAGACATTTGGCTTCCGATGTCGAAAGTCTTCCGACGTCCGACGTTCAAGTTGTTCTAAGTGCCAAATCGGAAGAAGTTATGGTTTGCACGTCTGCCGTTGCGGAAGCCGAAGACATTTGCCGGCCGATCAAAAAGACTTCCGACGCCGCAAGATAAAGTGCGCCGATTGGAAGAGGAAAGCGAAAGAGCGTCCGCCGTTGCAGAAGCTGAAGACATTTTCCTGCCGATCAAAAAGACTGCCGACGATGTGGAAAGGCATCCGACAACCGATTTTAACTGTTTTAGAGGGATTTTTCAGCTGTTTTTCAGGGGAAATTTTCAGGGTTGAAAAAGAGAAATTGGCAGCGATCTAATGTGCCAGATTGCACGAAAACCAATGTTTTACATTAAAAAAAAACCAACAATGACATGGACCTGGATGAATATGCTGCTGATGCTGATGGAGTGTGACCAGCAACCCTATGAAGAAGGGGATAAGGCAACAAGTCCATGACAAAATTTGGTGAGCAAATGCTGCAATCTCCTGCAAAGGACCAACCAAATTGGTCATGTCAAGGGTGTAAGTAGGACCCATGCAGGTAAGAGTTTGCTTATGGAAAATTCCATGGATTGGTACAGGTAAGAGGCCTCATACCATGTGAATATTGGAATGTAGAAAGGTGTCATGCCTATACATGTTAATGATATTGATTATAGTCATGCATCCTATATGAGGTAGTCATGGGTAGGTCATGGTATGGTTGAATGCATAGTATTCCTGAATCAATGCAAGATAGCATGAATGGATAGGCATTGGAAATATTTTATGAACCTTGTAGTTATGCAATGGATGTATGCCTATGAAGGGTGTGAATGATGGATTGCATAAGTGTAGGTGCAATGTTGTGATGTATGGTATGAATGCATTGAGATGAGTGCATGTGATATCATGAATGACTAACAGCTGAAATGATGAATTAATGATAATTCTGGAACTGTTTCGAAGGTTGTTATGAATGCAGGATAGTCATGATCAATTGGATGCCAGAAATTCTCTATTGAAGAGCAAGGTGGTATGAATGATACGCTTGTGAAGTAAGGAGTATCTAAACGTTTCATTTAATTGCATGAATGTTGTGACTATACCTTGCAATGTTAATATGATAATGATTGCATGAAGTAAATGAGCTTTGATAACACTGATATGACTAACAGCTGGAAGTATTTGAATTTTATAAATTCTGAAAATGCTTCAGTGATGGTTGTAGCAATGAAAAAGTTATATGCATCTAGACTTACCAGGTGATTGGTTGATTGAAACTCATGTTTCGGGTAGATTATTTCAAAACATGACAGTGAGAGGTAAGCCCCTGACCACTGCCAGAATCTACCATACTGCATGCATAGTAAGTTGTTAAAATTCGAATTGTGAATTTTGGATTTGAGGAATCGCTGACAACTACTAGTCACTACTGGCTTGCATAAGCTTGTGTTTGGATGTTTGAAGCTCATGTTTCAGGTAGATTATTCCAAGAATGGCATTGAGAGGTAAGACCCTGACCAATGCCCGAATCTACCATATGATATGCATAATAGGTTGTTAAAATTCGAATTGCGAATTCCGGATTTGAGAAATTGCTGACAACCACTAGCCACTGTTGGCTTGCATAAGCTTGTGTTTTGATGTTTGAAGCTTATGTTTCAAGTAGATTATTTCGAGCATGGCAGTGCGAGGTAAGACCCTGACCAATGCCAGAATCTACCATTTATGAGAAGAAATCTCATGGCTGTGAAAGTAGTTGACATGCATAATGGTTTGTTAAATTTGAATTGTGGATTTTGGATTTAAGAAGTTACTAACGACTACTAATCATTGTTGGCTTGTATGAGATTGTGTCAGGAGGGACACATGGTAAGTGGGTATTCATGTTATGATAGTAAGCATAAAATTATAATGGGCATAGTAGTGCTGCTTACAAGAAACCCACAATTGAGCAAGTCAATTTCTGTAGTAGATAGAATTGCAAATTCTTATTGAATTTGATTGCTAATGTCATTGCTTGGTTATGGAACGATCAATTTGGATTGTAGTATCAGGTAATGATTGACTGTTTGGCTATTTGATGAATGTGTTAGGGGTACACATTTCAGGAAGACCATGTGTGATGGCCTGCAGAAGCCAAACTTGATGGGAAGGTTTTCCTTGGAAATGGGTTTCAGGTGAAACGCCATTGGACATTTTGAAAATGTCTCATCTGCACTGCAAGTTTGGTGATAACATGAGTGAGATGGTATGGGTTATGTCGGTAAGACATGTGTGAATGTGAAATGTGAAAAAGAGTTTGGATGGCAAACTGAGGGACTGTTAACTCAGGGAAGGAGCCTCCATTCCTCCTTAACAAAGGCATACTGTGACGGCAAATGGATAAGTGTTCTGTGACTCTTGCTATGAATATGCATGTTTAATTCTTAAATTCCATATACAGAACATGTTTTGATTTATTTCCATGATGATCGATTGCTTGAGTATGGATAGGGCCTACATGGCACACACTGGAAGAGAGTGCACACTTTTCCGATGTCGAGTCATGAAAGGGTTTTCAATATTGATTACACTTTGGGGAGTGGACGCACTCCTGGTGTCTCAATACTTGATAGTCAATGATATGAAATGTGATTACATTTTTTTGAAGCAATGACGCTGATGAGTTTGCTTGTATTGCTTGTGCTGCTTGTGTTGACAGGTAAAGGTAAAATGGTAAATGGTTGTTGTGAGGGGTTGCGGAGTAAGGGTTATTGTTGATATAAGTGTATGTTGGTATAAGTGTATGTGTTACTATTGACATAAGTGTATGATGGGCTGTGATATTCCTAAGGATCCATAGTAGATCCTAGACCTGGGAATGGTCATGATAAAGTTCCAAGCCCAGTCGACATGGTTATGTACTGGCTGGACTTTAATTATTTGATGTTGAGGAGAGGCCTGCGTGCTGACCTAACATCTGAGTCCATAGGTGATCCCAAGGCTTGCAAAGTGAAGCAGGATCCTGTGGACGAACGAGGAAATCCACAATACAGATAAGTATCGGATTATTTTGCTTATAAGTATACATGTGTATATGATTTGGTTATGATGTTTTAAGCTCTTGCTCTAGAGATAAAACTGATGAGAATAAACTAAACATGTGAATCTATTCAATGTTGCATATAGGTATCGCTGGGAGCGAGGACTATGAGAGCATCCTAGGGATGCATGTGGACATGTGATTGTCCTGGAAAGCTCAGGTTGAGTGGTAATGACAAAGGTTCTA
>LPNX010020501.1:240719-250829 GCA_001517045.1 Pseudotsuga menziesii | reverse complement strand
ATATATATGTTTATGCATTGTGAAAACAAAAGACTGTTGAATGCATGTATGATTGAGAATGAAATGTGTGTATTTGCTTGAACAAATTTGTGAATGCTGGAATGGTTAATTCCCTGCCCAAGAATGGACATGAAGGAGCTCATGTGCCTGTTGGGAAGGCATGGAAAATATGAAAGTTTCCTTAATGGAACTTGGACTGTCATGCCAATTGGGTAATTAACTAATTGATTTTAATGCCTATACTATGCTTGGTCTGATAGAACTTCAATGGTGCATTCCAAAGGTGAGAAAAGTGAAACCAGGTGGTGCACATTGATCATGGCAGCAGATCAAAATTTATTGGACTTAGCTGGAAGTCTCCTTCAAATGATTTCCAAGACCCAAGAGAATCTTGGGGAAGATGCTCAAGATACAGAGAAGGCAGAGTAAAATGAACCACCAGATTTTGCAAGACTCTATTGGTTTGCAAAGGGAGGTGAAAATCCTTTTGGGAGCACTCGGCAAAGGAAAGGAACGGGGATCAGCAATGGGACAATTGTCCAAGCGACCGATAAGAAACGGTCCACGCATGAAGACTCAAAGGAAATTGAGTAGGTAAAGATGAAGCAACGAGTGAGATGCTGGAGATGCGGAGGACATCATTTACACCGAGACTGTCCGATGAGGGAGCATGATGAAGGCAATAGCCGCAAAGTTCCTAGACTTCGGGATCAGCTGGAAGCTGAGAACTAGCAGGGGAAGTCCATGGAAGCCGAGAGGCTTGGTCTTGAACGTTCAAAGTAGATGATTGAACGTGGGGCAGATCTACAATTTTGAAATTTTGATGTGCAACTGTATATGTATTGTATATATGTAATGGAACACCGAGGACGGTGTTATTCTAAGGGGGAGGGGAATGTAATGTCCCCAGTTTTGACCCCGTTTGCATGATGTATATATTGTAATTAATCATGGTGAGGAGCTCAAGGCAAAAGCCCCACCATCGATTTGGTTTTGTATGTTTCAGCAATAGGGATAGTTGCCGATGGTATGTCGTGCTATAAGGCACATTATAATTCGGCATCATGTAAACACGCACATCAATTAAACTAAAACCGCAACCAGCTACAATAGTGCAATGTTGAATGAAAAGGGCGTGATTCCAAAGGGTAAGGGGTGGGGGATGTCAAACCTTAGTCTATGGGTGAAAAACCCATGTTTTGCCACCTTTGTTTTGTTTTCCACCTTCCTTATCTTACCCAACCTCTCCAACCTCTTCAATGTATTGACTTGTTAGTTGGGGGCATTTATTGCATGAGGAAATGTGGGCATGGGAAAACGTGGGTTTTGGCGGGTTGCTGTCAGTTTGGACAGTACGCATGCCCAGTGGAGAACCTTCATTTCTCTCACACTGGTATTCATTCTCCCCATGGTTGGTTTCTCTCACATCTGGTCTGTTTCTCCTCACTCAGAGCTGTGGTCTGTTTCTCCTCACGCAGAGTCGTGGTCGGTTTCTCCTCACGCAGAGCCGTGGTCTGTTCTTCCTCACGCAGGGGTCGGGTATGTTTTCCCTAGTGTTTTGGTGTTGGGTGCAAGATTCCTCACGAACGGACCATTGAGGTCGATTTCCCATGTGAGAGTCGTGCTCACTGTCTTTGTTTTGGGACCATTGTCTTCCCCATGCCTTGTGGACTGTGGTGTCCAATTGCGTCTTGGGCCACTGTGGATTCATAGTAAGCTGTTTCCTGTCATCAGTGATGTCCCTGCTATGTGGACTGTGTAATGTCGGATGAAATTCCCTTGTCTGTCCATGCTGGGAGTTGGCTTCTCCTTGGTTTTGGGACTGTGATTGGTTTCCATCTCTCATTGTGAGTTTGGGTTGTTGAATTGCCCTGGTTTTGGTTGCTGTGGATGCAATCATCTTTTGGGTGTTGTGGTTGAGTTGTTTTGGCCACGTTAGGGCCAAGAGCAACTCAGCAGTGTGGTTGGATTTGAGCTGTGTCTCACCCTTGGCTTGGGATCTTTCCCTGGTTGTTTTGACTTCTTCACAGGGCTGTGAAGGGTTGTTTGGCTGCTGGTATGTAGTGGTTGTCCCTTGGATGGTGCTGGCTTGGCCATTTATTGGAGGCCTGCCAAACCCAGCTGTGTTTGGTTTGCTGATTGTGTTCCCTTGGCTACGTGCAAGCCTGCAATTAACTCTTATTTCGGAGGAATCATGCCCAGCTCGGGGGTGGCAGTGTTGCTGATAGATTGATGAGCAAGCTGGCCTATGGTTGGGTGGAACGTTGCAGTGACGTAGCTGGTTGCGGGCGAGTTCTTCATTGAAAGATAAGTGCTGCTGGTTACTTCATCTTTGCAAGTTATGTTGATGACAAATGAATTATAATGAACATGATTAATGCTGGAATGTATGTTTGTTTCCGCTGTATAATTAAAGGATTATGCATCTGTGCATTCTTGTATGTTTGGCATTCCTGTTATGATGCCTGTTTAAGTTCCCAATTTCAGCATTTGATTTCTATTTATGTTCATGGGCGATTTGCTCGGCTGTATCTGGGGTTCGTCACGTCCTCTTCGTCGGTCTGAGGGATGGGAACGTGACAGTAAGAAGAGGAATAGGGATCATAGTGATATGGACATGTCTATTTCAAATGAGGTTGTGTGGACCCAGTGATCAAGTGACCCACAGGCATATGCCACAGATGCTGCATCTGTATTAGGAGCTTTTACAGGAACCAATTTTGATGTTGTTAACACTTTGAACCGAGAATTTGACAAACTTGAAAGTAGAAATTGTCAGTCTAAAAGAGGAACTGGAACAACTTAAGAGGCAACATGAGAACAAGTATGATTAACTTCAAGGGAAGAATGTTTCTCTCAGTGAAGAACTACACAGAGAAAATACTGTTAATGCCACTTTGGTTCAGAATTTTGCATTGTTAGAAAGATAGTGTGAAGATACAACTACAAGTGCAGCTTCATCTTCGTATTCCAAGTTTTCCCAGGAAGAATTTAAATAGCTTGACATTTGAACCAAAAAGGAACATCATGATTTGATATATGAGTTATTTAAAACTCTAGATAATATCTTTGAAACTCACATGGTTTTTAATAAGATGTCTGTTGTTTTGGAAGACCTAGTTGAGAAGAGACAAAAAGCTTCGAAGGCTTATGATGAATTGATAGACTGGCAAAGGTACATGAAAGATAAGCCAGATAATGTCACTTTTCTCACTAACTTCCAACTTAAGAGGATCAGGACTATCTTGAGAGCCTGGGAATATATATATGAGATAGTAGCTGAAGCCATAAAGAAAGCAAAGCCATTTGCTGTAAAAGATGGTATGCAGTTGAAAACATTATGGATGAATTGTCCTTTCCTACAATGGTGCTTATTGAAAAAGCCTATCCACCTGGATTGATGATTGAGAAAGTGGAGCAACGACAGAATGAGGGAGAGGAGAAGATCAAGAAACTTGACCATGTTAGCATCCACGATGTAGATCAGTTGATCAAATAGTCATTTGTGATGGAGAGAAAGATCCACATCTATATCCAATTTTGGCATAAACTGGCTAAGAATGAGATTCAATATCAAAAGTGCAATGCCCAACTTGGCATTGAATCTACCAGTTACCCTGATATTTAGGAATTTCTCCGCATCTGGAATATGTCGAGAGATTTCTTGGGATATTAGCTTTGTTTAGGCTTTGATCCCCTTTAGGGGGAGATCCATTTTTTTTGTAATAATTATTTAAGAGGGTGATCTCGAATGTATTAAGGAATTTTTTTTGGACTTTTGGAAGAAGGAAGACTGATACAAGAGATTGAAAGAGCACCTCTAGTTGTTGATATGGTTTATGTAATTTTTTACTGGACTTCAAATCAATACAGTACTGTCATTTCTTATCTCTTGTATTTGTCAGAATGAAAATCTTGAAATAGATCTTGATCTTATTTGTTTCACATGGACAAATAATGTTGTTGATTATTTACAATTATTAAATGTGTTTATTTCATGGGGGCATCACTTAGGGACCAATATGATATCACGTTCATTCATATTGGGGGGTTAAAAATAAAAAATTTCTAAACCAATTTATTGACCATATAATAAGGGTATAAGGGATTATATTATTTTTTATATAAATACCCCAATACGTTGGGGCCTTTTTTATTGCAAATCCTCACCATATGCAAATTATTTTCCTAGCGAAGATACAAATGGTTTTCCCAATGGAGGGAGCACAGGCACATATCAGTCCTGGTTTTCGTGGCCCACATCGCCATCGATTGAGGCTGAACAAAGAGAATAGGAGCACATGCATGCATCAGTCCTAGTTTTTGTGTCACCCATCACCGTCAATTGAGGCTGAACAAAACACCATGTGATAGCCCAAGTATTTTTATTATAGGAAAATGAGGAGACCGAGAAAATTTGTTTCATCGGCCAGAGACGACCATGGAAACCTCGTCTACTAGGTATGGTTCCAGATCATTTTTCATTTACAATGCATTTTGGACTAATCAGCCTGCTGTGGATGCAATGTGTAAGGGAATACTGGAAACAAGCATGCCTTACCAGCCCCCAAAAGTTTCATTTGTTAAAGGAATACATGACTCTTCCCTTCCCTTCGAGACGGTAGTAGAAAATGGTCAGGGTAGTGAGGGTAATCCCATGGTAACAAAGATCTTCCCGTTGTGTTTTTATTTAGGTTATAATGAGGTAGACTTGGGGATATAGGACATAAAGGAACAATGCTCTCAACAGGATATATAGTTAATTTATTATGAACTCACCTAGGGTTATAAATGCCTTGGCCAACTCTCTTAACACTCAAGTGCAGTTGCAGATATTGGGGAGTTTCATTCGACTTGATCGTTATCTAGCTAGTGGTGAAATTTGTTTCCATGGTTTTTCTTTGGCATTTGAATTGATCTGTGAGCTACTGAGATTAAAGGAAATTTCCAACATTTAAATTGATAGCTGTAGAAAAATCTCCTTGCATATCCACAAAGTTAAGGCCATGATGGCCTCTACCTTGAAACTCCCATTGGTTTCCTCATCTCCAACCAAACAAGGTGAGGCCTTAGACAACTGCAACAATAACTCATGACCAATTTACAACCCCACAAATATTTCCATGGAGTTTGATTTTTCATACTGGATGTACTAGATTAAAAATCTGTTGAGAATAATGGAATTTCTTGAACCAAAGATGACAAGCACCCCTTTGAGATTACTCATCTCAAACAATTGGTTTCTGAAATGAAACACCAAGAAAACATATACTTGTAAAACCAACTTACAGACTCCCCCTCTCCAATTTGAAATATTGAACATAAAAATTATGTAAGAGATGAGATCACAATAGGTCTTATTTAAACAAGAAAATGAAAGGAAACAACAAACCCTTAACTCTTGGGTTTAGGCGGTTCGAAAACGGGAACAATCTGCCTTGCCAAGGTTGAAGAGGTGATATAATCTTGGTTGAATGAAGAATGCCTCTGCCCAATTCAAGAACTTAACCTCACAGTACGCGGGATCCCCCCTCAATATGGTCTATGTGCTAGTGAATGGTATGCAAATTAATATATATATATTTTTGAAAATATGAATATTTTATGTATGTTTTCTCAACTAGTTTTTTGATCTGGTTTTTTCTTGGTTTTTGTACGGTTTTGTTTCCTGGGGTTGGCCGGTTCGACCACCGGTATGTTTCTGATAACATTGGTTCAACCATGTGGTCCATACAGGTTTCCTATAGCAACGTTCATACCAAACTAGTCACCCAAACCACAAATTGTGGTCCATACAGGTTTCTTACAACATTGTTCACACCCTACTAGTCACCCAATCTGCAAATTGGGCTCTGGCGCAGATCCTAATATAGAACGATCATTATTGGCTATAATTTCTCAAAACTCTATTCTCTGGTCCTCCATATGAAGCTTTATGGGGAGCTTGAGCAGACACAACTTAGAGCTAGAAAATAGGTTGGATTTTGTGGAGGCCTACATCAAGAGTTTTCTCATATCACTAAGGGAAATCGAGCCAAATCCTCTGAAGGAGATGCAAGAGAGGTGCCTTTTTTCACATGGTCTAGCGGGTTCTCTCTTGTCAACTCTTTCTAGTTAGGATTCTCAGCATGTATCCACAAAATGTGCCTCTTTTTCTCCTATTGGGTTGCTGTCGATGTCTCTCGACTGGTTGAAGACTTGTAGTGGAGCTTTCCATGCCTCCATCTCTTGTTATTCAACTATGTAGAGTTTGAGTTGTTGTTTCTATATATCCACAATGCACCTTTGCTTCTGCGCTTTTTGTCTCAATATCTTTAGCTCTATAGTTTGGCTCTGTATTTTTGAGTCACGTTGCTTTTGGTATCTAATATTTTGTGCAATATATTCAGCTCTGTCATTTGGCTCTGTATTTTTGAGAGACTCTGCTTTCAGTAAATGAAATTGGATGTCTGATTGAGGTGAATGTTCATTTGGTTTGTTATTGACTAAAATTTTCTTCAATGAGTTTACCTACTACTGTGCAATTTTTTGTCTGTTCGTTTTGATTTTCTTTTGAGGGGATCCTATCTCAATGATAGGGATATGTTATTGAGTTGGACTTATCACCAAATTCCTTTTATTGCAACTGCAGATGTGAATGTAGGATTAGTGATGGATTAGGTCTTTGGTCTGATTTGGGTTGATGAACTCATTCAAATTTGTTATATGCATCTTGCTGAGATTATTGAAGCCTTTGCACAAAGCTAACATTTTGAGTCTTATAATGAACTGACCTCAATTAACCATGCATATGGAATTAGGAACAACACAACATTCTCTTGAGCTGACCATATTCTGAAATAGATGGAAAATAAATTCCTACATTTTCTGAAACCTTGTGATGTCCTTGCTTGCAAATTTGTTTTGTAGTAAGATTTTAACTGATAGCATATAATCAGATCCAACAGGATTGCCCCATGCCCATTCTCATCTTCATAGATTGTATTCAATTAAGCAAGCCCAATGAACCTAAGGGACTAAAACATCTTGCTACAATTATCTTCTTATTTTAAGTTTCCTTCACAAGTGCATGCAAAGAATAGAACTTAAGAGCTAGAAAAGAGCATTAGTACCAAAATACATATTTAGCACGGTCATGGATATGTCTCTTTATGTTCCTTGTTTGCACAAAAATCATCCTTGCAAAGCCTCTTTCCTTTCCTCAAAATTGTTATTAACATTCTCGAGACACTTTTTTAGGACTTTCTTATGTTCACAGTTTAGTCCTTGGACCTTGGTTGATTATGGGCTTTGCAATTAACTAACAATTTCTCAATTTCCAACTATGTACAATTGCATTTGACATAATAGGTGTATATAAAAAATTATACTTATGTGCTTCCAAAAAACTATTGGGAACATCGTTATTGGTTGGCCCAAAGGCTTATTATCAATGGTAGCAAGGCTCATTATGAATGGTGGCAAGGTCTCACATACATCAACATCCAAAAGATGAAAATAACTATGGCATGCAGGCCGATGCAATATCAGTGGCTAGGATACTACATCATCAACACAACAAAGCTGCAATAAAGGCTACCATTGTCTTTTATCATGTGGAATATAGATCCAATGAGATTTGGAGGTCTCACAATAACCAACAAATATATCCATGATGCTTGAAGGCTCAAACTTAGTCCTATTTTCATCAAGCATACATGGATATAAACATGACAACCAACTATACCAAAGAGTGTTACTTGACGCTTATCACCAGTGAAGGCTTCCTTGGATGTTCTATTCTTCAATATCTTGTGAGGCTATTTAGAATATAGATCATTGTGTTGCATGCATCTGCCCATATACATAGGAATGAGTCCATGTCATGGGTCATTGTTTTTGTATTATCAATGATAAACCAATCCTTCCTCTCTGCACTTAGAAGTCAATCTCATGGTGCACGACATTTCTCTGGCCTGCCCCATTTCAGGTAGATCCACTCAAATTATTTTATCTACCCAGAAAACTCAAATTTGGAATAGGTATAGTTGTGATGCAAAGGATGTATCTTCCATCGGTCCCAAATCTAGGGAGTCTCCACATGTCCCAAAATGTAGTAGTCTTGCATGCTATTAAAGGTCCATGTTCCATGACAATTTTAGTGAACAACTATATAAGTGGAGGTAGTGAAGGAAGACTGCAGAGACTGCTTGGAGGAGCTTTGTAGATGCTCTCAGAAACTCAGAGGAGTTTTGGATGCCAAAGGGAAAAGAGGTTACAAAGTGAGTCAACCAAGAACTTGTTGTGAGGGACTTCCTTGCCCCAAAGTCTATGGCATAAGAGTATTAAATACCACATTTATGAATTTTTTAATAAAATCCCATATACATAGGAACGAGTCCATGTCATGGGTCATTGCTTTTGTATTATCAATGATAAACCAATCCTTCCTCTCTGCAATTAGAATTCAATCTCATGGTGCATGACATTTCTCTGGCCTACCCCGTTTGAGGTAGATCCACTCAAATTATTTTATCTACCTAGAAAACTCAAATTTGGAGCAGGTACAGTTGTGATGTAGAGGATTTATCTTCCATTGGTCCCAAATCTAGGGAGTCTCCACGTGTCCCAAAATGTAGCAGTATTGCATGCTATTGAAGGTCCATGTTCCATGACAATTTTAGTGAACAACTATATAAGTGGAGGTAGCGAAGGAAGACTGCAGAGACTACTTGGAGGAGCTTTGCAGATGCTCTCATAAACTCAGAGGAGTTTTGGATGCCAAAGGGAAAAGAGGTTACAAGGTCAGTCAACCAAGAACTCGTTGTGAGGGCCTTCCTTGCCTCAAATTCTATGGCATAACAGTATTAACTACCACATTTATGATTTTTTTTATCAAAGCCCCAGCTGGTGTGAACAAATAAGTCAAGGAGTGCAAAAATTAAAAAGGCCATAATGGCAAGTGCATAACCAAAAGTATCAGGCATGGAGAACATAAGACTGGAATATTATGCTGCTACAGGAACCATGCCAGAGGCCAAATGAATCATTTCCATTATTCTTGCATGGCACTCCCTAACCATCCATATGTGGTTTGGAATGTGAGAGCCCAATTAATATGCGTCATTCCCCTACAGCAGTTGCTTCTCAGCTTCCAAAATCACCAGGGACAACATAGGAACTCTTTTAGTCAGTTCCCTATTTTTGGCTTCAGGATGATTGTGGTAGTGCTCTCAGCACTCTGCCAACCCTATGTTTGATCTATCCATTGTTCCATTGCAATTGTTGTAAGGGGATTCAGGGAACCATAGATGGAGAAGGAGGCTCTCGACTCATGGTGCAGGAACCCCACACTAGTAATTTAGGATCTTGTGGCCACCAACATCAAGCTCAATATTTTGAAATTGCACTGTCATATGTAAAGATATGATGACACACGACCACTCTGTGAACCTATGAAAATTCTCTAACTACAGGAGCTCCATTAAAATTGATATAATTCTTATTTTGGCAGATCAAAAAAATAAAATTCTATTCATAGCAAACTGAGAGAATCCACTGTTGAGTATCGTCAGCCTCTATGGTTTTGTAATAATTAGTTAATTCTAATCAGTAAATGTCAAGGTTACCCCTTACACCTGATGTTCTATGGTAGTGACATGTTTCCTTTATTGCACTTGGTAATAAGTTATCATTAGTGTGTGTTACATACCATTTTGATGATGATTTTTCTGGTATTTGTGTGATTAATCTTCTTTTTTATTGAACTTTGTTTTCTTTATATTGTCGAGGGACATAATTTTAATCGAAGAAGCAGATTGTGGTCTGCTACTATTTCGCATGGTTTTCAAATATTCAGAACTTTGTCATCTTCTTATATTATGCTCTACTCGGGTTGTTGTCAAGATCTTTCTCGTACTTTATTAGGTATACAAACATTACCAAATTATGAAGATGATATGGCTGAACACCTTATCGAGGAAACTGATACTGGAAAATCTGTGTGGGTTGATTCATCAGATGCAATTTCAAATCAAACACACAAAGCGGAACAAATTCAGGTATCCAAAACTTGAAATATAGGGTTTTTTCCTGCATTTTGTTTAGCCTGGGATAGTTCAGATCTAATCC
>LPNX010020501.1:217973-240520 GCA_001517045.1 Pseudotsuga menziesii | reverse complement strand
AAGTGAATATTATGGGGGATATCTTGTCACGTGATGTAACGTTACTAACATGTCGGCAAAAAATAATAGTGAAAGTGAATATTATGGGGGAGATCTTGTCAAGTGATGTAACGTTACCAGCAAAAAATAATAGTGAAAGTGAATCTTATGGGAGAGATCTTGTAACCTGATGCAACTTTACTAACATGTCGGCAAAAAGAAATAGTGAAGATGTGGGGATTTGCCGAGAGGATGTGGGGATTCGCTAGGGATCTAGGCATTAGCAGTCCATATTCTTTAACAGGCTTCGCAAGCAACCAACAAAACCTAAATAAGGAAACAGAATTCCAGAATTACAATCGTAGTCTTAAGGGTTCATGAAAACAACAGAATGATAAATACTGCACTCTCCGAGCCGTAGTAACAAGGCCATGATCTTACCAGAGCCAGCGTATAAATGATACGGCAGAGAGCCAGCATAGGCTTCACCTGCATATAAAAAAAATAGTCCGCACATTCTTCCCTTCATAGTCCGCTCCTGTTTTATAATCGTGAGAATGACAATTCAAATCTGCGCTATATTTTGCTTTAGAACAATTCAATTATTTTAAAGAATAAACCGAAATATACTAAGCAGTATCTATTTGGACAGACCAGCTCAAATTTCTGTGATAAGAAAGGCATTTATGATACAAAATGAGGTAATGAAATAAATGGAAATTGGCGTTTCTTCACAGCCAAATTTTGCTTAAAATGGCCAGAGTTGAAGGGATTGAGGGTTCGAATTACTCGGGCAATGACGCGGGCGGCTCCGTCGATTGAGAAACAATATAAATTTGGCCAGACCGGTTCAAATTTCTGTGATAAGAAAGGCATTTATGATACAAAACAAGGTAATGAAATAAATTGGACGATGAAAAGGGAAATTAAAAGATGAAACTAAGCCTGATGCATCCTATGCCGAAACGAGCATTTCTTAGCTCAACAGGGACGAGTTGTTCAATCCATTCACCGGAAAATTTTGCTTGAAATGGCCCATTGAAGAGATTGAGGGTTCGAATCCCTTGGGCAGTAAAAGAGTTACTCCTGATATAAACAGGTCGGATGCGGGCGGCTTCGTCGATTGAGAGGATTTTCCACTCCGTATGACTAGAATTATGATGCAAGTCGCTCATCATCCTTAGAGGACCCGTAGCCAGCCACGCTTTGAAATTTTTCATGATACGTATGTCAAAATACCTTCACCTGTATGAATGGAATTATGATGCAAGTCGCTCACTATTCTTGGACGACTCGTAGCCAGTCACACGTTGAAANATAAAAGTTGTATATATATATATATATATATAATTAAGACTTATGAATTAATAAAAAATATAGTTTTAAAAACTATTACCATTTAATTTACTCCCCTTTGTTTTAAAACTGCGTTGTTTTACTCTGGATCTGGATAGGTGCAAACCTCTTCTCAGGTATTGCACTAAAGGAGGTAAAATACATAAAATATTATTAAACTTTAATTTAATCCAACAACGCAGAAAGATCCATCAAGCAATTGGATGCATTAAATATGAAATGGTTTTATTGTTAAAGTTAAATTTGTTTTTCAAATCTCAATCAACCTACATCCATAAAATAATTGGATGCATTAAATAAATATGAGAAAAACTTTATGATTATAAATAAAACATTATCTGTTTACAAAGCTTAACCTAAAGATGCATAAAGTAAATGGATGCATTAAACAGAATTGGTTTTATGATTAACCAGAAACATGCGGAAACTTGTAAATAATACATTATTCATGTGCAAAGCTGAATGCTAGAAAGAAATTGATCCTTGTAACTTTAAACATAGGTTCGCTTTCCTTATTAAAACAGATTCAGACTTTTCAAATGTTTTCTTGCAGGATTACCTTAAACTCACCTATACAACCGTATTTTCCAAGGAGAGAAACCAAGTGCATAATGATCCTGTCACAGATTAACTATTAACCTGCATGCTAGCCATTCACAAAATTGATGACACAAATTTTGCAAATCCTAAAGTGTAAATTTACTGCAACATATTCCACAAACACTCACGTGAAAATATGGAAGATTGGAGGTGAATAAAATTTAAGATGTAAATATATTTTTATTTATAATTTTAATTACAATATTTTTTGGTTTGAATGCAGATCGAATCAGCATTAGATAGCTTTCTTTGTATAGTCAAATAAGAAATACAAACAAGAATTCTTTTTACAAAGTTTAAAATAGACAATGTGATATTTTTGTCTTCAATCTTTTATTCAGTGATAAGGAAGAAAGCTACAGATTCTGAAATTAACATTAAACCTTTAATAAACTTTCAACTTGATATACATAAAATTGACCTTAATAACATTAAACCTTTAAAAGTGTCTCTCAAAAAAATTACATAAAATATTATTAAACATTAATTTAATAAAAAAGTTAATACATTTTTTTTATTAAAAATAATAATATTACAATTATACAGTTGACATTATTTTAATAATATTATTAATAATATTAAAATTATACAGTTGACATTATTTTAATAACAATATTACAATGATGCTTGATCGTTATGTAAAAACCATGTGCAAAGCCTCCTAAACCAAGAAGTGGCATCATATTCTCTATTATCAGATTGTCCACCAAGAAGTGGCATGTTTATTTTTCTTAAAATTTATATCGATTTTGAATGAATCATTCATGATTTCAATGCAGACTTATGTAGTAAATCCATGAATGATATGGATAATAATGAATATTCATGTTCTGTTCTGTTCTCTGTGTTTTATGGTTATAAACAATTCAGTCTTATGAAGCAATTTAGTTTAAACAATATTTATTCTAACTCATTTAATTTTTTAATTGTTTTTTAGATAATATGTTTGGTACTGAATTTATTTACAAATAGAAAAATATAATTTAAACATTTACAAAGTTAGATTTTAACAAAAAAAAAAATATTCTAATCAAAATTTATTAAAAAGCCTAAAAAAATCTTATTAAAAGGTCCAAAACAAATTCCCAAATTTTTTTTATTAAAAAGTCTAAAAAAATCTTATTAAAAGGTCCAAAACAAATTCCCCAAAAAATTTATTAAAAAGTCCAAAAAAATCCAAAATTTAGAATAAATAAATTGCTTTGAACAAAATCTATTGATCCATTATTTTAAACTAAATGTTAACTAAAAAGAAATAAACCAATCATAATTTTGGGTTTGAATTCCTAAAGTTCAAAGTGGACTTGATCCCTCTAATTCCTACATAGACATTTTAAAAAATTAATTACACATTTCACTCTTGAGAATGATTGGTAGGCGAATCCCTCTAATTCATGAGTGGATTTGATTCTAATTACTGGAAACTAAAGATAGTAAACTTACATGGAAGTGGATTTAATTCTAATTACTGAAAACTAAAGATAGTAAGCTTACATGTATATATTCCCTCTACACATTCGGCAAAAATTTGGCCTTGCACATGGTTTTAAAACCATGTGCAAGGCCTCCTAAACAACCATGCAAGGCTTCTTAAACAATCCATGGTAAATTTCACTTAAGGAGATTTGTTAATTTTTTTTACCAAGTTTCAATTAAAAATGAAAATAAAAAAAATAAACAACTCTTTAAAAAAAAAAATTCAAAAAATATATTATTTCAAACACTAACCAATAGCTTCATTTCCCAAGATTGTTTTTTAATGAACATTGTACCATCTATTGGCAAATCATAATGAAACAAATGAAGATATGCTTAAATTGTGTATTCATTATTATACCTTAAAATTTCTAAAAAGATTATAGTTACTCGATAAATAGATATAGATCCTTATTTACAGGGTGTGGTACATATTAGGTCATAAAATCCTTGTTATTTTTTTTCTTGCCACAACCTTCAAATTATCTTTTTTCTCCGGATCCCTCTAATTCCTACAGAGACAATAAAAAAAATTAATTGCACAATTCACTCTTGAGGATGATTGGTAGGAAAATCCCTCTAATACCCGAGTGGATGATCCCTCCCTCTAATGACAGTAACTTATTATTTTAATTGATTATCATGTAATCTACTTGAGAGATTGTGATTGCTAATTGTGTCTAGGTATTTAAAATGTATTATTTCACTACATAAACTAAAGATACTAAGCTTACATGGATATACTCCAGTTTTGTGTCACCTCCCACCACTGAAACCAGCCTAGATCCAAATCCTAGGCTCTATCAAGCGCCGAGAGGGATCAAATCTCCCGAGGTGCAAACCTCTTCTCAGGTATTGCACTCAAGGAGCTTTTTGAGGAGAGGTTTGCACCTCGGGAGATTTGATCCCTCTCGACGCTTGATAGAGCCTAGGATTTGGATCTTTTTATGTTAGAGTAAAAATTAGCTTCATACAGTGACAATCCTATCCATTTGTAGATGCATTGGAAGTGTTCAACAGATGGGAAAGGGGTTGTGGAACAACGTTAAGAAAAATTAATTTCTTTGCACTTAAAATGTGTTTGGGCATGCTTAATATTGGCAAACGTAATAATTCAAACAAGCTGGAAAGTAGTTAACATAGACTTTCAAAAACAATTATATTGTCAGGGTAGTAGACCTTGGTCTTGTGATGTGGTCAACGAAGGGCATATCATTTTCCAAAGGCCCAATGGAAACTATCTGTGAAGCTAGTGTTTCCTTGTAATTACAAACCCAATATTTATTAGCTTTTTTTGTAACCTGACAGAATTCAGCACTCTGGTGAAACCAAAAAGTGGCAATTTTGAGTAGTGTATTGTTCGATCCAAAAGTTTTAAAAGTGATTTTCTATTGACATTGCTTCTGACTCATAGCTTCCTACCAAACCCTACAAAATCAATATATTAAGTTTCCATTGTAATGTTGAGTCATGCAATTATTATGTTGTTTCTTATTTTCAGGGCTTGGGTTGGGTACAAATGGATACCTTCTGGTCAATGCAAATGGTGGAAACAATGCAGTGTTCCATGCATCTGGATTTATAAACAGTGCAGTGGTCTCTTGAGCTGACCATATTCTGAAGCAGATGGAAAATAAATTCCTGCATTTTCTGAAACGTCATGATGTCCTTGCTAGAAACTTTGTTTTGTAGCAAGATTTTGACTGATAACATAAAATTAGATCCAACAAGCAGATCCAATCAGCATTGCCCCATTCCCATTCTCATCTTCACATATTGTCTTCAATTAAGCAATCCCAATGAACCTAAGGGACTAAAACATCTTGCTGCAAGTATCTTCTTATTTTAAATTTCCTTCACAATTACATGCAATGAATAGAACTTAAGAGCTAGAAAAGAAAATTAGTACCAAAATACATGTTTAGCATGGTCATGGATCTATCTCTTTATGTTCCTTGTTTGCACAGAAATCATCCTTGCAAAGCCTCATTCCTTTCCTCAAAATTGTTGCTAACATTCCGGAGACACTTTTTTTAGGACTTTCTTGTGTTCACAGTTTAATCCTTGAACCTTGGTTGATTACGGGCTTTGCAATTAACTAACAATTGCTCAGTTTCCACCTACGTACAGTTGCATTTGACATAATAGGTGTATATAAAAAATTATAGTTATGTACTTACAAAAAATTATTGGGAACATCATTATTGGTTGTCCCAAAGGCTTATTATCAATGGAAGCAAGGCTCATTATGAATGGTGGCAAGGCCTCACATAAATCAACATCCAAAAGTTGAAAATAATAGTGGCATGCAGGTTGGCGCAATATCAGTGGCTAGGATACTACATCATCAACACAACAAAGCTGCAATAATGGCAAAAGCAGTGAAACTATCAAAAGCAAAGCTGCAATAATTTCATTATTTTAGTCATCACACTAGCATCTCTTGATGTAGGATTTCCCTTGAACAAACATCTAATTTTCTGTATTAAAATATAATTGTATGATCCCAGGGAAGAATGGCAATATATTTAATAAACTAAGAGAATACATGTGGAGTATGGTTTCTTCATGTACGACAAATCTTTCAAACCTAGTTTTTATTCATGCTTTTTCGTTAGGTGGTTTCACGTTATTAGGTAATATATCATTGAACATTGAGGGGTCGGAATACTTTGTACATAATTTAATGTAATATGATTTAGGTTATGTAATTTGTCTTTTTTTATTTTATATGTTCATTTACAATAGTTGTCTTTCACTTCAACCTTTCATTTATACTTGTGAAGACTGGATAAGTATTTCCACTTAAAAATAAGAGAAGTTTAATATTAGCATGTTGTTCCAGGAATTTTCTCATTCTATAGGGATAAATTGTTGTTATGATCATGGGAAGGTAGTCTAGAGTCTGACAATGGAACATCTTAACCTAGGGACAATTTTGTGCTTGGTCACAAATGCACCATGAGGGTCTATATACCTAATCACATGTGATGATGATAAGACTAGGATTACTTTTCATTTCATGGAAGTGAGTACGAGATATCCTACTATGTGAGTTATAAATGAGGGAGGAAATAATGGAGAATTAGATACAAACTTATTTTATGAGCCTAGTTCTTTAAATGATTGAACTCTCGTGCAATTTGTATTTGAAATATAAATTGAAAGGTTTGTATATACACCCTTAGAGTCAACAATTTTGCATGTTTTCTATAGAAACCATATTGGGTTGGCCAATGTTTTTACAGCTACCTACCAATTGTCTAGTGATCATGGTCAATATCTCTCTACTTAACTGAAAATTGAGAAATTTATCAAGCTCAAGGCCAATAAGACATTACTCCGAGTTCAATGGTAGGAAACTCAAACATGGAAAGTTGGAAGAATCTTGACAACACATAGATTAATGATAACCTCTGAAAATATTGAGATTTTGGCTTCCATTCAAATTTGACAAGGTATTTCCTCCATTTAGATATTTGTTGTGCATTGGTTCTACACTTTTATTTTCCAATACAACAACAGTAGGGGTTCTTGGATGGTATGGGCTAGCACAGAATGTTGGATACAATCCCTTTGACTCAAATATTTACATAACTGGATCAAAACAAAACATCCTTAAGAACGTCCTAGAAAAATTCTCATGATAGAGCATGGGAATGGATCCTTTATCCTCAAATCCCTAGGGATGTGAAGATAAAAAGGGGCAAGAGAGATGCCATAATTTCAATTGATAATAGAGTGACCATCACCAAACTTATCAACTGACATAATTAATATAATAGAGATATCAAAACGATGCATACACTTTATCAAAAACTGATTTTCAAATAAAATATGATAGGAAAACAATTAGTAAAAATTGACAAAAACAATTCCTATATCTAGATATTATCGTAGACTATAATCATAGAATTGAGTTGAAAACTTCCATTAGGTTATGAAATAATTAGGTTCTCATTATCATTTCATTATAGATATTATTCCAGTCCATATTAACCTCATAGTTGGACTCTATCAATTCTACTATGTCAATAGCTTGAGATGCACATTTATACAACAAACTCCTGAAAACTTAGCTCCTTGTATTTTTTTTCCCCAAATTAGATAATAATATATTTCAATTTTTAAAATGGATTTCTTTTCAATAGGTCTTGGTTTTTCAACAGTAGCTTTCCAAGTTTGGGAAATATGGTAGATGATTAGCCCTTGCTAGGGTTTAAGTTTTACTAAGTGATATGCTTGTGCTTATGAATGTGGTACATCATGCACACCAGTCATGGCTTCTAATGTAATGTTCCCGATTTTGACCCCGTTTGCATGATGTATATATTGTAATTAATCGTGGTGAGGAGCTCAAGGAAAAAGCCCCACCATCTATTTGGTTGTGTGTGTGTTTCGGCAATGGGGATAGTTGCCAATGGTCTATCGTGCCATTTGGCACATTATAATTCAGCATCATGTAAATACGCACATCAATTAAAACTAAAACCACAACCATCTACGGTAGTGCAACGTTGAATGAAAAGGGCATGGTTCCAAAGGATAAGGGGTGGGGGATTTCAAACCTTGGTTTATGGGAGAAAAACCCATGTGTTGCCACCTTGTTTGTTTTTCCACCTTTCTTATTTCACCAACCTCTTTAATGACTTGGTTTTGTTGTTGGGGGTAGTTATGGCCGGTGGTTGAGGCAGTTATTGCTTTTGGGAGTGGGGTGGAAATACTTCCAGTCCCTTACCCACGTGCCCACTCCACCCATGACTGCATCCACTCCTTTATTCCACAATTTCCCCATTCTCCCATGGTCGGTTGGTGCGACACGATTGTCTGTTCTCCCTCACGCACTCTCCATTACACAAGTTCTCTGTGGTCTGTTCATCTTTCTTTGGGGATTTCCTGTTCATCCGTGCACTAAGGAAGTGGTCTGTTCATCTTCCTCATGCAGAGGTCGGTTCTGTCTTCCTCACACGCTGGTCGGGGGTTCCCTCTCTAGTTTTGCGCATGCAGCGAGCTGGGAGAGCAGCCTCGCGGGCATGAATTTCTGCTATGTATGCGGCTTGCTATTGATTTCACCCATGTTTTGGGTTGTTGTTGTTCTTCCCACGATTTTCGGATGTGGCGGTGAGTCCAATTTCTTCTCCAATTGTGGATTGAGTGTGCGTTTTTCCATGTTGTGAGTCGTGCTCACTAAATTCATTTTGGGACTCTTGTCTTCCCTGTGTTTTGTTGGCTGTAGTGTTCAATTTCGTTTTGAGCCGCCGTGGATTTCCAATCCGTTGGTTGAGTTTTCCTCTGTTCACGCTGGGAGTTGGCTTCTCCTCTGTTTTGTGGACTGTGTGATGTTTCCCTCATTCACTATGAAGTTGGGCTACTGCGGATTGTTGGAGTTTGAATTCTCTTTCATTTGAGACTGTCTGAGTTGTTTTGGCCATGTCAGGGCCAAGAACAACTCTGTGTTGCCTTATGGGCTTGAGTTGTGCTCATCTTTTGTTTGGGATTATCCCCGGTTGCCTTTGCTTCTTCACAGGGATGTGAAGGGATGGTTTTGCTACATGTAAGCAATGGTTGGTCTTTGGACTGTGCTGCCTTGGTCGGTCTATTGATGGCCTAATAAACCCGGCTGTGTTGGTTTGCTGAGTGTGTCCCCTGGCTATGTGTAAGCCTGCATTGACCCTTATCCTTGGAGGAATCATGCCCAGCTCAGGGGTGGCAGCATTGCTGAGAGATTGATGAGAAAGCTGGCCTATGGTTGGGTGGAACATTGCAGAAACGTAGCTGGTTGTGGGATTCTTCATCAAAAGATAAGTACTGTTTCTATTCCATCTCTGCAATTATATTGATGTTTAATGAGTTAGGATGAACATGCTGAATGCTGGTTTATGAATATGTTTGCTTCCGTTGAATGATTGAGGAATTATGCATCTTGTATGATGTTTTATGCACTCTGTTATGCATGTTGTTTAAGCTTTTAATATCAGCATTTTTCCTGTTTATGTTCATGGGGCTATTTTCTTGGTTGAGTGATTGGTGTTGGTCACATCCTCTTCGCTGGTCGGAGGGTCAGGGATGTGACAGATTGGTGTTGGTCACGTCCTCTTCACCGGTCGGAGGGTCGGGGACGTGACAGTATGGTATCAGAGCAAAGGTTGCAACAATGGGCCTCTATGGGCCATGAAGGATGCAGTGACAGAAGGTAGAATTACCTTCTATGTCCAGCAGAACAGCAGCAAACGTAAAAAAAAAATATTGTCGAAGTGTTAGACAGTCAGAAGAGTTAACGGAATTTACTTCCGCTGTGGCGGAAGGATTAACGGAATTAACTTCCACCGTTGCGGAAGAGTTAGTGAAGTGGACTTCCGCCGTAGCGGAAGAGTTAGATGAAGGCATGCCGCCAGCGGAAGAAAAGAAGAGAGGTTCAGAGGAAATTAGTGGATCAACGTCCGTCGTTGCGAATGTAAAAGCAACTAGGAATCCGACGAGGAAGAAAGTGCTCGTGCATCTGCCGTTGCGGAAGCCAAATAACTAAGCCTTCCGATGTGAAAAGCCACCGATCGGAAGAAGACAACATTTCATGTTCCGCCATTGCAGAAGCAGAAAGTGCTAAGTCTTCCGATGAGAAATCCTGCCGACGCCGATCAGAGAGTTGTTCATGCGCCGTCGTTTCGGCTGCAGATGGAATTGCTCGCTGACGGAGAGAAGTTTAAAAAATTTTCTAAGGCAGAAATCAGTTTACCAATCGAAATAAATATTGGTTTAGCATGCCGTCGTTGCGGAAGTCAAAGTCACTACGCGTCCGATGTGAAAAGATCGCCGACGCCGAAAAGTTTAAAATTTTTCTAAGTAAGGAAAACAGCGGCTAGTCAGAAGAAATAATGGTTTGGCGTTCCGCCGTTGCGGAAGCCAAAGACACTAGCCAGCCAATCAGAAAGATAGCCGACGCCACGAAAGAAAGTTCAAAAGATTGAAATTTGTCGGAAGAGAAATTGGTTCGTGTGCTGCCGTTGCGGAAGCGAAAGCACTAAGTCTTCCGATGAGAAAGGCTGCCGACGCCGATGCAAGTCAAAAATCAGTTCACCAATCAGAAGGAGAAGTGATTTGTGTGCCGCCGTTGCGGAAGTGAAAGCACTAAGTCTTCCGATGTAAAAAGTCTGCTGACGCCGATCAGGTTGTGCCACCGATCGGAAGAAGAAAGAGATCATGTTCCACCGTTGCGGCTGCCTAAATGACTAAACCACCCGAAGCACAAAATCTTTTGACAGCCGATGAGTTTATAATCCGCGGAACGATTAAATCTTCTGAGAGCCGATTCGGCGGAAGATCTAGTGAAACGAGAGCCGATTCAACGGATGGGATAAGGGTTCCGAGAGCTGATTCTGCGGATGCAGTTTTTACAGTGAATTTTCAGGGCTAAAAATGAGAAAAGAGGCAGCGATCTTATGCACTGGATTGCATGAAAAATAAAAGATTTACAAAAAAAAAAAAAACAAGGGGGATGCCCTCGACCCGCCCTGCAGTGGCGCTGCCGTCAACCCTCGTTGTCCCCTGAGATAGTCATCCTTGTGAAAAGAAAATTCTATGTTTTGGGAAAATTAGTTAAACCCAAAATTCATGAAATATGAATGGTGCATCGGAAATGAGGTGGCTGAAGTTAGCATTCTGGACTAAAATACAATTGTGTGTTTTGGCTGAGAGTTGGTGAAAGTCTTCACTCTTAGAAGTGGCGTGGTTTTCACATCCGAGGTCGGAATGAAGCATGTGGATAGGCATTGGAAAGCTTATCCAGTGGGGAACAAGGGTAAGACACCAGAATCTAAGCATGAAGCAGAAAAGTGCTAATGATGGCCGCTGCTATCAAATGGACAAATCTGGACAATTGCATGCCCAAAGGTAGCAAGGACTATGAAGTCAATCAGCTGCTGTGTAGAAGAGTAGTCCCATGAAAGGATGAAAGACTTGAAGAGGGAAGTTTCCTTAAAACCCTGTCTTACTGATTATAGCTACATTTCCTAAGTTTTATGCATGAAATGCATGAGGATATGTATTGCATGCATAGGATATTGCATGTTGGTAAGGATATTGGAAATTATATATTTATAATGAACCACTAATGATAATCATTGTGTTGATGTGGCATTAGTGGAAAAACCAATGATGACATGGACCCAGAGGAATATGTTGCTGATGCTGACAATCGTGACCAGCAACCCTATGAGGAAAGGGATAAGGCAACAAGTCCAGGATAAAAGTTTGTGAGCAAATTCGGCAATCTCCTGCAAAGGACCAACCAAATTGGTCATGGCAAGGGTGTAAGTAAGACCCATGCAGGTAAGAGTTTGCTTATGACAAATTCCATGGATTGGTAAAGGTAAGAGACCTCATACCATGTGGATGCTGGAATATAAAAAGGTTTCATGCCTATATATGTTGATGATATTGATTATAATAATGCATCTTATATGAATTAGTCATGGTTAGGCCATGCACAGTATATTGAATGCAAGATAGCATGAATGGATAGGCATTGGAAAGATTTTATGAACCTTGTAGTTATGCAATGGATGTATGCCTATGAAGGGTGTGAATGACTGATTGCATAAGTGTAGGTGCAATGTTCTGATGTATTGCATGAATGAATTGAGATGAATGCATGTGATATGCAGACTAACTAATGACTGAAACGATGAATTGATGACAATTCACGAACCATTTCAAAGGTTGTTATGAATGCAGGATAGTCATGATCAATTGGCTGCCAGAAATGCTCTATTGAAGAGCAAGGTGGTATGAATGATACACTTGTGAAGTAAGGGTATCTAAACCTTCACTTAATTGTATGAATGATATGATTATACCTTGCAATGTTAGTATGATAATGATTGCATGACGTAAATGAGCTTTGATAATATTGATGCGACTAACAGTTGGAAGTATTTGAATTTTATAAATTCTGAAAATGCTTCTGTGATGGTTGTAGCAATGAAAAGGGTATATGCATCCAGACTTACCAAGTGTTTGGTTGATTGAAACTCATGTTTCAGGTAGATTATTTCGAGCATGGCAGTGAGAGGTAAGACCCTGACCAATGCTAGAATCTACCATGTATGAGAATAATCTCATAGTTGTAAAAGTAGTTGGTATGCATAATGGGTTGTTAAATTCGAATTGTGAATTTCGGATTTAAGAAATTGCTAACAACTACTAGCCACTATTGGCTTGCATAAGATTGTGTTTGGTTGATTGAAGCTCAGGCTTCAGGTAGATTATTTCGAGCATGGTAGTGAGAGGTAAGATCCTGACCAATGCCAGAATCTACCATGTGAAAGAGCCAAACCTTATGAGAAGAGTCTCATAGTTGTAAAAGTAGTTGGTATGCATAATGGGTTGTTAAATTTGGATTGTGAATTTCGGATTTAAGAATTGCTGACGACTACTAATCATTGTTGGCTTGTATGAGATTGTGTCAGGAGAGACGCATGGTAAGTGGGTTTTTATATTATGTTAGTAATCATAAATTATAATGGGCATAGTAATGCTGCTTACAAGAAACCCACAATTGAGCAAGTCAATTTCTGTAATAGATAGAATTGCAAATTCCTATTGAATTTGATTACTAATGTCATTGCTTGGTTATGGAACAATCAATTTGGATTGTATTATCAGGGAATGATTGATTGTTTGGTTATTTGATGAATGTGCCAGGAGTACACATTGTAGGAAGATCATGTGTGATGGCCTGCAAGAGCCAAAATTCATGGGAAGGTTTTCCGTTGGAAATGGGTTTCGGGTGAAACGCCATTGGACATTTTGGAAATGTCTCATATGCACTGCATGTTTGGTAATAACATGAGTGATATGGTATAAATTATGTCGGTAAGACATGTGTGGATATGAAATGTAAAAAGGAGTTGGGAGGGCAAACTGAGGGACTCTTAACTCAGGGAAGGAGCCTCCATTCCTCCTTAACAAAGGCATACGGCGACGGAAAATGGATGTGTTCTGTAACCCTTGCTATGAATATGCATGTTTAATTATTAAATTCCATATGCAAAACATGTTTTGATTTAATATCCATTATGACCGATTGCTTGAGTATGCATAGGGCCTGCATGGCACACACCGGGAATGGGTGCACACTTTTTCGATGTTGAGTCATGAAAGGGTTGTCGATATTGATTACACTCTAGGGAGTGGACGCACTCCTAGTGTCTCAATACTTGATAGTGAATGATGAGAAATGTGATTATGGTTTTTGAGCAATAGCATTGATGAGTTTGCTTGTATTGCTTGTGTTGCTTGTGTTGATAGGCTAAAGGTAAAGGTAAAATGGTAAATGGTTGTTGTGAGGGGTTGCGGAGTAAGGGTTATTGTTGATATAAGTGTATGTTGGTATAAGTGTATGTTGGGCTGTTATATGCCTAGGGATCCATAGTAGATCCTAGACCTAGAAATGGTCATGTTAAAGTTCCAAGCCCAGTTGACATGAGGATGTACTGGCTGGACATTAATTATTTGATGTTGTGGAGCAGCTGGCGTGCTGACCCAACATCTAAGTCCATAGGCGATCCCAAGGCTTGCAAGGCGAAGCAGGATCCTGTGGACGAACGAGGAAATGCACAATACAGATAAGTATTGGATTATTTTGCTTATGACTAAACATGTGTATATGATTTGGTTATGATGTTTTATCTCTAGTACAAGATAAAACTAATTAGAATAAACTAAACATGTGAATTCATTCAATGTTTGGATATAGGTGTCGCTGGAAGCAAAGACTATGAGAGCATCCTAGAGATGCATGTGGACATGTGACTATCCTGGAAAGCTCAGGTTGAGCGGTAATGAAAAAGGTGCTAGTAAGACGATGGAGTCCTAGCA
The DNA here is from genome assembly GCA_001517045.1 of Pseudotsuga menziesii. Classification (NCBI taxonomy): domain Eukaryota; kingdom Viridiplantae; phylum Streptophyta; class Pinopsida; order Pinales; family Pinaceae; genus Pseudotsuga; species Pseudotsuga menziesii. The sequence goes on along the minus strand of LPNX010020501.1, from coordinate 226,234 downwards.
GCCGAGACAAACCATGTGGAGAGACTCCATGGTTTAGAGGTCTAGAATAGACCAAAGACACTAAGTGTCATGACCAAGAAGGATTGGTCCAGCATTCATGGTGAAGTGAAAGAGGCTGAGAGCATGAAAAGCCACAGTGATGGTGTGGGTTCCAGGATGGAACAAAATAAAGAGGGGAAAAACTCTTACTGCTCTCTCTTGCCTTTTGATTATATATATACATATACATTTATGCATTGTGAAAACAAAGGATTGTTTAATGCATGTATGATTGAAATGAAATGTGTGTATTTGCTTAAAGTAAATTGTGAATGCTGGAATGGTTAATTCCTTGGCCAAGAATGGACATGAATGAGCTCGTGTGCCTATTGGGAAGGCATGAAAAATATGAAAGTCTCCTTGATGAGGCTTGGACTATCATGCCAATTGGGTAATTAACTGACTAATTTTAATGTCTATATTATGCTTGGTCTGATAAAATTTCAATGGTGCATTTCACAGGTGAGAAAAGTGAAACTAGGTGGTGCACATTGAATATGGCAGCAGATCAAAAGTTGTTGGACTTAGCTGGAAGTCTCCTTCAAATGATTGCCAAGACCCAAGAGAATCTTGGGGAGATGCTCAAGATACAGAGAAGGTAGAATGAGATGAACCACCATATTTTGCAAGACTCTATTGGTTTGCAAAGGGAGGTGAAAAGCCTTCTGTGAGCAATCGGAAAAGGAAAGGAAGGTGGATCAGCAACGGGACAATTGTCCAAGCGACCCGATAGGAAATGGTCCAGGCATGAAGACTCAAAGGAAATTGAGCAGGTAAAGATGAAGCAACCAGTGAAATGCTGGAGATGCGGAGGACATCATTTATGCCGGGACTGTTCGATGAGGGAACATGATGAGGGAAATAGCCACAAAGTTCCTAGACTTCGGGATCAGCTGGAAGCTGAGAACCAGTAGGAGAAGTCCATGGAAGCCAAGGGGCTTGGTCTTGAACGTTCAACATAAATGATTGAACGTGGGACAGATCTGCAATTTTGAAATTTTGATGTGCAATTATATATGTATTGTATATATATGTAATGGAACACCGAGGATGGTGTTACTCCAAGGGGGAGGGGAATGTAATGTCCCCGATTTTGACCCCATTTGCATGATGTATATATTGTAATTAATCATGGTTAGGAGCTCAAGGAAAAATCCCCACCATCGATTTGGTTGTGTGTGTGTTTTGGCAATGGGGATAGTTGCCGATGGTTTATCGTGCCATTTGGCACATTATAATTCGGCATCATGTAAATACGCACATCAATTAAAACTAAAACCACAACCATCTACGGCAGTGCAACGTTGAATGAAAAGGGCATGGTTCCAAAGGATAAGGGGTGGGGGATGTCAAACCTTGGTTTATGGGGGAAAAACCCATGTGTTTCCACCTTGTTTGTTTTTCCACCTTTCTTGTTTCACCAACCACTTTAATGACTTGGTTTTGTTGTTGGGGCAGTTATGGCTGGTGGTTGAGGTAGTTATTGCTTTTGGGAGTGGGGTGGTAGGATTGTCAGTCCCTTGCCCACGCGCCCACTCCACCCATGACTACATCCACTCCTTTCTTCCACGATTTCCCCATTCTCCCATGGTCAGTTGGTGCCACACGACTATCTGTTCTCCCTCACGCACTCTCCATTACACAGGTTCTCTGTGGTCTGTTCGTCTTTCTTTGCGGATTGCATGTTCATCCGTGCGCTGAGGAAGTGGTATGTTTATCTTCCTCACGCAGAGGTCAGTTCTATCTTCCTCACACGCTGGTCAAGGGTTCCCTCTCTAGTTTTACTCATGCAGCGAGCTGGGAGAGCAGCCTCGCGGGCATGAATTTCTATTGTGTATGTGGCTTGCTAATGATTTCACCCATTTTTTGGGTTGTTGTTGTTCTTCCCACAATTTTCAGATGTGGCGGTGAGTCCAATTTCTTCTTCAATTGTGGACTGAGTGTGCGTTTTTCGATGTTGTGAGCCGGGCTCACTGAATTCGTTTTGGGACTGTTGTCTTCCCTGTGTTTTGTTGACTGTGGTGTTCAATTTCGTTTTGAGCCGCCGTGGATTTCCAATCCGTTGGTTGAGTTTTCCTCTGTTCACGCTAGGAGTTGGCTTCTCCTCTATTTTGTGGACTGTGTGATGTTTCCCTCATTCACTATGAAGTTGGGCTGCTGCGGAGTGTTGGAGTTTGACTTCTCTTTCGTTTGAGACTGTCTGAGTTGTTTTGGCCACGTTAGGGCAAAGACCAACTCTGTGTTGCCTTATGGGCTTGAGCTGTGCTCATCTTTTGTTTGGGATTATCCCCAGTTGCCTTTGCTTCTTGACAGGGCTGTGAAGGGATGGTTTTGCTGCATGTAAGCAGTGGTTGGTCTTTGGACTGTGCTGGCTTGGCCAGTCTATTGATGGCCTGATAAACCCAGCTGTGTTGGTTTGCTGAGTGTGTCCCCTTTCTATGTGTAAGCCTGCATTGACCCTTATCCTTGGAGGAATCATGCCTTGCTCGGGGGTGGCAGCATTGCTGAGAGATTGATGAGCAAGCTGGCCTATGGTTGGGTGGAACGTTGCAGCGACGTAGCTGGTTGTGGGATTCTTCATCAAAAGATAAGTACCGTTTCTATTCCATCTCTGCAATTATATTGATGTTTAATGAGTTATGATGAACATGTTGAATGTTGGTTTATGAATATGTTTGCTTCCGCTGAATGATTGAGGAATTATGCATCTTGTATGATGTTTTATGCACTCTGTTATGCATGTTGTTTAAGCTTTTAATATCAGCATTTTTCCTGTTTATGTTCATGGGGCTGTTTGCATGGTTGAGTGATTGGTGTTGGTCGCGTCCTCTTCGTCGGTCGGAGGGCTGGGGATGTGACAAATTGGTGTTGGTCGTGTCCTCTTCGCCGGTCGGAGGATCGGGGACATGACATCTAAACCAAAAGAAACCAAATTGAATGGTGTTAATGGATCTCTCGTAATCCTAATAGTAGTTGGGGCCGAGTGCAAGTTTTGGGCTACTTTGGTGGAATAGATAACCCACTTGTGACTTTTAAACCGAAGGTAACCAAATTGAATAGTGTTAATGGTTCTCTTGTAATGCCAACAACAATTGGGGCTAGGTGTAAATTCTAGGAAAAAATGATGAATTAGATACCCTACCTATGGATTCAAAGATGAAGGAAACCAAATAAAATAGTGCTAATGATTTTATCATAATTCTAACAATGGTTGAGGCCAAGTTCAAGTTCTAGGCAACTTTGGTGGAATACATACTCTACTCATAGTTTTTAAACTAAAGGTAACTAAACTGAATGGCTACTAACAGTTCCTTCTTAATGCTAAAGGCCAAATTGAATGGCTCTAGTGGTTCTCATAAGAAAGCGTGCTTCATACTCCTCAATGGATCTTTCAAGAGTGTTTTAAGCCAAACATCATCTATATTTTTCTTAGGTTATAGTTGAAAATTTCATGAAAGACAACCAAATTAAATGGTGCTAACTGCTAATTGTTCTCCCGTAATGCTAAAGAACAAATGAATGATGCTAATGGTTCTCATCAGTAGGCATGTTTCACACCACTCAAAGGATATTTCAAGTGTCATGTTTGTTGAAAACATCCCTAAGAATGTGTTTTTTTTTCCACAATAATAGTTTGGTTGATTGCCATTTATTGCCATATTGGGCCTAGCAATTCCAGCATTAGGTAGTGAATGTTGAAAACAAAGACTAGATAATAACTTGGAAAAATAATGTACGGCCACCTTTTCTATCTAGTAATGATGCCAAGTCAAGATGCAAGAAAATTGTAAAGCAGTTTATCTACCAGACAATTTTGGGTAATCTAGTATAAAACCTGTAATAGGTGGTTTGGACTAATCCAGTCTAAAAATCATCAGTAGATTTTTAAGGTGAATAATGGATCGATAGTTTTTTTGTTAATGATAGCTTCATTAGAGTTCTTGATTGAAGGGGGTAATCAAGGGTTATTTCATGAGAAAATAAAGATCATTTACCTAATATGTTTGTCCTCTTGGTTGGAATGTGCTCATCCCACCTCTCCCTTCTGATGTGTGTCCCAATTCTACTTTGGGATACTCTTATACTCTACGAAGGGTAGTTATGTGGTTAAAATACCATAACCATCCTAGGACTCTACACAGATTTTAATGTGATATGACATAGAACAGGGAGTGTTATGTGTAATGTGTACTTAGGGAGGCTACCTTAGGCCATCCCTCTGCAGTAAATGTTGCAGTATTATCAATCATATTTGGTATTTATTAATCTCTACATTACTCATGTTCAATATGATGAGTATACATTTATAAAATCTTGTGTTATTATGAAATGGTAGATAATCCGTTTTTATAATGCATTTGCTCAAAGTGCATTCAACATCCATGTGTGAAAAATTAAACATTACTTCATTTTAAATTAACAACATTCATACTCTATTCCTTATAATGCATCCATCCCATATTCCCTATAGTACATCCATTCAACAAAAATGTGTGTATTATCTTTTCAATATATTTGACATTGGTATGACTAAAGATATCAAACTTTGAGGAAAAGCGAAATATTGTTATATCATATAAAGGATGACCATACCAACTCATAAAGTAATCTCAAGATAAGTTTTCATCTTTTAAATATAAATCACATCCTTCTTTAAGAAACCATTTTCAAACAAAATCAAATTTTCAATTCAAATATTCAGAATTATTTTAAATATGTACCAACAGCAAAGCTGCAATAATGGCAAAAGATGTTTTTGTTTATACTTATGATGGAAACATGGAAAAAGCAGTGCAAGGGCATAGGTGTTTTGAAGGTTTTAGGAAAACTATCAGTCCATATAGATACCTCTTAATCATTTCAAAGCTCAATTTTGTTACCATTCTTATAAATTCATTATAATTCTGAAAGTTTTACTAATTGGGTTGTATGACAGGAAAAATCTAGTGAAACTGACAGATAATTTGGATCAAGGTTAGATTTCATGTAATAAATTTGTATCCAAAGTGAAAAAGTTACACTCTAACTGACAAGGAGCTCCTTATGCAAGAGAATCTGTGGATTTCCCAAAATTAAAGGAAAACGTCTATGCCAATCCCTTACCAGGTTGTATATGTGAGAAGCATTGAAGATTGAACATGCATGAAAGATAGGAATGTGTATTGGAGAGCATCAAAATCATTTTCTTGTTGTAATATGAGCTTCAGGGAGAAAATCCAAAGTTTGTTCTGCCTACAACAAAATTCCTTACTTCTCATGTGGTAGAGAATCCTCTGCAACTAAGCCATGAGGGACACCACAGAAGGGTGGAATCACATTACTTGGATAGTTGAGCTACATTGTTTGGGAAGTATGACATTTAGAACAAGGGAAAGATACAGGATATTGGATTCTAATAGTATCCAACCTAGTTTCAACTACCAGCCTGTATGAAAACATACCTTGCAACTGCCATTCCTGGAGGTGGGGTATTTGTTCGTGATGCTCATATATAGTTGGATGTGTCCTTTTCCCAGGTGTTTTGCATATTATTTGTCATGATGGAAAACAAATCAAATTGCATCATATGTACTTTTTATTCAACTGTACAATTGGTAAAATACATTTCATGTTCATTATGTTATTTGATGGGAACATTGATCACTGTTGTGTTCTTATATAATCGATAAGGACTCAGGAAATCAAATTGTGTTCTTAAATCTCAATTCAGTGCTGCAGAACAATATATTCTCCCATCTCAACACTTGATTTATCATGTTCAAGATTTATTGCCAATATGAAAGCATAATTATGCCTTCTTTCTGTATCAAGAAAAAATGGGCTTTTATTCGATCGCACAGACCTTGAGGAAGGAAAGTCTCTGCAACTTGAAAGGAGGCTGGGACTTGGGGATGCAGGAGGAAGGATCCATGATGATCGTACAGGTCAGAGACATCTCAAAAAGGCCATTCAAGATGGGTCCTGCTCCTCCTAGGGGGGAGAGGGACCGTGGAAGGAATGAAATAGTAGAGGAGGGTACTGGTATCTTGGGAAAAGAAAATGAAAAGGGGAAAGGAGTAATCAATGCATCTATAATTCCCAAAGATGGGGAAGGTTGAAGTGGAATTAGAAAGGAAGAAACAAATAATCAGGGCATAAGAAGGACAGGTCAATGTGTCCTGAAATCCAAGGCTGTGCCCAAACTGTAGATCAAATATGAAAGAGTCAGGGAGGATATTCAATACATGAAAGAGAGAGATCTCATAGGAAAATTCATTGGGATCTGGCCCACAGAAAATACCCTGGTTTGGTGGATCAACACAATGTGGAAACCCCAAGGACACTACGACCTTCAACTGGGAGCCAAAGGGTTCTTTACAATAATCTTCTTTAATGAAGAGGACAGAACGAAAATATTTGAGAATGGCCCCTACTTCTACAATTCGGTGGGCCTCTTTCTCAGACCATGGAAAGAGAGATTTGACCCTGACAAAGAAAACCTGACGATAGCTCCTGTATGGATAAGAATGTATTCCCTCCCAATGGAATACTGGAAGGAAGAAATATTAATGGATATCGAGAACACACTGGGGAACTTTATCAAAGTCTCAGAGAAAACTAAACAAAGAAAATACATATCCTATGCCAGAATATGTATCTACCTTGATATCTCTAGAGATCTGCCTGATGGAATTGAGCTAACATGGGAAGATGAGGAATGGTTCCAGGCCATATATTATGAACAGATCCCCTTCAGATGCAGAAGATTCCATGAGAATGGCCATCTATTCAGGTATTTCCCTCAAAATAAAAGACCAGGGGGGGAGAAAGACCAAGACAACCAGGATGTAGAGGGATTCACAAAAATACAAAACAAGAAATGGCAAGCGAGGAAGACTTTAGGACTAGAATTAAATAAAAGAGTGTAGACCCAGAATCGGTATAAGATCCTCCAAGAAGATCAGGCAATTAGTAATTCCGACAAACAAGTAGATCCGGTGAAGGAAAAACTTCAAGTAGAATAACAAAGTGACCAAAATAAAGAAAATCGGGGAAAGGAGACAATGTAAACCCCCAAAAAGAAAAAATAAATAGTAAAAGCCAATCCGAAGACTCTTAACCAACGACAGTAAGAGACGGACAAGAAAGACTCAAGGACAATGGAACTTGTTTAAGAAGATATGCAAATAGGATATCTAGACCTAGACGGGATGGAAGATGCATGCTCTGAAAAAAATCCAACCCAGATTCCCCCTCAGCAAGTTTCCCTATTGGAGAAATTCATTATTCAAGCCAAAAACTCAAGCTCCTTAGGGGTAGTAGTTGAATCCCTCAAAATCACTGATGGTAAGAAAAACCAGAAAAACAAAAAGAGGGGAAGACCAAGAAATGTTCAAATAATTAAAGCTGTTGGAGCAGGGTCCCGCAGCTACAGAAGAAGCTGCTAGTTTTGGCGGAAAGATAAGTTTTGATGGAGAGAAGTTAAGATAGAGCTACGACGCCGTAGCACGTTTCCAGTTGGAGAGCAGAGCCGAAAACCATGAATTTTAAGATAGAAAAGTCAAGAAGGAAATGGTACCTGAGCGGCTGAGAAGAGAGAGCTTACCCACTGCATTGAAGGCAGCGGCGGAAGACAGGAGGGCTCAACGACCCTCATAAAGGAAAAGAAGCAATGAGGTTGAAGCATTGAAGGCAAAGGACAGAAAAGTGAAGCGATGCATAGTACCCATGATCAGTGCTGGGAAGCATGGAAGACTGCAGAGAGCTGTGGTGTGACAGAAAGCGGCTACCTCAAGTACATATATGGCCGACTGTCACTAGTTAGGTTTTGGGTTACTGTTGGGACAGGACCACAGTGTTGTAATGGAAAGACCTTCAGGCTGCCTATATAAGAATATATTTTGTATTGTAAAAGGGTTGGTTAGTCGGTTAGTGGGTTGAAGAAATAGCTAGTCATTTTGTTAGTTAGTAGTGTTTTGCAGACTATTAGATTGTTGTAAAAGCGTAGCTCTGGTTCTGTTATCAGCGGTAGCAATCTTCCGGTAACCAGTAGCTGGCTTATAGAATATGTATGTAAAGATCCGCAGGGATCGACAGAGAGGGAAGAGTATATTGTAGGAGAGCAATATAGAAGAGAAAAGAGATCTAGAGAGAACATCTTAAGCTGCATATGCGGTGCAGTAGAACTGTGTTTTACCTTCCCTTGAGCTATAATAAAAACACAGTTCTGTGGACATAACTTC
>LPNX010020501.1:172217-202749 GCA_001517045.1 Pseudotsuga menziesii | reverse complement strand
TAGTGTTTTGCAGACTATTAGACTGTTGTAAAAGCCTAGCTCTGGTTCTGTTATCAGCGGTAGCAATCTTCCGGTAACCAGTAGCTGGCTTATAGAATATGTATGTAAATATCCGCAGGGATAGATAGAGAGGGAAGAGTATATTGTAGGAGAGCAATATAGAAGAGAAAAGAGATCTAGAGAGAAGATCTTAAGCTGCATATGCGGTGTAGCAGAACTGTGTTTTACCTTCCCCTGAGCTATAATAAAAACATAGTTCTGTGGACGTAACTTCTATCCTGGAGGTGAACCACGTTAAAATCAGTGTTATGTGATTGGTCTATGTGTTATGTTTATTTATGCATTTATCAGTCAGTTCATGGACTTTGTTTACAGTTTAATGAATTAATGTGTTATTCAGTTCACAGCAATATAGAAGGGTAAAAATTGGTTAACATCTTTGGCGTGCTGTTTATGGTTCATTCATGCTCTATGTAAAACAGTCTCTATTGCAGTATCAAATAGCCTGGTATGTTAAGACTTGCACATCGACACGAGCAACGCTAAGTGCGCTAAACCACGGAAGTGGGATATCACAGAGAGGTGATACCGCACCGGCAGAGGAGTTGCGGTGCGCAATACCGTAGGTGAGGGACTTAGTGTTGGGTGGGAAGTGCGTGTCGCACCATGCGCGGCGATGTGATAAGGTTGGAGATATCGTGGGCTTGAGAAAGTGCGCACCATAGGGAAGGATCACACGGCAGTATAAAGGAATATCGTGCGGCTAGAGGAGCTGCGAGGTGGGGGAAATCGTGCGACGCAAGCAGGAGATTGCGTGACACGCAGAGGAGATCCCACAGCTAGGAGAGCTGTAAGCCACCAGTAGGATTGCCGCAGAACCCGGTCCAAGACACTTGAGTCCTTGGCCAACTCATTAGAGTCACTTCGGGTGAGACTTCAGGCCGCTTTGCGGTCTATCGCCGAAAGGGCCGGTGATCTAGGGGTGTCGTTGGTTGATTATAGTAAACCCGGGTCTGCCCATAGCAGCCAACAAAAGCAATAAGCGAAAAATTGGTGGCTTCATGGAAGTATCCAACAATAGATGCTACCCTATCACCCTCTAGTTAATATATTTCTCATGCAGATTACAACCTGGAATATCAGAGGCTGTAAGAGCACTCTCAAAATCCACCTTCACAGAAGAAGGATTGAAAAAGATAAGTCAGGGATATTTTTTCTGCAAGAAACAAAATGCTCGGGAGAAGAACTATCAAGTATCGCCTCGAAATTCTGGAAGGGATGCAAATCAGTAGCTTTAGATGCCAGAGGCAGGGATAATTTTAGGGGCGAATTTTAGCCTAGTGGGCTATTTTTCCATGTTTTTCTCCCAAAAAATATTCACCATTTTGCATTTTTTGAAGCCCTTTTTCACCCAATTTTGATGGGGTAAATTTTTTTCATCCAAAAAATCGCCAAATTATTATATAAATGATATAAAATCCTTGAAAATTAAATTTTTTTTTGAAAAGCATCGCCAATCATTTTATAGTTGGTGTTTTAAGAACTGGTAATATTCGCCAACTTTTATACACTTTTAAATAAGTATGGTTCTTTAAAGTCATCCCTAGCCAGAGGGGCATCAGGAGGGTTGGGTATCATATGGAACCCTCATGAGGTGCAACTATCAGGATTCCTAGCCACTCCTTGTACTCTATCGGTAGATTTCCACATCATAGGCACCAAAATAAGAGGAGTCATATCCAATTTTTATGGTTCCCCGAGGGTTGAACATAAGACAACATTTCTAGATTCGATCTCAAACATCAAATCCACAGTCGAGGACAAATCCTGGATCCTGGGGGGTGACTTCAATCTGATTAGGAACCTCAATGAAAAAAAAGGTGGTATACGGAACCTAAAATCTGCAAGCAATCACTTTAATTCTATTATTAATGACCTTAATTTGATAGATGTCAGAAATTCCAATGGCATATTCACTTGGAACAACAAACAAATGGGAGATAGAGGGATAGCCTGCAGACTTGACCAATTTTTACTCTCAAAATCGTTCATGATGGAAGGGGTGACCTAAAAGTGGTGGTTCTGCCAATGATAGGTTCGGATCATTGGCCCATAAGCCTGGAATGGGAAAATTTTAGAGTTAACCCTCGAAGACCCTTCAGATTTGAGAAATTCTGGCTTCTCCATTCAGAATTCCATGAGAAACTCAAGGAGTGGTGGGAGAGTTCCCCACCAATCAGAGGCACTTGAATGTATCAATTCCAATAGAAACTTAAACTCCTCAAAGGTCACATCAATAAATGGAATAAGGAGTCCTTCGGCCATATATTTCAAGCAAAACAGGCCTTAGAGAACAAAATCAAGCTAAAACAATCTCAAGGGATGAATAGCGGATTCTCAGAAGAATTGAGGATTCAGGAAAAGTTAGTGCTATAGGAATTCAGTCAAAGAGAACAACAAGAGGAAGTCTACTAGAACCAGAAGGCTAGAGTCAATTGGCTCCAGGAAGGAGAACGCAATACTAGTTTTTTCCATAATGAGGCAATTCAACATAGACAGGGGAATCATATGGATAGAATTAAGAGGGAGGATGGAAGTATAGCCGAAACTCAAGAAGAACTAGAAACTACCTTGAACTCTTATTTTTCCAAGCTCATGCAAGAGCCAGACAAAGATAGGGAGGAATCCCAGAGAGAAGTGTTAAGCCATATACCCAAGCTTATCACGGATGATCATAATCAAATTTTGGGAAAAGCCATTGAGATAACAGAAGTGGAGATCACTGTAAAACAAATGGAAAAAGATAAATCTCTCAGACCAGATGGGTTCACCACTAATTTATTCCATTCTTGTTGGGACTAGCTGAAGGAATAAATATGGGCTTTGATGGAGGACTCTAGGAAATCAAAGAGTATTCTCAGAGCTCTCAACTCTACATTCCTAACTCTCATACCCAAAGAAAGCAAAACAGAGGATCCCAAAAAATTAAGACCTATTGCTCTGTGTAATGTCATCTACAAAATCATTTCTAAGGTAATTGCAAATCGTCCTAAACCCCTCCTTCCTTTCATTATCTCACTAGAACAAGAAAGGTTCATAGAAGGAAGGCAAATTCTGAATGGCATCAATCTGGTCCATGAAACTATCCATTCTCTTAAAACTACAAAGACTCCAGGTATGCTCCTAAAACTAGACCTCTCCAAAGATTATGATAAATTGAATTGGAATTTCTTAGCAGGTATTCTTAAATATTTTGGCTTCTCAGAGGAGTGGAAAAACTAGGTTATGAATATGGTCTCCTCAGCATTCTTCTCAATCTTGGTCAATGGATCCCCCTCGAATCCCTTCAATGCTTCAAGAGGAATTAGACAAGGGGGGCCCCTATCTCCCTTCCTCTTCATCATTGCAGTGAAAGGATTTGGAAGAATGCTCAAAAGCAGGAAAGCAGCGAAAAAAATTAAGGGATTATCTCTAACAACTGGGATGGACCCACAAACCCATCGATAGTTTGTGGATGATAATATGCTTATGGGACCCTCATTAGTTCACGAGGCTAGGGGAATTAAAGAATGTCTGAATACTTTTTTGGAAGCTAGCGGCCTTGAAATCAACAAGGAAAAATCTCAGACTTACTTCTTCAATACCCCGTGGATTACCAATAGAAACATCCTCAGAATCTTGGAGTTCTTGAAAGGCAACCTCCCCTCAAAGTATCTAGGAGCACCGTTGGAAGAACCGACTATCAAGAAAATATCTTGGAAGGAATTGGTAGAAAAAATCAACAAAAATCTCAATATATGGACTTACAGAGCTCTCAATTTCATGAGCAGACTCATCCTGGTAAAATCGGTTCTTCAGGCAATGCCCATTTACCTCTTCTTAGTGCTAGAAGCCCTGAAATCAATTATAAAACAAATCAGGAATATTCAAAGGAACTTCCTTTGGGGAGGATCATAAGGAAACAAAAAGTGGCCTCTTGTGGATTGGCAAACCATATTCACTCCAAAGGCTGTAGGCAGATTGGGGCTCCGATACCCTCTTGACAATAATAAATTTATGAGCGCTAAAATTTGGTGGCGATGGGTCAATTATGTGGAGGATCCATGGGCCAAACTATGGAATTTAAAATACGCCCCCCAATGGCCCAAGCAATCCCTAGTTCGCTTTGGAGAAAACCTCCCATGATCAAGAATTCGGAAGACCGCCCAGGAAAACAGAGGATTGGTTCAAAAGAACAATTTATGGGAGGTGCGAAATGGTCAAACTACTCGATTTGCAAGTGAATCTCTGAACCAAGAACCAGTGATTTCATGCGAGGATGATTCCCCTTTACTCTGCACCTTCCTCCAGAATCAATCCCATGGAAAGGTGGCAGATTTATGGGATACCTGCAACGAGGACCAAATTTTCAGGATGTGGAAGGAATGGAGTTGGTGGCAAGCCCAAGCACCTGGGGAAGACATCGAATATTTTATACTGAAGCTCTAATATAAAATAATATCCAAGAATGCGGGTCCAGATCAGCTTAGATGGGGGTATGAAAATTTAGGTAACTTCAACCCAAAAGAAGCCTTAGGGCTGCTAACAGGGACTCAGAACATGGAGCCTGAAGCCAAATGGGGGAAAATATGGATAGGAGGATGGTGGCCAAAGGTATCTGTTTTCTACTGGTTGGTGATAAAACGATGTATCCTAACATGGGATAACTTGCAAATCAGAAGAATCTATGGACCATCTAGATGATGCATGTGCGAGGAGAATAATGAAACCATCAACCATCTTCTGGATGAGTGAAAAGTAGTAGACTCAATTTGGGATAAAGGGGTGGCAATTTCCAGAAGAAACCACCATCACAAAGGATGTCCTGACTTCATAATCGCAGAATGGCCTATGAACTATTTTAAAAATAAAATTGTCAACTGCCTGTGGGAGCTTCTACCTAGCTTCACTTTATGGGAAATATGGAAAACCCGCAACAGACAGGCCTTTGAATCCAAATCAAGAAAATAAGGGGAAATATGGAATTCCATAGAAGCTCATCTGAAAGCAAATGAATGAATTATTCTTTATGATTTAGTGATTAGGGAATTACCTTCCAATAGTTCGATCTCTCATTCAGTTCCAGCGTCTGTCTCCAGCTCGAACTCATGGATAGGACCTCCAACTTGCTCCTTCAAACTCAGTGTCAATGGAGCAGCCAAAGGTCATCCTGGTCCCGCTGGTTATGGGGGCGCAATAAGGAATTCGAAGGGATATATTCTCAGTTTATTCTGGGGATCAATAGGAAGCAATACTAACAATATGTCCAAGCTTGAAGGCCTTATCAATGGTTTGAATTAGTCAGTGAAAACATGGAAAACTCCACTGGTGGTAGAGGGGGACTCTCAGATTATTATCAATATAGCTCGATGGCTTCAATCGGGTGCTTCAACTTCCCAAGTCTCAAAGAACTGGAAATGGGAGGGTCATTTAAGTGCTCTCAGGAAAACCCTAGCAGGCCAGGAAGCCATTTTGTTCTTGCATGTTAAACTAGAGGGAAACAAGGTGGCGAATGCCTTCGTGAACGCAGGAGTGGAAAGAAAAAGATCTTTCCATGCAGAGGAAATCGACAATAGAGGAAATACCTAGACTATTTGGAAACGTTGCTTGAAGTTGGTGGATAACGATAAGAAAGGTAGCTGTAATCCATACAACTACTTGACTCAATCCATCCCACAGCATTTGAATGACAGGTGGCATCCATATTTAATGGGAAGATAAATGGATGGCATGCCAACATCACATAGCGAGCCCACGATTATACAGTGGCTGACACAGAAAGAAGGGAAATGTCCTGATCGTCAGGTGGGGCTAGTTTGATGCATGCCTAAACATCTGACATTGGTACGGAGCACATGGGGGCAGTGAAAGGTCAGATCGACAGTAGGAGAGCCTAGTATCGGGCTTGGATTCATATCCTAGGGAAGAAACTCTCTGCAAACCGATCCATGGGAAGGGTGGATGAGAGGATGAGCATGTAAGATCAAGTATACAGAGATTACGTTTGAGGTGGTAAGAATGGGAAATATGGCGGATATCTGTATTAATTGGCCCCCTATGAAGCAAAAGGTGGTGAATCACTCACACATGATGAGAGATCTGATGGAATGGGGGGAAGGGCAGCAAATAATGGTGATCAAGGCCAGAAGCATGCGCAGAGTTATGGAGCATGTCTATGGATAGGAGGAATTGGAGGATCAGTGTTCTATAGATTTGGGTTCTTCTGAACGTAAGGATCCAAGTAAGGTGTTGATATTGTTCCTCTTGCTCCCAATAATTTGTCTGTGTGCAATCACCATGCAATCGGTCGAGAGGAAACAACAGAGGAGAAAGCCACAATGAGGCTTCTCCTAGCACTATGCATGATTCTATGCCATCAAGGGGCGACGATCCTATGTCGGAACCCTTTAGTTGGGGAGACCAGTATATGGAGGAAACGCCAAATACTATCGAGGCCTTTATAGCCATTTTGGAAATTGATCTCCTTCGGGAGTTTGAGACCCTGATGGGGACACCTTTGTTGTCCAACCTTTTTTTGACCGCTTGCATCCTTCTGGCCTGGGACATCTCGGCTAAAATTAAGACTTCCCAAGGGATCCAAGATGCCCTGGACATCATCTGTTGCGGGAAGTAGGAGAGTGTCGTTGGTTTCAAACTCCTGGAGTAGATTGCTTAGGACATGCTATAAATTCTGGGGAACATCACCACCACCTCAGTGAATACCCCGGCCAACTCTCCTGTAAGCAATGCTCTGGATTAGCGTGTGTAACATGATCACCAGGGCCCTAACCAGGAGGCAAGAAGTTAAAATTGGGATCCCTGGAATTGGTCCTTTGTCTTTTTGATGTTCATATCTATGTCAATTTCTGTCTTAAGGTTGTCTATGTTGAGGCTCACTATGTTATGCTTCGAGGCTCATTTCCCTGACCGTCCAGAGACATCTTTGGTTTCCTTGGATGGGAACGGGTTAATAGTAGTTTCTGCTTTAAGTCCTTCCTGCTCACCAGCAGGGATAGACTCAAGCCCATGAATACTTGGAGTTTTGTATAAGCTGGAGATGGTCCCTATTAGTTTCAGTTTTGGAATTTGGTGGGAACCAGACCTTTAGGCTCTTGCAGTGTATCAGCTTGGTTTAAATCTTATTTCTTTCTCTACCTGGTTTAGTTAAGATTGACGGGGCAAGCTTTATTAGCTGTGTCTCAGTCTAGACTGGAATCGTTTACTAGGACCTCTTTTAATTCTTCCTTTTGTACTATCTTTCTGTACTATAATAGAATTTTCCTACTTACTCATAAAAAAAAAGAAAAAATGGGATTCTTTTGCAACATAGGTTTTGCAATTAAACACCATATGCATGGGTATAGAAAACTGAGTTCATGAACTGCAACCAGAACCTATCCATATATGTTTTCATAACCTTGGGGCTATTTTGCATAACACAGACATATATTTGTTATTAAAGGTGACTTAACACAGGGATTATTAATCAATATAAGATAAAGTATATAAGAGAAAGCACCCGTAGTTTTTTTTTTTAAATCCCAATTTAACATATCTTGCCATTTAGTTACACTTTATCTCCAGTAACCTACAATGTGAAATGGTTTGGTCGTTGCTCTGCTCAAGTAGTTATAATTAAGAGAAGATTAAAGTAGCTTGTTAGCTACTTAAAGGAAGATAAAAAACCAGAGTTGAGTTGCATTTAGTTTGATCATTCTTAACAAGATTCCTTGGCATGCAAACGTATCTCATGACATTTTTACCAAACCTATTTTGATTTACCAAACAGTGAGAAGAGGTTTTACAAAGGAGGTTTGGTCTAGTGGCTAATATTTTACCAGATACTGTTTATTACAGTCACATGAGCCATATTTAACTTTGATAACTAAGAAGTATAGGATGTTTAAGGCCCAGTTTCAATCCAGCCTCTTATATGGGCTCGCAAACATATCTCCATGAATTCCCATTGTAATAAATTCCTCATAGAGAGACCACATTACATACAGTAAATGCATTTTTTTTTGTTCCACGCAATACATATCCCCAGGTAAACCCACTAGGTACTTCTCATTCAAAGGATGCTACCCAGGGTGAACTAGATTCTTCAGGGATCAAGGCCAATACAACAATATACTCATTAAGAGCTCAACATGTCACTTGAGGAAATTGATCTTGGGTGGGGAGGATAATACTCTCACAACTGCTTGAGCTATATATGCAATTGACAATAAATGTGTTTTTTTAAGCTCATGGATATTGATTTTGGTTGGATGCTACCTTGAGCATCCAATCCCTCATCTGGTTTAGTATTTGGGTATATATCACTTTACCTTCATTTTATGTGGAATTATATGTGGCTAGTATTTGATGTCATAAATAGACAATAGCTTGTTTATTGAGGTAAAATAAAAAGCATTATGGCATCAATATTTCAAAGTTAGCCAAGACTTGGTCCAAAACCCAACTATAGCGGAACTTGTGAAGAGTTTTAGTGGATTTGGAATGTGAATTTACTGAAATACCTTCTGAAAAAAGACATTTTAGAAGATGATGCCAATGCAAGTCTTTAATTGTTGCCAATGGGTTTTTGAACATCCATCCTCATCAATTGTTAATCATTTTAAAATTTGGAGTATTTATGTGATACATGATGAGTATGTGACCATTGAATAATGTCCAGATAAGGGTGCACTCTATATGCAATGCTACAAAATTTTAAACACAACATTGTATGTTTTCGTCTTAAGCTCTAATCTTTTTCAGGCACTTGGAAAAAAATTATTTGTTGTATATGTGCAGTTAACACACTATCAATGTTAATCCTATCGAAGGTCATCCACTCATTATCCCTAGCTAGCACTTTGATTTGAACTTTTTCACATTGTATGCTTTTTCCTTAAGCTTTGATCTTGTGTAGGCACCTGGAAAAAAATGACAAACTAGTGTTAAATTAGGAAATGAATGTGATCTCTGTGCATCCACAATATACATCGAAAGAAGCAAGGTGCATTGTAGAATGCATGTGGGGTATCATGTCAATATACTAGGTAGAAATAGAAAGGGGTATAAAAAAAGGTAAATGAAAAAATGGATACATGCAATATATAGTGAAAATATGGGTTTTTTTAAATTCGGAAGGCATATTGGGAGGGGGTTAAAAAATGATTTTTGGGAGGTATTTTCCAATATTTTTTGAAAATAGGGGTATTGTTTCATATGACACGAACGAACGTGCTATGGCATGGTTTCACTAAGTGAAGACCCCGCAGTTTATTTAACTCAGATTTATCTCTGTTATTTATGCATTGATAAAGTTTCATAAAATTTATTTTATGAACTGTCTTTATCTATTTCTGTGAATAATTGAACAGTAATATTAAGTAGCATAATATGTTTGTTTTTCAGCTTACATGTGCTACTTATAGAATCTTAATTCACTAACTAATTGATTTTCATTAATTAGGTGTGAATTAAGTGATGAGTTTTTTTTATTTGATTTACATTTTTGTTGATTGAATGAAAAGTACTTGTCTACTTACACCTCTGGCTCACCTGTAGATCAACCCATTATCCTTTTCAGAGTAGTTTAGATCTAGATCAGGTTCCCCTTCCTAGTTAGGTTTTAAGTTTTTTTGTTCTTCACTTCATCTACCTTGTTTTCTAAATTGGGAAATAGATCCTCTGTGGATCAAATCCAATCAGAAGCCAGCGGAGGCTACACAAGTATCCATGGGTGATCACCATCTTAAACAACTCGAGGATAGAAAAATACCTCTGTGGGATTGTTTGAATCCTTTGGCTAGTTTTTCTCCGTGTGTTGCAAGCCTTAGACACCCTAATTAGCCACATACACAGTTGGGGCTTCAAAAACAAGGAAAGCATGCTATAATATAGTGTTAGGCCTACTCTAGCATATATAATCAATAATGCATAAGCAATTAAATGCATCCATGGATTCAACGTTCATTTAAATTCACATCATTGGACAGAAAAAGATATTTCTATTAATAAAATCAGAGATTACATAAGTGACAACCTCTGTCGGCACGTCTGCGAATCGGAGAAATCGAGTCCTCCACCTGGGCCTCCACCACCTCAATCCTCCATCTCTCGATAGCAAGCTCACAAACAAAGGAAAACTTGGGAAGAACAAAAAGTGATCCAAGGGACAAAGGGATGCAGACTCAAGTACAAGCAAGCTATGACAACAATGGACTATAGTTTTCTTGCTCTTCAATTCCTCATTTTTCAATGTATCAAAGGGGTTCCTTATATAGTGCTTCAATGGAGTAAGGGAAGGTCAAATCCGAGCGATCTCGAGGCATATGGAAGTCCAAGAGACAAGTGACATGGATCCACATCAAGGAAAACTCCAAAAGTATTTGGACTTATGCACACATCCTGATGTACACGACTTTAAGGGTAATATCCATGTATATATGTGAGAAAGGGATTAAAAGTTGCATACAACAAATAATAGGTGTTTTTAGGGATGATCTTGGAAACATCAAAGGTACAATAATGGTCCATGGGGTCCAAAGAGTCTGCAGAGGGACAGGGAAGGCCATAAAAGTGTGATCAACCATGTGTGGTAAAATCAACTCTAACAAATGCCGCCTAATGTGTGAGGTCAAAGGGGTAACATGATGGCCGAAATACATTATAAATCCATCCCAGAAGTGGAGTGATGAAGAACCAGGTGGAAGAACCAGCCATCCACCAGTATAGTACAATAATGAATCTATGCATATGGATGCAAATACATATAACAGTCTTGGATACATAAGAGTACAATAGCCATGGATTGGAATGATATACAAAATGTGACATGTGTGTTCATCACCACGTACAATATATAATAGATCAGAATCTCCATGATGAAGATATACAAAGAATCAAGATCTCCTTAATGGATGAAGATATCTGACATACACTAGAATCAAGTCACGAGAGCTGAAATCTCATGAACACTGGCATGATCAATGAGGTAGCATATGTGGAATGCCACCAATCTGGAAAGTCTTCTACCCAAACCACTACGAGTACATGTCCTACTATGTGAATAGAGGTGTCGAGGTCGAGCATAGTAGTCCATCATCTGATTACTAGTCATTGATGTATACCTTTAATAGATTCCAGATCACCCACCGATAATGAAAATGGCAATAAAGGTACTAGAGTGCAATCTAACAAGTGCGAATAAATGTGTTGAGGTCGAACACTTGGAAGAATCTATCAATCAGGGGACATTGATGTATTCCCAAAACTTTTGATGGTGAGAGAACCTACCATTGATGACTGTAATTCTCAAGGAACTCAAATGACTCTAGACTCCTATCCCAGAATAAATGATCTGAAGTGGATAGGATGGAGTCCGATGGAAGGAGGGAATTGAGGCATCCCCCATCAACCAAAACAAGGTACTTAGCAATGTTGTATAATGTGGAAGGTCTCAATCAAGATGTACACGAACCAGTAATAGTATCAGGAATGGCCAACATGCAAAGTCAAGATAACTTAGGAATGGCCGGCTCAGGTTTCAAATTCCTTGGAACAAGAGAATAAAGGTGAATGATGACTGAATGGAGGCAACATAGACTCGATATACAAAACTAGGAAATCTTTGCGACACAGGAGGCATCAACAGAGGATCCATAGGGACTGAAGGCTTAACCAGACAGTGGAGGTAAACTCAAAGAAATGAGTACAACCCCTAAAGTCAAACTATTAACCCAACCAACATATGTGATATATAGTGTTGTGTTCGAAGGCGACACGACTCGACTGCTGCCAAAGATAACATCTTTTCCTGTCCAGCTTTTTGGTTTTTTTTATTTTTTTGGAATTTTTTAGATATTTTGAAAATCTTGAAAAATAATAAAAGTGCTTTATAGTTACAAGTCTAGGAGGAGACAAGTGTCAAGGAGCAAACAAACTAGTTCCAAGTAGCAGAACATACCTATGCTCAATGCAAGGAAACATGTGCAAGATAGGGACACTCGGGGGAAATTCCCTCTTAGTAAAAAATGGGGAATCAAGATGCAAAAGATATATAAAGAGACTCTACTTGGCTAGATATGAGACAAGATTGGGCTATATGGCTGATAATCAAAGTCAGGGAAGCCGGTATAAGGCTCAATAAGGCAATTAAAACTCATGATAATGCAATTACAACTTGACATATACAAGGGAGTCCCTGGGAAATGGCCAGCGTAAAGGTCAAGAGGAGTATCAAGCTCTTGCTGAAAGTCATGGCGGTACTATACAAAGGACTCCCACACCCTTAAGGAGAAATGTCAGCATGGGCACTAAATGAAAACAAGATCTAACTAGGGTACCCATGTATGGTAAAGCTCTACCATTCACAACATGTCACTTCTAAAAGCAGCAAGAAGGTTTCGTGACAAGATGGAATGGGTTCGTACCTAAGGTTAAAATGAAATGGTCATAAGGTTATGCAAAATGCAAATGGATGTGAAACCTAACCTATATGCCAATTTAGACATAATACCTACCATAAGCATGAATGGGTCAAAGCCACGGTCAAAACCACCCTCAAAATGGATTCCTACAACATCAAATTACTTCAAATGGCCAAAAAATGTCAGAAATGGTCAAAAACTATAGAAAGTGGGCAAAAATTTCAAAAATTTTCTATAAATAGTGAGAAAATAAAAAAATTTCATACCATTTGAATTTTTTACCCAACATAGTGCATTTGAGCTCAGAACTTCAGAAGCGAATTCTGGGAGCATCATCTAGTGGAATCCCTCCTCATTTGATCCAGGTAGATTCTCATGTTCCTCCCTTTCATTTTGATGCAATTTTTTTCAAATTTCATGGCCTATTTAAATTTTTTGAGCCATCCAAACTTATGCGTTTCAGTCCACATGGAAATTGGGCCTTTTTCTACATATAGGGCTCGCCATACGTGGAAAATGCACCAAAATCCGCGTACATAAGTGGTTGTTTTAAAAACAGTTGCATACACGGCCGCGAACAAGGTTTTAAAGGGTAAATCTTGATAAAAATAACTTAGTTTTTGTGCAAGATGGTGCTAGAGTGGAGAGAAAGAGAGCTTGGTCACGTTGAGGAAGCTATGCAATGTGATCTCATGGCTCAACAAGCATTACGGGCACGTGGCTTGTACAAGCTTTGTTGTCTTGGAAGCTTGAGGGCCAAACCAAGACTACTTTAGCTACAGGTGGACTATTGGCATCCAAAATCTAAGACATTTCAAATATATGGGATGTCACTCTGCATTGAGGTTGAGGACATATATTTCATCACAGGTTTGTCCTAATGATGGGAGATGGTGAACCTTTGATCTCATGGGCCAGGAGGCGGGCTGACCATTGATGAGTACATTGTTGTGTACTGCTTTCCAAAGATGGAAAAGGTTGGGAGTCAAATCCTGAAAAACTCTATTCAGATTCTAGGGCGGAAGGCCATAATTTTGGCACTAGGCAAGATTACAGGGTTGGCTTCACTCCACTAGGCCTCATGGCCAATGATGTTCTATGCGATAGAGTGCATGCGACCTACAATGTATGAATGGAGTACTACGCTGCTGAGCAACATGAAATAACAGCTCAGAGACTCCAAGATGGGCATGGTGTGAAACTTTGGGTTTAACAGTATACTGAGCATGTTTTTCTTTGAGCGGGTGCCATGGCTAAGCCCTAGGGTAGACATTGCTCCACATGGAGTACTGGATCCATCCCAGCGATGCTAGGTGAATTTCATGCACAGACTGGGTGGAGGTAGGGTGGCTAACCCCTACTCAATACATTTCTTTCCATGGTGGTGGAGACAGTTCGTCGCCATAGACGACTACCCCTATGTAGGGATAGACTTCCATGAAGACCCAGATATATCCCTACCACTAGGAGCAGCTTATGGTGACATAGGTAAAGAATCCCAAACCCACTTTTTAAGTTTTGAATTATTTAATATTTTTGTGTTTTTTGATATATGATCTCAAAAGACATGTTTTTGGTGTGACGACACATAGTGACAATCTGTCATGTATCTGTAGATGTAGGACCATGACGGCCAGATGGCTTCCCTCATCATCTACAAAGGGGAAGAGGAGAGGATATTATGGGTGCGGATGCGAAGCAAACGCTCCAAAGCATCCACATGAACTTTGTTCGTTTGACACACAGGGTACCCATGGTGCAATTCAAGGACTTGCATGAGGCCATGCAGCGCTAGGTGGTTGGTGTACCACGAGCATGGGTTCAACTATTTCGACAGATAGCTAGAGCCGTAATGCTCTATCATGATCAGAACCCCCTCCACCTCAGGTTTAGACACCTGAGTGTATTCATTTTTGTATGACCGTGTATTATATATTGGTGGCTCGAAAGCCTCAATTTTGTACATGACACTTATGTATTATGATGTCACTTTTCAAAGTTAATGAAATTTTTTTATGATGATCGATTTTATTTTATTTACATGTGTGTAAATTGTGTGCTTGTGATATGCTTAAGGTCTATGAAACAAATGACAATCTAACACATAGTTAGCATATGAGTCAACAACTTGATTAAAAATTATTGGAACATGAATGTCTGCTATATTCTCAAATCTCCATTCTAGCAATCTAACACATAATAATCTTCGTAATAATGTCGGATCCCTAATGCGATACAAGCCATTAAGCTATGAAAGCACTAACTACGAATCAAGACATACCTCAAGAGAATGAACACCATCTAAAATGGAATCACACAATAACTCAATGACGACACTATATTCAGAAACATTGTTTGAAGAGGGTCGTAAACATACGCCTCTTAAAGACAATACTTGACCCGTAAAAGTATAGATCACCCAATTAGCAGAATCCAAGCTTTGAGTGTGGCGGCTAGCACCATCAACGAATCCTATGTAAATGGAAGAATCCATCAAAATCTGCCATAAGAAACAAAGTCTAATCAATAAACCCGATCACCATAAGAAAAGCTAACAATGCAATGCAAAATTGTACAATACTATACAAAAATTAGCCCTGGCTGAAGATCATGCATAGTATTTTTTGAGATAGAGCCCATTTCTAGGCTCCACCAAGGATGTCCCTTCATAATCAACCTACTCATAGGCGCATTTTTCTAAGACTCATTTAACCATGTAAGGACCATGCCACATGGGATTAAATTTCCCTACCCCCAAGGGTTCTTTCACTTGATCCCACAAAAGGACCAAGTCACCTTCACTAAACTTCCTCAGATGGAATGAATTATCATATTGGACCTTGACACGATGCTTGTTAACCTCTAGAGCCACTAAGGCATCTCGGCGCTGCTCATCAAGCTGCTCTAAGTGGACCAAACACTCTTCCAATGTGGAAGTGTCAGGTAAAAGATTCACAGCTAGATTTAGAGAAGGGATTTTGCATTCAACCGTTAAAACTGACTCCACCCCATGCACAAGTTGATAGGGAGAAAAACGGGGGGCAGTCTTAATCGCGGTTCTATAGGCCCACAAATCAGGATATAACATGATATGCCAATTAGCCTTGCTTTGTGCAATAGTTCATTGGACAATAGACTTAAGTGGTTTGTTCATTTCTTCAACTTGTCCATTCACTTGAGAATAATAAGAATAGGAGTGCTATTTCTTATATCCTAACTTGGAAGACAACTCTTCCATCATTTTATTCTGAAAGTGTCTGCCATGGTCAGTGACAAGCTCTTTTGGAATGCCGAACTGGGTGATAATCTAGTCAAAAATGAAATGCGCAACTGTCTCACCATTGGGTTTAACTATGGGCATAGCCTCTACCCATTTCGTGAAGTAATAGATAGCCACAATAATATGATGATGCCCCTCTAGCTGAATCTAGGTTGCAATCCATAAAATAAAGCCCCCACTTGGTGAAGGGACCGACAGTGACAATAGGATGTAATGGTGCTGGACACGAGCACATATTTCATGTAAACACCTAGCAAGGGTGGCACTTCTTGACCACATTAATGCAATATTTGAATATGGATGACCAAAAATAGCCCGCTCTCAAGATTTTTTGCACTGTAGAAATCCCAGATAAATGACCACCACACACCCCTTCATGGAAATCATTCAGCACAACCTCAGCCTCATCATGGGTTAAACAACGACGCAAAATGGAATCGACCCCATGACAGTACAAAGTTTTATCCACTATAAGGTAGTTCTTAGCTACATGAGGTAATCGTCGCCACTCATCCCATGAGAGGTGAGTAGGGACCTTCAATGTTTACAAATACACGATGATATCTTCATACCAAGGGTCCATAGTTGAGATGAGGAAAATATTCTCATCAACAAAAGAATCCTCATAAACCTCCTCCTCCTCCAAACTTGGAAAATCGGATATAAGCTCCGCAAATATCAACGATTTATTCAATTTTGCTGAAACAAATTCGAGATCAAACTCTTGCAAAATGACAATCCATTTATTGTTTTTTCCCCCAATCATCCTTCTAGTGAGGATGAACTCAAATAGATTGATATGAGCTACGACCAAGGTTTGGTGAAGGAGAATGTAATGTCTCAAACACTTAACCGCATGAACAGTAGCCAAGGCTAGCTTCTCCACATGGGAATAGCGAAGTTATGCATCTATAAGGTTTTGGATAAAATAATATATGACATGCTCATGGACCTCCTCATCCTCCTGAACCAAAACCATACCAACCATCTCCATAGACACGGCCACATAAATCAATAAATCATGGCTATATTCTAGTGGACTAAGCACGGGGGCCATTTCTAAGGCTCACTTAAGAGCATCAAAAGACTCATGGGCTCACTCATCCCAGTAAAAAGGGGTGTCCTTCTTCAAAAGACACATAAAGCCTTTAGTCAAGTTGGCAAAATTAACCACAAATCTTTGCAATAATTTCACCATGCCCTATAAACATTGAAGGTGTCTAATATTATGTGGGGGAGACAATTGAAGTATTTCCTCAACCATTAAGGGATCGACTCTTATACCCTCCTTAGATACGATGAATCCTAGTAAACGGCCAATAGTCACACAAAAGATGCACTTATGAGGATTTAAACAAACTTGATAATTATGGCATCTTTCAAACACTAATCTCAAATGATATGGATGGTGCACTCTCAAATGAGAGGGAGCAGTGAGATCATCCAAATATACTTCGATAATATTTTTAAGATCATGAAATATTAAGGTCATGGCCCACTGAAATGTGGCTCCGGAATTTTTAAGGCCAAAGAGAATATTCCGATATGTAAAAGAAACCCTAGAACAAATAAATGCAGTCTTATGTTAATCATTGGGCTTAATATAAATCTTATTATATCCAAAAAAACTATCCATAAAGGAAAATACTTCACCTCCCGCACACTCATTCAAAATCTAATCAATAAATGGTGTGGGGAAATTATCCTTAGGACAGGAATGATTTAAGTCATGGAAATCAGTGCATATATGGATCAATCCCTGATTCTTATCCACTGGAATGGGATTTGAAACCCACTCCGTCAAGGGAACGAGATAGATAAAACCAGCTTTAAGCAGTTTCTCTATCTCAGCTTTAATCGTGGGTGCTTTTCTAGGATTCACTACATGCAAACGTTGTCGAACATGTTTTGCATCCGAATACATTTTGATCTCATGTTCGACAATACAAGGGTCTATACCCATCATTTCTTTGTATGACCAAGAAACAATGTCGTGAAAATATTTAAATAGCTAGGTATATTCCGTAATCTCATCGGGGGAACAACCCGCCCCAATGTAGACATTCTCAACCTTGCCAAGATCACGAGAAATATTGATAGGATCGTGATGGTCTTCCCTCCCAATTGGACCTCTAGAGAAGGAAGAATCCCGTGCGACCGAAATGATCTACCATCGAAAGCTATCAACATAGTGGCATATTGAGACAACGTGGGAGAACCCAAACCTTTATAGCATGACAAAGACATCACGAAAGTAGCAGCACCTTCATCAATGATAGTACACATGATGATGTTGTTAAGACACTCTACATGAATCAAAAGATACACGTAGTAAGGTAAGCAAGGTTGTACTCCCATGGTTTCAAATTTGGTCATGGTAGAAGAGCTATCATCATTAACCCCAAGAGTAGACAACAAGGATTTCCTCTATGGAGGAAAAATGTGAAGCACTTCTAACACAGACATCGCACAAGGATTCTGGCCCAAATCCTCGACAATTGAATAGTTTTGGGTGGCTCAGGAGTTAGGATTGTGTCCTAAACGCTTTAAGAATCCCTTAGGAATGTGAGGTGTAGCTTCAGGTTTATCTATAGGATTTTGAATTCGCAAAGGTCTCTTAGGTGGGGAAGGTTCTTTCCCAAGGTCTAGTTGTGAGGAACCATAATCTTTCGCACGAGTCACAACCTTAGCAGCACACACCATGTTGATGCAACCATGACCACTAGTAGCCTCCGACGGATTTTGATTTCCACCCGATGCACAACCAGGATGAACAGTCCTCGAGTTCATATTTTGATTATTGGGTACTAAAGGATTAGTTAACAAATATAGGCCATGTGCTATGAACCTCGAGGCATCTTCCATACGAGGGCACAAGTGAGTGAGATGGTCATCCTTTTGCAAGGAAAATTCACCTTACACTTAGACTGCTTGTCCCCCCCAACATTAGTGTTCTTGTCATTATTATTAGCATTTTTTCATTCTTTTTCCCACCCTTACGATTATTTTTTCCTTTTTCTTATTCCTTCTATTATACCCAAATCCTATCACCACCATGTGATAAGACCCTTAACTTCATGTTTTCCCTTAATCCCAGCACTTAGATTGGAAATTTTCTTTGTTTGACAATTTTACTTGGAAAAACCTAGCACCGCACTTTCCTTGTGGCCCATGAGTTGTACCTTGCTCAGTACCGCCCGTATCCTGTGTTATAGCTGATTTTACCACACATGGTGAATCACATTTTTATGGCATCCCCTGTCCCTATGCATACTCCTTAGACCCCATGGACCATTTTTGTACTTTTGATGTTTCCAAGATCATCCCTAAAAGCATGCAAAAATTTCCATACGCGACTTTTAAACCCTTTCTCGCGTATATACGCGGGTTTGACCCCTAAAACTACATACATCGAGATGTGTGCAAAAGGCCAAATTGTTTTGGAGTTTTCCTTGATGTGGATCCAACTCACTTGTCTCCTTGCCTTCCATATGCCTTGAGATCACTAGGATTCGACCTTTCATTACCCCATTGAAGAGCTATATAAGGAACCCTTTGGATACATTGAAGGCATGAGGAATTGAGAGCAAGAAAACTAAAGTCCATTGTTTCTAGAGCTCATACTTGAGTCTGAATCCCTTTGTCCCTTGGAGAAATTTTGTGTTCTTCCCAAGATTGCCTTTTGCTTGTGAGCTTGCTATCGAGAGATGGAGGATTGAAGTGGTAGAGGCCCAAGTGGGGGACTCAGTTTCTCCAATTCGCATACATGCCGACAGAGGTTGTCTCTATTGTAATCTTTGTTTTATATTAATAGAAATATATTTTCTTGTCCAATAATGTGTATTTGAATGAATATTTGACCCATGGATGATTTCAAATGCTTATATGTTATTGATTATATATGCTAGATTAGGTATAANATGTTGAGGAAGCAATTTATCAATTCAAGCTGGAGTTGGAAAGCTCAACGAGGATCTACATCAACCGTCCGGAATAAGGTACAAATCGAGATCCTTTAGTGTTAGATATTTGGTTTCTCTTGCATATAGGAAAGGATTGATTTTTGGAGTCAAGTTGTCTGTTGTGGTACCCCAAGCCAAAGTAATTTCTCTCCATAACATAATTGGCAACTCCGTTGGGGAGTTCCCGGTAATTGTTTTTTGGGGGTTTTATCGGCATTAAATGTTATTGAATTGCTTTGATTTTTCTATTTATGAGTCGAGTCTGGGGGCATGTTTTCCTGGTAGTGTCTGACTGGTGTGAATTTTGTCTCAGCTTATCTATTTGCCTTCATTTTTATACATTTTTCTTCTTGTACATGGGTTTTTAACTCACAGTCACGTATACACACGTTTTTGAATGCTATATTCGCGTCTATACGCAGGTTTTCTGCATACAGTCACGTATTTCCTGAGTTTTTCCTGTTAGAGGAATATTGATTGTTGCTGGGTGAATTTTGATGATCGGTGAATCTCCTTTAATACTGGTAGAGTCTGTATACACCTCTGTTTCTGACCAAAGACACCTTTTTTAGGGTAAGTTTTTAAAAAAATGTTCTTGTCATTGCATTTTTTATTTTTTGTTTAGGGATTAGTGCATTAGAGTTCTTTTACCTTAGTACTTTGTGTGAGTACTATTTGATTGTGCTTGCAAAGTTTGGGGGTGGTAGAATCATTCTTTTCCTTTGCTATCTCATTTTTATTCAAAAAATCCAAAAATATTTGCTTCTTTGCATCATTATGCATTGCACTTTGCACTTTGCATGGTACTTACACTAGGTTTGCTTAGAGAATTATTAGTCAGGCTTTCATATAGGAATGATTGCATTTGTCATTTGAAGAAAATTTTGCACTTCATGTAGTAGCATGCCCCGTTTTTCATTCAACACAATGCATTTGCATTGATTTTTAGGTGTGCATTTTACTTTATGTTGTGTCATAACACCATTGGTTGCATGGTCATCTCCATTTTTTTAGTAATAAAGCCAAATAAAATCAATGCTTAATTAAAATGGATTACACTATTTTCTTTGATAGGGTGCACCAACAAGATTAGGTTTTAGGGTCTTGGAATAGTTCATTGTGATTAAATTCTCTAACACTACTAAACAACAACATGTATGTGTCTGTCTAGGTGAGAGTGAGAAATTCCTTGGTATAATTAGTGTTTTTTAGGATCCTCCTCTTACAAGGGAGTTAAGCACGAGGCAGTGTGAGCGGTTATTGATTGGAATGACCCCTTGTCATAACTGAGTAGCATCGAAGATATTTTCGGGATTGTATTCGTATCTGGGGGCTCTTTCGAGAGTTTCGAACTTTGCTACCCTGCACATATGGTCAATCCCTCCTGTGACTGTCCACCTTAGCATTGATCATACTAAGGTGACCTTATTTTCCTTACCTAGGTTATCGAGGGGGTACTTTGCAGGGGTTATTCTGTAGGTGTCCTGGCCAGGTTAGGATCGGACAGCACAGTCGCTATATGCATTGAAGCTGAGGGCCACAATAATTGGTTATGAACCTCTGCTTGTTGTGTATGGGAGTCTCAAGCCTCTCCTAAGTGAGACATACCTGCTTCATTCGGGAGCTCACATATCCTACCCTTGTTTGCTTGTGATTGGCTTTACATTATATTGGTGTATGCTCTGTGCACATTAGCTTTCTTAGGGTTTGTGTAATTAGAGAGTCTTTTTCATTTTTTGAGTCATTGTGGATTTGGGTGCAGCACCCCGTCGTTCTCGTTGTTTAGTAGGACTTTTTCCTTCTACATCTCCTCCTCCTTTGGGAGAGAGAAACAGATAGTCCAGGTGGACTACTTCTCACATTGATTCACACACAATGGGAGATCATGAAGATGAGATTCCTGAGTTGTCTTCTCCACCTTAGGAGGTTGGGGAAGAAGATCCTATTCCTATATATGATCCTTCACCTGATATACTTACACACTCTAGGTTCAATCCTTCACATGATATACCTACACACTCCGGGTATGATCCCTCATTCACAAGTCCTCGGTATTGGAGGCCGGGAGATGAGACTCATCGTGAACCTGCAAGCACTAGTTATGTTAGTTACGACATTTCTGGTATCCCTGCACACGATTTAGCACATCATGCCGAGTCAGAATTTGATCCTAGCACGATGCCTGGGGGCATTCCCATTCCTTTCCATGCAAAGTTATTTGGGAGCACGAGTCACATTGCACTCTCCATCCCGATGATGAAGGCTACATGTCACGTTTGTCCTAGACCTAGTGTTAGTAGTCCTATTCAGATACCAGAACCAAGACGAGTGATAGTAGGGAATACCACTTACATAGTTTAACATGTCCCTTCATCCTCTATTCCTAGTTCTTCAAATGATGTTCCTCCCCATCATTCACATGGTCCTTTAGGCCAGAATGTTGCTATGAGTCATGTGTGTACTTCTGCTACTCGCGTAGTTGTGTCTCAAAGTCAAGTACCTCCTGTTGTCTCGGGAGGTCGTATTCCTACTTCTGTAGGTCATATTCCTACTTCTGGAATGTCTATTCCTACCTATGGAGTTTCTCATGGGACTTTTTATGGACCATATTATGGACCGTAGTATGCACAGAGTTATTCACCTTATGAGTATAGGTATCAACAACCCACTTACTCCCCAAATTATGGCTTTGTAGCCCCAAGTAGTCAAGGTAGACCACATTATGGTGCTTCCATGCCACCCTACATGGCTCAAATGGGAGGAGGATACTATGGCCATGGCCATGGTGGTTATGGTAATAAGTCCTATGTGAACCAAAATTATTAGGGAGCGTCTCATAGACCTGTTCAACCTAGGCTCCCTTTCCTCGCAACGTTAAATTCTCCTGACTTGTCGAGACTAACGAACGATCCTGTATCTTATGACCTCGCTTGGCCGGCTGTCCCTACGAAGCTTCCCTCGGACATCCCCAAATTCGAGGGCAAACCAGGAGAAGATCCTAGTGAACATGTTACTACATTTCACCTTTGGTTCTCTTCTAATTCCTTACATGAAGATTTGATCCATTCAAGGCTATTTCAACGCACCCTTATAGGGCCTACAACGAAATGGTACATAGAGTTACCTAGGGGGGCATTCACTTTTTTTGATGACCTAGCTATGACTTTTCTCAACCACTTTCAGCTACCAATGCGTTACTACATTGGTACATAACTCTTGTCGACATTTCGGTAAGACAAATCCATGCATATCTCAAACCATATCCAAGAGTGGTGTAGATGGAAGAGATTGATTAAATCCTTCATACCGCCGGAGTTTCTCCTCGAATGGTTCCTTAAATCACTATTACCTTATATAGTGAAGGATGTTTCTACATTCGGAGTTCAGAATGAGGAACAAGCCACTTTTAGGGTGCAGGAATTGGATTTGATTTATGCTCAATCCAGTTTGTTATATGAGATCATTCCTAACAGTCCGTGTTCTAGTTTCAACCCTAAGATCAAACCTGGACCACATGCAGATGGCATTGTTGGCTGTATGAGTACCAAAACTATGGATTTGGTTGTGAAACAGGTGAGTCAATTGTCTATCAACCAATATACCTTAGGAAAAGCCATGGATTCATCTTAACCCACCCAAACGGTGAGTGTACCTTTAGTGCAATCGTCAGACCAGAAGGGTAACCAACAACCCGGAAGGAATAAGAAGAAGGGTAAAAAAAATCGTAAGGGTGGGAATAGGAATGAAAATGCCAATTCTAATGACAAGAATGTGTGAAATGCTTGGGGGGACAAGCAACCTAAATGTAAGGTTAAGTTTCCTTGCAAGTTGTGTAAGGATGGCCACCTCACTCACTTGTGCCCTCGGATAGAAGAAGCCTCGAGGTTCATAGCGCAAGGCCCAGCTATGCTGACTAACCCTTTACCTCATAATCAACATATGAACTCAAGGACCCATGATCAGTTTGGTGGAGATCAAGATCCACTGGAAGCTAGTAATGGTCATGGTTGCATCAATATGGTGCATTCTACTAAGGTGGTGACTCGTGCGAAGGACTCACAACCTGACCTTGGGAAGGAACCTACTCCATCAAGAGTCCTTTTCATATTGAAAACCATGTGGATAAACATGAAGTTGTACCTCGCATTCCTAAGGGCGTCCTTAAGAGTTCGGGGCACAATCCTAATGCCCGAGCTGCCCAGAACTATTCTATTGTCAAGGATTTGGGCCACACTCCTTGTGCGATGTCTACACTCGAAGTACTTCAGAGTTGTCTTTTGCAAAGGAAGGCTTTGCTTTTTTCTCTTGGTGTTAACGAAGATAATTCTTCCTCTGTCATCAAATTTGAAACCGCAGGACTATAGCCTTGCTTGCCTTACTATGTGTCTCTCTTGATTCATGTAGAATGTCTTAACAAGACCATCAAACGCACTGAGATTGACAAAGGCGCTCCTGCTTCCATGATATCTTTGGCATGTTGGAAGGGTTTGGGTTCCCTCGAGTTTTCTAAATCCACTACCATGTTGACTGTGTTTGATGGTATATCATTTCAGCCGCACGACATCCTTCCTTCTTTTAAGGTTTGTTTGGTAGGGAACACTGTTGCGATCGAGGTCGAGTTGGTTGATGCGCCCCTTGACTACAATCTGTTACTGGGTAGGAATTGGATGTACAGTATGCAAGCCATATCTTCTTCTCTATTTTGATTTGTATGTTTTCCATTTAATGGGAATATAGTTACGATTAATCAAATGTCATTCAAGAATCAGTGTGTTACCGCATCTTCAGGAGCTTCTGTCTCGATTGTCATGCACTCTCAGCTGGCAATTAGGAGTGTGGGTGTTGGCATGTACCCATCCCTTATGGGATCATTTAGTTGTCCTGCACCTATTCTTATGATCAGGTCTACTTTCGGTGAGGCTTCATCATCATTGCATTCGGTTTCTTTTCACACCACTCATATGGAAGATCCTTTGATTCTTCCTACACCGAGTCCTTCGAGTGAGCCCATCGAAATGGACGTGCTGTTTTTTGCAAATATGATAGCATATCAAGCTAATATTGAATGTGTTGTAGAGCCTAGTCCTTCCTCTTCGCAGATAGAGGAGGAGGACCCATATGTGCTTCCTGCATGGGCAGTTGAGTCTTCTCACACACATGACTTCCTTGATAGTGTTTTTCCATCAGATGAAGCTATTATTGAGGCTATGTCTGGGATTGAGCCACCTTGGGAAGACTTGCATCATAGATCTTACTTTATTCCTGAGCTTGACTGTTTGGAGTGTGAATACTTTAGGGAGATTCTTAGTGAGAGAATTGGTAGTCCCGTGGTTCCATTAAGCTCTCCTGGTCCAATGGCTAATGGAAACATGGTGAACATATCTCCTACCATTCCTATCAATATCTCTCACGATCCTGGAAAGATTGACAATGTCTATATTGGGGTATAATGTTCCCATGCTGAGATTCAAGAGTATACCGAGCTATTCAAATAATTTCGTGATGTATTTTCTTGGTCATACAACAAAATGCCAGGTATTGACCCTCACATTGTTGAGCATGAAATTAAGACTTATCACAATGCTAATCCTGTTCGACAACGCTTGCATGCGGTGAATCCTAGGAAAGCACTCGCGATTAAGGATGAGATAGAAAAGTTATTGAATGTCAATTTTATCCATCCCGTTCCCTTAACAGAGTGGGTTTCAAACCTCGTTCCGGTTTATAAGAAGCAGGGAACGATCTATATATGCACTGATTTCCGTGACTTGAATCGTGCCTGTCCTAAGGATAATTTTCCCACACCATTTATTGATGAAATTTTGGATGAGTGTGTGGGAAGCAGGGTATTTTCCTTTATGGATGGATTTTCCAGGTACAATCAGATACAGATCAAACCTGAGGACCAACATAAGACTGCCTTTATTTGTCCTTGGGGTACCTTTGCATACCGAAAAATGCCTTTCGACCTTAAAAATGCGAGAGCCACTTTTTAGTGGGATATGACCTTGATCTTCCATGATCTCAAATTGATTATTGAAGTCTTTTTGGATGACCTTGTTGCTCATTCTCGTTAGAGGATGCGTCATTCCTACCATTTGAGATTAGTGTTCGAAAGGTGCCGCCATTACTTGGTCATGTTAAATCCTCATAAATGCATCTTTTGTGTGAAGTCTGGTCGCTTATTAGGGTTCATTGTCTCCAAGGAGGGTATATGAGTCAACCCTTTGAAGGTTGAGGCAATACTTCAATTGTCTCCCTACAAAAACATTAGACATCTTCAATGTTTGCAAGGCATGGCAAATTTCTTGGAGAGATTCGTAGTTAACTTCACCAATTTGACTAGAGGCTTTATGCATATTTTGAAGAAGGACACTACCGTTTGCTGGGATGAGCGAGCCCAGGAGTCCTTCGATGCACTTAAGCGAGCCTTAGCATCGGCCCCGGGGATTAGTCCACCCAACTATAGCCATGAATTTTTACTTTATGTGGCTGCGTCGATGGAGATGATTGGTATGGTTTTGGTTCTGGAAGATGAGGAGCTCAAGGAGCATGTCATATATTATTTGAGCCAAAACCTTGTAGATGTAGAGATCCGTTATTCCCATGTAGAGAAACTTGCCTTAGCTACCATTCATGTTGTTCCGAAGATTGAGACACTATATTCTCCTTCGCCAAACCTTGGTGGTAGGCCATGTCAATCCATTTCAGTTTGTCCTCACTAGAAGGATGATAGGGGGAAAGTATAATAAGTGGATTGTCATCTTGCAAGTTGATCTTGAGTTTGTTTCGACAAAATCAAAGAATTCGTTGATTTTTGCGGAGCTTATATCTTATTTCCCAAGTGAAGAGGAGGAGGAAGTTTGTGAAGATACGTTTGTCGATGAGCACATTTTCCTGATCTCAACTTTGGATCCATGGTATGGGGATATTATCATATATTTACAAACATTGAAGGTCCCTACTCACCTTTCATGGGATGAACGACAACGGTTACGTCACGTATCCAAGAATTACCTCATAGTGGATAACACATTATACCACCGTGGGGTACATTCCATTTTACGTCGTTCTTTAACTCATGA
Organism: Pseudotsuga menziesii; assembly: GCA_001517045.1. Classification (NCBI taxonomy): domain Eukaryota; kingdom Viridiplantae; phylum Streptophyta; class Pinopsida; order Pinales; family Pinaceae; genus Pseudotsuga; species Pseudotsuga menziesii. Next base: position 175,961 of record LPNX010020501.1, on the reverse strand, counting down.
GGAGGATGAGCTTGTGATAAATGATTGCCACGGAGGGGTGTGTGGTGGTCATTTATCTGGGATTTCTACAGCCCAAAAAATATTGAGAGCGGGTTATTTCTGGCTGTCGATCTTTAAATATTGTGTTAATGCGGTCAAGAAGTGCCACCCTTGCCAGGTGTTTGCACGCAATATGAGCTCACATCTTGCCCTATTACATCCAATTATCAACGTCGGTCCCTTCACTAAGTGGGGGCTTGATTTCATGGATTTCAACCCAACTTCAGCTGGGATGCATCATCATATTATCATGGCTATTGACTATTTCACAAAATGGGTTGAGGCTATGCCCACGGTTAAATCTGATGGTGAGACAACCAAACATTTCGTATTCAACCAGATCATTACTTGGTTTAGTATTCCAAAAGAGCTTGTCACTGACCATGGTAGGAACTTTCAGAATCGGATGATGGAAGAGTTGGCCTTGAAGTTAGGTTATAAGCAGGAGCATTCTTCTTCTTATTACCCTCAAGCAAATGGACAGGCTAAAGAAGTGAACAAATCACTCAAGCCCATTCTCCAACGAACCATCGTACAAAGCAATACCAATTGGCATATGATGTTATATCCTACTTTGTAGGCTTATAGGACCACAGTTAAGACTGCCATTGGTTTTTATCCATATCAGCTTGTACATGGAGTGGAGTCTATATTGTCGGTTGAGTGTGAAATCCCTTCTTTGAAGCTATCCATAGAGCTCTTACCAGACACTTCCCCATTGGAGAAATGTTTGGTCCACTTAGAGCAGCTTGATGAGCAGCACCGAGATGCCTTGGTGGCTCTAGAAGGGAATAAGCGTCGCGTTAAGGTCCAATATGATAAATTTGTCCATCCAAGGAAGTTTAGTGAAGGAGATTTGGTCCTTTTGTGGGATCAAGCTAAATAACCCTTGGGGGCAGAAAAATTTAACCCCATGTGGCATGGTCCTTACGTGGTTAAACATGTGTTATAAAAGGGTGCATATGAGTTAGTAGATTACGAAGTGATAGCCTTGGCGGAGCCTAGAAATGGGATTTATATTAAAAAGTACTATGCATGATTCTCAGCTAGGGCTGACTATTGTATATTATTGTACAGTATTTGCATAGTTAGATTTTTCTTATGCTGATCGGGTTTGTTGATTAGATTTTGTTTCTTATGGCAGATGTCAATGGAGTCTTCCATCTATATAGGATTTGCGGATGGTGCTAGCCACAACACTCAACACTCAGCGTCTGCTACTTGGGTAATTTATACTCCTACGGGTCATGTATTGTTTTCAGGAGGTGTATGTTTATAGCCCTCTTCAAATAATGTTGTTGAATATAGTGCTGTTATCGAGCTTCTATCGGATGCCATTTTACATGGTGTTCTATCTCTTTAGGTACGTCTTGATTTGGAGTTAGTAGTGTCACAACTTAATGGCTTGTATCGTGTTAGGGATCCAACATTATTACGAATATTCTTACGTGTGAGATTGTTAGAACAACAATTTGACAACATAACATACATACATGTTCCAAGAATTTATAATCAAGTTGCTGACTCATATGCTAACTATGTGTTATATTGGCATTTGTTTCACAGAAAATAAGCTCATCACAAACATAAATAAATAAACCGATCATCATAAAAGTTTTTTAAACATTCGAAATGTGATAATACATAAGTGTCATAATACAAAAATGGGGCTTCTGAGCCACCAAAATATAAATACACTGTAGTACAAAATGTATCACTCCCAGGTATCTAAGCCTAGGGAGGAGGAGGGGGGTTCTGATTGTGGAATGTCACCATGGATCTAGCTAGCTATCGAAACAACCATAACCATGCTTGTGGCACACCCACAACCTAACGCTGCATGGTCTTAGGCAGGTCCTTGACCTGCGCCATGGGTACCCTATGTGTCAACCGCATGAAGTTGGTATGAATGCTTTGGAGCATCCGCTCCACATCCACACCCATAATGTCATCTCCTCTTCCCCTCTGTCTATAATGAGGGAAACCTTCAGGCCGTCGTGGTCCTACCACTAGTACAAAATGAGGAATTAGCTACTAGGTGACAAAAAATTCTAGTCACCATAGGTTTTCCAAGTGATTTACTACTAAATATGAGCAATTTTGATTGACCCAACTATAAACGACTAAAATTAATGACTACTTAGTCACCAGTTAACAAATATGACAAGATAATAAGTGACAGAGTTAAAAATGACTAAAATAAACGACTAATTTAGTCACGGCATAAAAAATGACTAGGTAGAAGAATATGAATTAGTCATTTTTAATTGTGTCATGGAAAATTGCAAATTTGGCAATGAAGTGTAATTTTTGTAAGTTGTCTACCTTCTATTAGTAATATTAGTGCCATGCACCTCAATCTTCAGAGATCCAACAAAGCATTGCATGAATTTTCTCTTGACCATCTTTATCCCTGCTGCACCATTGAAGCAAACCCGGTTAAGCACGTTCGAAAGGAAATTTATGTTCCTACGTCAATTATGAATTAGGTACTAGAACTAGTACCATATATATCATTACCTAGATAGAAGCATCATAGCCCTACATCCCCTCGAGAACCGGCCATTCGAATGCGCCTCCTCCACATAGACTTACCAAATGCATCCAATGCATGGCCAAAAAAACACATCAACTTCGTATTTCTGGGTTGAAGGTATCGTTTGACCCCTGCTCCCCTGTTTTTGCACTCAATACCCTATTTTTGCAGACAATAAGCTGGTTCAAGATATCGCAGTGACCAGTTGGAGCGCTTCAAAAACCAGTTGTTATGGTTTTTAACAAGTCTCAATGCTGTTGAAGTTACTGCTTCCACTTTATATTTGCAATTATCACCATCTCCAGCCTATGCACTCATAACCATATGCATTTTGAGCTTTCAACCTGGGAAAAGCATGAGCGCTGTCCTGCAATGCCACTATTTGAAAAGGTCATTGGGTTTTGCACATCGACATTCCTCACACGCTCCAAAGGAACACTGAAGAAGACATTAGAAGAAGTGATTAAACTTTGCAAGGAGGTTTATTTGTTTCTTATATTGTGGCAAGTTTTCTGTAATGGAACAAAGATTGTGCCCCAAAAGTATAAAAGATTCGAATCATCCCGGTGTTGGAATCCGATACCATATATGGATTCTTTGCTGGGGCCGAGTAGGATGGAAATTGTGGTACTGGCATGATCCTCCGTATATATGACTCTCATAGTTTCAAGCTAAGGATGGGTGTTGGGAGTGGCACTAATACTTTTTCTGAACTTTTAGCCTTATGGGGGCTTTTATGGTTCGCAAAAAAAAAAAAATTCTCTAGCTTTCTATTTTTGGTGAATCAAAGGTCATAATTGATTGGGCCAGAGGTCTCACCAATTTGTAGTCACTGATTTATGATTGTTGGTTGAAAAGGACTGGGCTCCTAAAGAATTGTTTTCTTTCTTTATCCTTCAAGCACTTGTACAAGGAGTTCAATTTTTACCCAGACAACCTATCAAATATTGCAATAGGATACTGCCCTAGTATTCTTCACTTATGTAAGTACTTAATTAACATAATCATGATTATTGAAGGTCACTTTACCTGCTTCTAGTTTCTCCATTTTGGTTTTGCCTTGGACTGTTTTAGGTTGTATCTGCATGACAACTCTCTGAAGCACTGCTATTTTTTGTCTCACAGTTATTTTGTCTTTTCCGCATTTTTCATTTCTATAGGTTAATGGG
>LPNX010020501.1:96804-171947 GCA_001517045.1 Pseudotsuga menziesii | reverse complement strand
TAAAACCAAATACCTTCAAAAATAAAAAATAAAAATAATCAAAAGTTAAAATTAACATTGTTTAATATTTATATATATTATTAATATTACTAAAAAAATACTTAAAATCGTTTTTAGTATTATAAATAAAACAAACCAAACACAATTACGTCTATACCAACATGACCTATATTTAAACCTTACCACGTTATAATTCCATAGTTCAAACAATGACATTTTTTTATGTTATATGGTTATAACACAAAGTTTGACATTACCGCTTGCATACAATCTCTTCGTGGCATGACCTTGGATAAAGATATGGTTAAGATTTATGATGTGGCATATAATAATATAACAATCCACATTATATTGGTATGGTTTTAATGGATATAAACATATGTCTTTGTGATATGTTTTAAGCATTGGCGCTTATGGTTTAGGCTCCACATTATACCATATTATACCATATGGTTTAAATATAGTGTTATAACATATGATTTACATTATATTGGTATGGTTTTAATGGATATAAACATATGCCTTTGTGATATGTTTTAAACATTGGCGCTTATGGTTTAATATCCAAATTATACCATATTATACCATATGGTTTAAATATAGTGTTATAACATATGATTTACATGTAGTCACGGTGACCTTGGGTTTGGTAACTAGGCTTACTCCAAAAGAAAACAAAATAAAGAAGTATTAGGTACGCGTTTTCTTGGACATGGATTGCATCCACACCTGCTACTGCGAGTAGTGTCTCCCGTCAATGATAAGCTCTGTGAGTACATATAATTCCACCTATATGCCTTGCCTTTGGACATCCTTGTTTTATTGCTTTAGACACCATCTGGCTATGGATATGTTGCACCTACGTATTGGAAAGAAGGATACGATATGATGTGCCCATCCCTAAATTATATAGAAAAGGGTGGGGTTCTTTTCCTACATGACCAAATGGAATCCACATCGCTATGTATATACATGATCCCCTAGGAAACTGCTATAGAGTGTCTAACGCTTCCATAGACCAAAAAGATATACCCGAGATAACGGTGGATTCCCTATTGCAGATCGGGGGTTTTTATGCAATGAAGTGAAGCTTCATTTAGTTTTTGGTTTATTGAGGGCAATGACATCAGTGCAGATAAGCGGAGCTGATCCTGAGAATGTATTAGAGAATTTACAAAGTAGTGCAAGAACAGGTTGAGGCCGGGGTCGTGGTCACCGAAAATGAAACCCTTGCCCCATTATATGAATCACAACCCTACCCTACTATGTTGAATACTTAGGCTAAGAGGACTAGATTTATAAGTAATTTTTCTAAATCTAAGAAGATGCTTGAAGACACATCTAAGAAGAGTAAATCGAGTTGGAATTCAAGAAATTCTAAACATGGTGATGAGATTGGTGTCAGTGGACAGAAATTGAAACTGTCAAATATTGGTATTGAGCTTCATGTTCGGTCTCCACTGCCTTCAAAATGGCATCAATGTTTAGACCTTCAGGTTTGTTCTGTGTTTTTCTTGATTATCTTTTTTTTTTCTTTTATTCATGTTTTTTTTCTTTGTTGTGGATGTGGTGGAGATGAAATGGCTAGATCATAATTCCCTCACAGTAACATAGGATTTCTACACCTGCAGATGCACTAGAATAGGCCATAAGGATCAAATATATTATTGGATATCCCGTGATTTTCACAAGTTGCAGCCCCGAAAATAGATCAGACCTGCCCAGTTTCATAATAATATTGCTATGTTTACAGATAAAACTCAGGAACTAGCAATTCCAAGGGTTGGTAGACCAAAAATTTTGTGTACAATATTTTAGACTGAAGGTTATAATTTCTAAGAATTTCCTCGCTTCAAGGTTCAAGGGAGGGACCTGGACCTTTTACTTTCCCTACGGGACCCCTTCTAGAAACACTTACAAGAGGAGTTGTGCAAGTCTTTACCTACTGTTGCACCTCTTTTTTTGTAGTAAAGTATAATGCTTTCCCAAATACTAAAACTGCATAATCTGCTTAATATTGTTATGTTTGTAAGATTCATGAGCAGCCCCTAGGAATTGTAAGACTCATTGATTAACTTTGGGGATTACAACAATCTCATACGGAAATAAGCTTTCCATTACTCGGAGAATCCAACCTTTTGACAAACTAATTCAGAATATATACAAAAGGAGAAGGAAACTAAATATAGAATTAGAAAGTTAATTCCTAAATTTTTGCTAACAATCTGACAGCTTCACAATATATCCTAAATGAATTCAACTGCATTCTATCATATTTCTAACTTAACTCTTCCATTGACAACAAAGATAACTTGATTCTTTCCAGAACTAGTTCACTAAATTGATTACCACTAACCTAAACATATGGAGATTCAATTAAGGGAAACCCACTCCCTTTTGTAAAATTTAGAATCTTAATTTTTGAATGGTCACATTGCAATTTAAAAGTGATTCCCCTGCATCATTTATCCCTAGTAAAATATCTAGAGTAACCTTGGTAAGAAACACTACAACTTTGGGAGAAGAGAGTTCTGTAGTGCTTTGGAGCATAACCCAATTGTCAAAGAAAGAGCTAGTACTAATTTTCCAGATGTGAGAGGTGTGAGTACCTCCTAAATGCATACTAATTTTCCATATGTGAGAGGAAGTGATGTTTTAATTTTGGTAAAAAATTAATGACGTATTTTTTATTTTTAGCTATTTCTATAAGTCGCTGTTAATTTTTTCTTAATTTTTCTAGAGGTTGAACTTTAATGAAAGTGGTTTCTAAACCCAAATTTTAATTGCAAGTAAAATGGATATGATGGGTGTATATTGCATAATGTTAGAAGGTGTCATTTATGATTTGTGTTATATCCGGAAACCTACATCCATTTTTCAACAATGCTCACAAGTGTTTGTCGATCCCAAGAGTTGATACACTCGATGTTTGTACTTCATGTATAAGTCGATGTGATTAGGTGGCGATGCTATTAATCAATCCAAGTATGCGTAAAGAGTCAATGCCGATTCTGATTATGCTACTCCATGCAGTCGATCCCAGAGTTTATATAGGAGTTGATGCCTTATTATGAAAGGAAATATTTGTTAGAATATTTTTATTGAGGGCGATTCTTACAAACCTTGGTGCCAGGATCAGTTTTATCTCCAGTTGCCTATTTCATCAAATTTTGTTTATATATTGATTTAATTGCTTAATTTTCCATTTCGCCTTTGCATTGCTGCTGGGAGTTGATTGTTTCAGGCAGGCTTGAGCGCCTTGCATAATTTTATTTTTTGACAGAAAAATGGCAGAGAAAAGTCGAAGATTAAAATTACATGAAACGACGTTAGTTGCACCAGCCAGTGGATCGAGCACAAGGGTACATAATCCACAGAGGGACAATGTGAATATGAAGAGAGTCTCTCTAGACGGCGGACCGTGGAGCCGCGCTGTTCCACCTGTTCAGCAATCTAGGAAACATGTTCCTCTTTCCAATTTGACAAATCAGGCATCTGCCCAATCTAAGCATGGCATTCCCCATAGCTAGGTGAAAGCATTTTCCAATTTCTATCCAAATGGGTTTTCTTGGTTTTGGCATTTGTATTCAGAGAATGCAAGGGTTTTAGGGTTTTTTGGGGTATTTATTCTAATTTTACTGGGCAGTTTGATTTTGAAAATTTCTATCTGAAATTGTAAAAAAATGATTACTTTGTCTTAAAGGGATCTATTGTTAGCTGGAATATTTCACCTCCTGCGGACAGCAAGGTGTTCAACCGGTCTGAACGGTTCAGATCCAGAAAAAATAGAGGACAGAGGTTGAAGACTCTCCCTAGATGTTGTAGATATCTGGAATATAAGGATTTGACAACTCACCTATGTACCTGTAATCAAGCTCAACACAAAACGAATCAAAGCAACCAGAATATGATCTACTAATCTATGCTAGTGACTAAGGAATCTAGTAATATATATCTAAAATCAAACATCAACAATATATATGGGACAAAAAATCAACTTGCATTAGAAATATGAAGAAGTTTACAACCAAGCCTTAGTGTTGACATGCATCTCCATGAAACCAGCTCTTCATCCCCAAAAGCTTCGACTCTAGCTCTCTATGCTCTCTCCAAATGATCTTGGGCCAAGAATCAATCCAACAGCATAACAATACCTTCAAATGTTCTCCCCCCAACCATGGCTATGAGCTCATATTTATAGGGCTTTAATGGATAGATATGGTTGAGAAATTAGTGGGTGAGGTGGCCTCTAAGATCCTAGGATGAGGGATATCAATATCAACCAACCCACAATAGTAGGGATAAGGCAGTACACGAGGCTTATCATCTGGAAGCCTCAAGAAACTTCTCTTTTTCTCTTTTTACCCAAGGTACCGTGCTTCTCCTTCTATGAAAAAGTGGTTCTGGTAATAAACACCTATGGACCAAGGGAAATGGGTGGTGGCACCGCTTGTGGACAACCTATGAAAGGTAGTGCGAGCAGGGGTACCTCTCTTGGATAAAGGGGCATGCGCGGTGCTAGGAATTTGTATGACATATTGATGAAAAACCATTTAGTTTCCACTCCAGAAGTTGGGATTTAGGGCAAGTAGGTATGTCAAATGTCTTATCACATGATGGTGACAGGATTTTGGTATAGCAGGATGCCCCCCAAAGCATGAGTCTTAGAGTGATATGATAAACGAGAGCTTTAAGAACAAGTCGTCACCAGGAGATGAAAATTTCAGCTTGATCGGAGTATGTAGTCAAGTAGGCATCTGTAGTACATCAGTATGTTGACTCATAGACACAAGTAACCAAACTCATAGATGCATACCAATACAAGGTAGATCCATGAATGGAATAAACAAACATGGCTACTAGAATACAGCTTAGATCCATGTGATAGAGGACTCAAACTTGGACATAGCTACCAAACATACAACATAGATCTATTTCATACAGATGCAAATTTGAGCACAACCATGACCATACAAATGTGGATCCATGCTAGATATAAGAAACTCCATCGCAACCTGGGGAAAAAGCAATGAGAACTTTTAAACAAATGCCTAGGGTCTTCATCTTGTCTTTCACAAAGTATGATTCTATCCATGTGATTACAATGATCTGAAGTCAAACATGGTAGAAACCACTTGATTACCGGCCAATGATGTGAACTGTTAACAAGTGCAAGGGAGATCACCATTGATGTCAATGATTTCCAAGGTACCCTAGTACAATCTACTGAGCACAAATAGATGTCCTGATGTCGAACACCCAGTCGATTCTATCGATCAAAGGTCAATGATGTGAACCTATGTCGAGAGCAAGAGAATCTGTCTTTAAGGCATATAGATCTCAAGGTACTAAATATTGTTTCTAAGACTATTTCCTGGATGATGAGCTGATGTCGATGGGAATAGTCTCGTCGAAGGAGGGCCATGATGAGTCCCATATTGACGACATGAAACTCGGAACATAGTTCTGGAATGATGTGAATGTAGTAACCATATGACTGACTCAAAGATACTGACACAAAGACTGTGTAGAGTGCAAAGGTAAAAATTCTTCAGATCTCCTTTGAACATTGGGTGGCACAAAAAAATGAATTGGCAGCATGACTAAACAGGACAGATACACAATGCGACAGTGGACAATGCATTCTTTTGAAAGACTCAAAGGATTGACATGACTCATGAAAGTGGATCGTCATGGACATCAGCTGAATACCCAATTGACTGACATGATTGTGCAGAAAAGTGCCATGTTCAAAGGTAATGACAAACAACTGCCATTATTTAAAAAATGATTCCCTTCCCATTTTCCCCATCATGATCGATGAGTGCCTCTTTTTAGTTTTACGAGTTCAAAGAGGGTAACAAACACTCGATATAGCTTGTCGAAAGACAAGTCCAGACTCATATGTTTTATGAACCTAAGAGAGGAGGGGTTCATTCCCAAAATGGATCTCTCAATGTTTAATTTAACGAGTCCACTGAAAGAAAACTTGGTATTGTTCATGTTTAGAGAGTCTGAACGAATACAGAAGAAAACTCCATGGGGGTCCTTTTTCGTATGATTTAGTCTCTAAGGCCCTAAAAAGTCTAAAATCATACCTTAGAGAACTCTTCCAGTCATGATTGGCTGGAGTGTTCCTTTTTCATAAATAGTCCTATATGAACTAAAAAAGAGATAACCTACCATCGGACGGATGACTCTTCAAATACTTTAATGAGTGTGAAGAAGACAAGATCGCTCGATGATATTTTCATTTTTAGGGAGTCCGAAAAGAGCTTAAAGGAGACTCCATTAAGCTTTTTCATGTTTTATTCTAGAGCACGAAAAAGTAATAAACTAAGCTCAAACCACTTTTCATGTTTTAACCAGAGCACGAAAAATGAAAAGTAAGCTCAACACCATCTTACTGTTTTTAACGAGCTCGAAGATTGGTTGAAAGAATGCTCAGGGATTGGTTTCATTTTTATGCAAGCTTGAAACCAATGGGTAAATTATGCTTGAAAAATCCCATTAACATGCTATACAAAGGTTGGAATCTTTCCCCCAGCATGATTGCTAGCGAATCTTACCCCTAACATGGTTTCTAGCGGCTTGACATGCCCCCAAGCTTCGTTTCATTGGATGATTCTTCTTCCATACCCAACCTAAAAACCTGGTTACTAATGTGAAAATGTTCAGCAGGGGGTAGGAAGAATGAGAATCAGGCAGGTGAAAAGAAGGTTCAAGTTCTAACACTAAAGTGAAGACTTGACTCAAGGGAAGGGGATCTGTTTAATTTTTACACAAGCTTGAAATAGAAGGTAACTATGCTTGGAACATGGTTTCATTTTTATGCAAGCTTGAAACCAAAAGGTAAACTATGCTAAAGGAAACCTACTTCATTTTTTAATGAGATTGAAATAGAAAATGAACTATGCTCAGGAATGATTTCATTTTTATGCAAGCTTGAAACCAAAAGGTAAACTATGCTTGAGGAGATCCATTTCATTTTTTAACGAGCTTGTCATAGAATGGGAACTTTGCTCAGGAAAAAATGACATGATGGTCAGAACCTGACATGATGGTCAGGTGCTATTTCATGTTTTAATGAGCTTGACATAGAATGGGAACTTTGCTCATGAATTATTTCATTTTTATGCAAGATTGAAACCAAAAGGTAAACTATGCTTGAGGAGATCTATTTCATTTTTTAACGAGCTTGACATTGAATGGGAACTTTGCTCAGGACATGGTTTCATTTTTATGCAAGCTTGAAACCAAAAGCGTAAACTATGCTTAAGGAGTAGTTTTATTTTTTAATGAGCTTGAAACCACAAGTAAACTATGCTCTAGACAATGTTTCATTTTTATGCAAGCTTGAAACCAAAAGTGTAAACTATTCTTAAGGAGTGGTTTTATTTTTTAATGAGCTTGAAACCACAAGTAAACTATGCTCTAAAACCTGCCTCTACCAAACATGATATCCAGAGGTTGGTAGGTTTCCCCCCATTTCATAAAAATCTAACGGCTTAACTCCAGTATGACATCCATAGACTAGAGCCATGCCCCCCATTTTACCTATGATGGGAAGAAGCTAACTAGAAGGGGAAAGAGCCACAAGAACATGCAACACATTCAGGGAAGTCTGATTACTAGGAGTAATGCGATGGTCAGGTGTAACAAAATAAAGCTAATCAATGGGCACAATCTTCCCATCATGGGGAAAATGCATAACTCTAAAGAGTGTGGACACTATAGCCTTCATGGCATAGACATAATCACATCCAAGGAGCAGATTGAAATCCAAAGGACCTTGGACCACCATAACATCAATACAGATAGTTTTACCTCCTAATGTAATAGGTAAACAAGGAAGGGTCCCTAAAGGTGCAGTAGGTCTTCTATTAAAATCCAGTATCTGATCGGTGGCTGGCACAAGCTAAGGAGAACCTAAAGCTTGCCAAGCAGTTGAGGATATAATACTAACAAAATCCCCTTCATTAACAATAGTGCAAAGTATCCTCCTAGCAGTAACATTCACAACTATCTGGAAAGGAACACTTGAATGAAGATGAGACTCTATTAGCTTAATCCAGTAAAAGGAAATAACCTCACTACTCAGAGAGGGTTCTGTTGAAAAAAAAAAATCCTCTTGTTGAGAACAATCAGAACGAAGCATAAAAACTTCAGCAGGATTTGGTTCATTCTCTACTGAAAGAGAAGAACACAACGAAGATTTGGTCAAAGATACTACTTTAGTCTTAACACTCTCTGATGAAAGAGTGGGATTGGGTGGAAATGACATCGTCTCGACCACTTTAAATTCACTCTCCAAAGGAAGAGCGGGATCAATCACAGATAAATCCGAATCGACCACTTGGTCAACCAGTGGGGGATCGAGGGATAACTTACTATCACTTGTTGGAATCACCTGTTGATGATCAGTAATATTTTCCAACCAATGCAAAGCTTCATCCATGCTTGGACAAAGAAAAGTATGATGCATAGCCTTGCATATAAAACAAGGATACAAGACTTTACCCTTACGACCTTTTACCAATGGGTCACTGGTTGAGGGAGTATCATCAACATGATGACCAGAGGTTGATGACATAGATAGTTTGGACCTTTTAGACCACTCTTCTTGTACACAGGAGAGATCGGAACACTCCTTAAGAAGGTGGTCCCCCTTGCAAAGCTTACAAGGGAACTTGGGTTTTCCAAGTGGTCTCTTAGAATGAGCAACATCAAAAGCATATGGTTGCTACTTTTTCTCTTTCTTATCATTCTTCTTTTTACTCTTCCCTTTCTTCTTCTTCTTATCCACATGACTACTAACCATAGAGCTTTGGTCAAGCAAAGAAGAAGAAAAGGGTGGAACAAAAACCGGCGAAGAAGGAGAGGGATTAGGTTGAGGTCGATCCTCTCCCAAAGGAGAGGTGACATTTGAGACATTAGGTGTAACAAGAATTACTGGATTAAAAAGCTAGACCGAAAATCCTATAGTTAATCCAAGAAGATTTAGAGTGGCAATAAAGGGAGGACCAATACCTTCACTTGGAGGGAACACAAAAGGTACACCTTGGAAAGGGACCTCTTGATTGGTAGTCCTAGATGGGGATGCCATCTCTAAACTCTCTAGAAACCCCCTAACTACCACTCACAAGCAAGTACTACTCAAACTAAAAGCAACAAGCAAACATGTGAAAGGAGTGGATAAGAGTTAAGAACCTCACAGGATAGGCCAAAAGGATAACTCAGATGGTTTGAGGATTCCTAGAAGGGTCTCCCGATATACACAAGGTACGAGGGATCTCAAATCGGTAGTATTGTTGTCTAATTCATAACCGTACACAAGGGGCCTTCCGATATACAATCGAGTACGTGAAGTATCTTTCTATATACCTCAAGGGTACGTGAAAGGCCGTTCGATATACCGATGGTATGTGGAATAACCGCGCGAGTCTCGGGATGTAATGCGTACAAGTAACGATAGCTCCTACGCTTAACGACGCCCGAACACATCTCTAACTTATCACTCAAATTGCTAAAAGTTTTAACCTAGTACTACCGTTAATTTTATCTTGTGCATTTAGGTGGAACTATGGAGTGAAAACTTGAAATTAAAGAAGATGCACACTGATCTATATGACAATGCAAGTTTTCCTCTTCAATGAAATTCTACCTAAGAGAGAGAGAGAGAGAGATTCACTTTTCTTCCAAAAATGCACACCCAAATACAAATGCAATTCTTTCTTTTCAAATGAAAAGGGAAATATCAATGCACCCCAAACAATCTTCAAAGCAAATAAGAAAGAGATCTAGAGAACATATAACATAAATCAAAATGTTTCCTATCTTTTCATGCTTGAAAAAGATGCATAAAACTTAATGGAAAGATGATTTCACTAACGTTTCCAAACAAATCTAACTCTAATGCACGCAAAATCGAAAATAGATGTTTCTTCTCAATGAAAGTAAGATCTAGAATTTCAAACAATCATGCACAAAACAAGAAGAAAATCGTTCAACAAGCTTGTGAATAAAGCAAAAGAGAGAGAAAACTAAAACTTCTCTTTGAAACAGACAAGGAAACAAAGAACCAATCTTTCCTATCAATCGCTGAAAAAATAAGCATGCAAAAGGACACAAGAATCACCCAAGAAAATAAAGACTCAAAACAACATGGATCACTCATGCATTCTAAGTCCAAAACAAGCAAAAGTCTACTCAAGAAAATGAAATCTATATTTCCAATTCCAACGAATAATATCTACAGAAAGGAGCAAGAGGTTTCAAGCAAAGAAAAGAATATAAACTCCAATGCAAGAAACATAAACTCTCTTGGAATGTAGAAAGAACATAACACTCAAAGCGACTGCAAAATATACAATTCATGGCCCCTCCCGGCTGTGAGGGAGCATTTTTTTTTCAAAAGTACACTTCATTTTCATCAAAAAGTAAGCCAAAAACAAACAAAAAATAAAAAAAGAAAGTCTGGAACAGGGCCTACCTAGCATCGCGCAGATGAAGCTGCTGATAGTAGGCTTTGAGGCAGAACCACTCCTTGCTCACTGGATTCAGGCGGTGGCACCGGGTTTGGCTAACTGGACTCAGGAGGTGGCACCGCTCCTTGCCAACAGAACATGTGTGGCTCCCTGTAAAATTCCAAAACACATAGAGAATGACAGATCAAGTAAAAAAAAGACCAGATCAAGGAAAATACTATTGAATTGAGTATGGAAACAGAGCATAAGAGACCGAAATGACTCAGATATTAACAGATCCAGAATTTTCAAACCCAAATGATACAAATTAGAAAGTATATCTAACTGAAAAGAGTTGAAGAAAATGGAGCCTGGATTCGGACAAGAGTTGCGGACTAAGGAAGATTAGAACAACTGAATACTTTACTCCCCAGCGGAGTTGCGAAATTTGTTAGCTGGAATATTTCACCTCCCGCGGACAACAAGGTGTTCCACCGGTCTGAATGGTTTAGATACAGAACAAATAGAGGACAGAGGTTGAAGACTCTCCCTAGACACTGTAGATATCTGGAATACAAGGCTTTGACAGCTCACTTGTGTACCTACAATCAAGCTCAACACGAAATGAATCAAAGCAACCAGAATATGATCTACTAATCTATGCTAGTGACTAAGGAATCTAGAAATATATATCTAAAATCAAACATCAACAATATATATGGGACAAAAAATCAACTTACATTAGAAATATGAAGAAGTTTACAACCAAGACTTAGCATTGACATGCATCTCCATGAAACCAGCTCTTCATCCCCAAAAGCTACGACTCTAGCTCTCTATGCTCTCTCCAAATGGTCTTGGGCCAAGAATCAATCCAACAGCATAACAATACCTTCAAATTTTCTTCCCCCAACTATGGCTATGAGCTCATATTTATAGGGATTTAATGGATAGAGATGGTTGAGAAATTAGTGGGTGAGGTGGCCTCTAAGATCCTAGGATGAGGGATCTTGAGCTCAACCAACCCACAATAGTAGGGATAAGGCAATACACAAGGCTTATCATCTAGAGGCCTTGAGAAACTTCTCTTTTTCCCTTTTTACCCAGGGTACCGTGCTTCTCCTTCTATGACATAGTGGTTCTGGTAATAACCTCCTATGGACCAAGGACAATGGGCGGTGGCACTGCTTGTGGACAACCTATGAAAGGAGGTGCGAGAAGGGGTACCACTCCTGGATAAAAGGGCATGCATGGTGTTGGGAATTTGTATGATAGATTGATGAAAAACCATTTAGTTTCTACTCCAGAAGCTAGGATTTAGGGCAAGTAGGTATCTCAAATGTCTTATCAAATGATGGTGATAGGATTTTGGTATAACATCTATTTGCCAATCAGCATCTTCAAAATCCAGGGATAGAGGGAATCCCAGCGGCACAAGAGACTCTGAAATTCAGAAGGGTCCTGCAAAATACTCTATTCCCAGACACCCTACAAAACCCGATAATGTTGGTCTAAGGGTTCTGGGAAACAATGCAGCCTGCAGTATCTCTGGTTCCTCTAATCTGAACAATAGGATTTCATCTACAGGGGGAAAGATTTGAAATAAAACTGCTTCTCATTCTTCAATTATTATAGAGGCTCTACCCATCGATGGCAATGCCTCAGATATTGCTTCGCTGGAGCAGACAACCTAACAGAACCTGTACATATCAAAGCATCATTTAAAGTCAAAACCATTGGAAGGTAATTTTATAAATAAACTCTTTTTGCTTCATCGCTCATGTGCTATGTGACCAGAAACCTGACCCGGGGGATCATTTCTTGTTTCTATTCCAATTCTTGTTCCCACTCCTTTCCTGGCCCTATATTTGTCCATTACTAATCAAATTAATATGTATAATATATAGGGTGTTAGGGGAGTTGTTTTTTATTCCCCAAATCCAGGGTTCATTTCTTGTTTCTGTCCCATACTTGTTCTCGCTCCTGTCCTGACCCTATTAAAGTGCATTACCAATCAAATTTACATGCATAATATGAAGGGGGTTGGGGGGATTTCATGATTCTTATTACCCCAAATCCATTAGACCCATTTGTTGTTCCATTCCTTGTTTACCATTTCCGGAAATGTAGTTCTCACAATTTGAAGGGTTTTTTAATTTTTTTTCACTATTCAATGTGAGCTGCAATTTCTTGTATGCTAACTATTATAACAATGATACTTATTATAGTCCACCTATTTGAAGAAAGGACTCCAGTGGCAGCAGGGGTGCAAGAATATAAGATTGTTGACATCAATGTAGATAACAGAGATCCTCATATGTGCACATTCTATGCCTCTGATATCGATGACTATCTTCACAACACTGAGGTACTTCCCACTCTTCATGTATTTCATATTTTTATAGGAATAAGATTTTTCAGCTATGCTATGCAATACAAGCAATTCATATGTAAGATATGACTGTATCTACTGATGCAGTTCATATGTGATTGCTGGTTTTCTCTCAATAAATGATTAGTCTTTTAAGCACCTGCTATTGCTAATTACAACAAAGAAAAAAAAACTGCTTAAGGATGCCCAGAAAAACCTACTAGTACATATTACAGCAAAGAACCAAGGCTGTGAAGATGCCTAGAAATAGGGCACAACAGTTTGTTTTACAGGTGTCCTAATCTATGCTTGCTAAAGCAAAAGTAGGATATATCAGTAGACAAAAAGATTCATGAATCATTACACAACAAAGAAAACATTATAAGAAAGACTAATGTTTTACTCCATGAGCGAATGATTGTGCAGAGCATAATTACATAGCATTGCACTCCTCCTTGCACGTTGACTTTAGCAGAAAATATTTTTTCTCTATCTGGGTCTGCATCCTGCTGTGATTGAAGCCTTGCATCTTTTCTCTCAATGTTTTCCTCAATCACTGTCTTTTTGTCCCTAGCAAACTGAGTGCAAAAATAAGAAAAACAAAAACCTAGAATAAGTTTACTAAAATTGTATTTGTAACTCCTCTTGCCAAATGTGGAATTAATGCCAACATGGATCTAATATATAGCTAGATCAGACCTCCTTTTTCCATCAAGTTTGCCTTAATGTCAATGACTGGATCTGGCCTTTTTAAGTACTGTTTAACTATTTTATTACCTGTACATGAATAGAAACAAGGAGCAACATGACACCAATGGTTCTAATCCATTGCAACATCATCGTAAAAGTAGACTAGAATACTTACTACAGTGCCCAACTTCTTCTCTGGGAAAATATCTAAGAAATAGATTGGGCATTCTCTCAACGGGAGGCCTAGATAACTTGGAAAGGAGAATAGGGCCAAAAGTAGTGTACCTAGAATTTCTCTTCAATTATTAGGACAAGAAATCCAAAGCTAAGATGAAGAAACAAAGTGGGATATGTTGAATCCCTGGGCGGACACGTGTGCCACTCCATTGATCCTATCTCATAAAGTATCCAAACATTACTTATTTAGGCCCATTAAAAGTACGGAATTTTCCATTGGATAATAATAGAGAGCTTATATTTTCTTCTGAAAAAAGAGAGTTAATATTAAAAGTCCATCTAGATATTTTTGGTATCAGAGTATGAATTTATGACTAATTTTTAGATTTCTTGGAAGGTCTTGGTTTAGGGGATAGATTATTTGAAATATGATAACTGCTTTAATGGTGGCATAAATCCTCAGCAGAGGTACAATCTATTTGTACTATGTTTGATCAACAAGATTTTTATACATGGGTCTAGACTTTATAGTATTTAATTTTTCTGGAAAATATACAGGTACCCAAAAATGAGTGAAGCTCTTAGAAAGGCAAGCCGCCCAATATTCTATTCAATGTGTGAATGGTAAGAGGAATTTGCAAACAATAATCTGTACGTTTAATTCATGGTTTAATTAAAGAGGCACGGTCACCCAAATCTTAGTTTCATGTATTTTGATTATGCCAGGGTGAGCAGAATCCTGCAACTTGGGCACCCAAGATAGCCAACAGTTGGAGAACTATAGGAGACATTGAAGACAAATGGAAAAGGTGATAGACTTCATAGATTCATGGGAATAATGTCTTCTAAATGTTTGAAATTGGGAAGTATAATTTTCTATGTATAATATCTATTTTCTCCTTATAATCATCTGACTTTAAATTGTTTCTCTCAGTATCACATCTAGAGCTGACCAGAATGACCGGTGGGCAGCTTATGCAGGGCTTGGTGGATGGAATGGTAAACAAAAAACTCCTCTTGTATCATGTAAATTATTAGAATGCTACTGCGAATATTTCTATGAGGAATTTCAATCTCAAATTCCAATTTTCTCTATGTATTTGGTCATTTCCTGAGCCAGATCCTGACATGTTGGAAATGGCCAATTGAGCACCGAGGAATACCAGTCACACTTCAGCATATGGGATTTAATGAAGGTAAGAAAGGGGGTCGAGTGTAAGATGTCACAGTCTCTATTAGAAATTGACAGAAATGAACAATATATTATTATACATCTCTGTGATAACTGCTGAACGCAAAAGAAGGCTAGAACGAAACAAACAGAATTGGAAAAAGAGAAAAGTAGAACAAAGCAAAACAAATAATACATAGTAGAATTGATGAAGAGTCAATGAATTCATTTCATTTTCTATATAAAGTGTGCTACTTGCAATTAATAAATTGCCTGTCTATTTTTAATATTATATACTATCATTGTCTCATTCTGGATGATAATCAAATCTGATATCCTCCAGGCACCTCTGCTGATTGGATGTGATATAAGGTCCGCAACTCCACAAACTATAGAGATTCTAGGCAACAAAGAAGTTATTAATGTCAACCAAGGTCATATTTATAAATTTGCAAGAAGACTTTTGATGTATATGTTTCAAGGTTAACTTTGTTAATTGACATCTACGAATTCTATTGGATTTGTGCAGATCCACTAGGAGTTCAAGGAAAGAAATTCAGCCAGCAGGGGGACATTGAGGTATGAATTATTTTGTAGGTTAAATATTTAGTTTCTATGAAGATTAATTCAATATCCAAATTCTGTAATTTCATACCCTTTGTAATGTATTTACAATTTCAATGTTTGTATGTTGTCTCTTGTGCCTTCTATTTTCAATCTATTTTTTGTAAGTCTGACCTATTTTCTTTCTATATAAATTTGAAGATATAAATGACTGCAGGTTTGGGTTGGGCCACTGTCCAACCACAGAGTTGCAGAAATCCTATGGAACAGAAGTGGTTCACAAACATCTATAACTACCAAATTATCTGACATTGGCCTTCCCTCTAATGCAGTTGTTCAAGCTAGAGACTTGTGGGCTGTATGACTACTTCCTCTTATTTTTCATTATATTTATATTTTCACATCATTATCACAATTACCACAACTAAATTTGTGTTTTAGGCATTACTAAACTTTTCTGTGGGGTTTCACATATTTTTCTTCATACCCCCAGTGTCAACTGGTTACATACACCTTATCGGATGCACTACAGAGAGCAGTACTTCACCTGCCCTGACACAAAATGCTCTAATCAACAGCTTAGCTTGGTTATAGAACTTCCTAAATCTTGAACCCAGCAATTGCTAGAGTGTCTAAGGAAAATATGGGAATCGGCTGCAAGTCAAAGCTGTTGATGGGAGACTTGTGTTTCAGAGCACCTGAAGGCTTAATCTCTGGATCAAGTTAGTATATCTTAGAAGGTTTTTTTGAGGATAGAATGCATATGTATGGTTAGGAAATGGCCTGATACTGACTTCTTCTCATTCCCATTTTGACATTGCAGCACTCATACCTTCGATCAAGTTTAAAGGGCAGCCTCACATCATCAAGTGCTTCACATGCTTACAAAATGTACATTCTCATCCCTTTGGGATAAACCCTCACCAAAACAACCTATCCTTCTAAGTATGAAGTAGAATGGAATTCTAATTTAAGTTGTTTCTTTATGCAAATAGAAATATAGTTTGTGTAATTTTTCTAGGCCATAATTTCAACTGATTCTTCTGAGTATGAAGCATAATGGAATTCTAATTTCCAATATGTTGAAACAGTAGAACATCTAGGGACAAGAAATCTAATGGCACAAGAGGAATAAGTGCAAAAAAATATGTTACCTCATTTTGGAAGGTCTTGGTCCAAATAGGATCTTCAGGTTGACCTTGTCTACATTCAGTTAAGTCTTTCAAGGCATGGTTCTGCACAGAGCAAGACTAAAAACAATTAAGAGGAATGTCAATGAAATCTAGGTTTATAATTCAATGAAACAATGCATCCACTTAAATATAACCATGGAATGATAACACCATATCCACATAATTAATGTGATCTTGATAGTGGATACAAATTTTACAATCGCACCTGAGATATTTCATTAGGTTGCCTAGCATTCAAAGGTTTCCCATGTTCAGAATTAGGAAAAATAGCAAGATATTTCCTGCTCCCTTCAGAGAAAATATTTCCTGAATTAACTCTAACTGTATATATACCATGACTTTGGGACATACTGTGACATTGTTGGATTCTAGCTTCAAATATTTTGGATTCAACCTCTGCATCCTTGCATCTTAAGCATCCTAAAGGTTGAATTTTTTTTCAAGTATTTATGCCCCAACTTGACCATCCTTAGATTGGCATGAATACTACACCAAAGAAAGATCACACTCATTGGAAGACTCTTCACTATCACCTGGGAACACACCACCCTGTGAGAGCGCACACTCTTCAATTGTAGATGAAACAGAGTCAAGGCCAATCTATGAAGTCTTGACCTTGAACTCATCTTTCTCAGTCTCTTTTTCATCTTTGTTAAAAACTTTTCCTATCATGCATGGCACATATGACCCTGCTATTGTTGCTTCCTTGACATCCTTTTCAAGGTTTTCAAGATAACCAAGTTTTCCTCCACCTTGGGTGCTAGGATTCCCTACAATAAAAAAACCTAATAAATGTTACGGTTACTCTGCACCAGCTGCAAGGATATTAAGTGTTCAATAAACTATTTTAATTTTTAACGTTTAGCTCCATGCCATTATCAATATATAGGAGTAATTGTTCCTTTGGAAATCTTTTTGTCAGTATCTATTATTTCACTCTGAACTTCAGAATCTAAATATACCCAAAGAAATTAAATTATCTTTCTTCGTACTTTCCAAGTCATTAAGCAAAGAGTTAAACTTTTAAAGCCTGTCCTTTATTTAAAAAGAGTAAAACTACCATGTTAACAAAACATTTTCAGATAGGCTGGAACATAATAGAAACATATATATGACCCAAATATGAGCATATCAAACCTGAACTGAGAACTTTATTGCATGTTAATTATGCAGCTTCAAATGACTGTGAGAACCAATTTTACAACTACCTGAATCTGAAGTCATGATGCATTACTCATTACAAGGCTTTGGCTGCCCTCCATCTTGTGTTGTTTCTTCAAATTTTGTGCATCCTACATTAACACTGATTTTAGATTCCTGGTTGATAAGACAAGCTTTCTCATCATTATCATTCTCTATTTTCATGCTGGTTCTAGCCGTTTTAAAACTATGTTCAGATTTCAAGTTCATAAGATTGTATTTAGTAAGACTATTTGGTATTTCTATGCTAGTTTTGGTTACTTCAACATTCTTTCCAAAGTTTGGATTCATATGACCAGTCTGTTGAGTAAGATCATCCTCTATTTCTGCACTAGGCCCTAGTGCTTTATCACTCCCTTCAGATTCCTGGTTCATAAGGCCAGTCTTCCTAGTATGATCACTATCCATATCCATGCTAATGATGACTGCTTCACCACTATTTTGAAATTCTAGGTTTGAGTGTTCAATTTGCTTGGCACAACCATTCACCATCTTCATGCTAAACTGAGCAGTTTGCATTGCTTGCTGATAACCATCAGTCATAATTTTTTCAACACGAAATGTTAAATTATTAAGTTTCTGATGATATGTGGCTTCTAGTGTAAGATAAGCTGCTTTCTAATTCTTTTCACATTCCTCAGCCATTGGACCATTCTTTTCAATATCTCCATTCTCTACTACCATCCTCATTTTGGTTATTTGCACAGCTTGTCTACAAGCATTAAACATACTTTCCTGCACATTCAATGTCAATTCATTAGAATGTTGTATAAAAGATGGCTTCTAACCTGCAGTGATTTGTTGAGTGCCCACTAAAATAATAACGAGCAATGCTTTCCCTCTTTATACTTTCAGACTTGATAGAGAAACTAAAGACATTATAGAACAAAAATTCATTTCCAAGTTCCAACACAGTTTTACTATCCTCCGGCATTAGCTATCCAGTGATCAAATTTTCAGACTTTTGACTGCCCACCTTGTGGGAAGGTAAGGATTCTAATGAACTAGAATTATTTTCAATCTCTAAGTTGTTCACAGCACCACTTTCATTCAAGATGGTAATGACAGATTTGTCAAATTGAAATTTCTCTGATTCTGTCAATAATAAAACATTCAGATCCTCGACATTTTGGAGGGTAACAAAATCAGTGCCAAGTGATTTCACAATTTGTGATCCACTATTATGATAGTAGATGGCTTGATCACATGACTTTTCAGCTTGTAGGTTGGAAAGAGGCAAAACCTGCAATGTCTGCACTGCTTCCTCTTCACAACCTGGGGAATTGGAATTACATGATACATAGAACGAACTTCCAACAAACAAATTATTTTCAAGTGATGCTTTTTGTTTGTATGATTTAGATTTTTTTTCTTTAAATTATCTAGGTCAGACCCTCTCTTACTCTTACCGTTTTCTCTGCCCTACCTCTATCCTCCTGCAAAAACATACCCTATGTTATAATGATGTATTAATGGTAGGTTTTGAATAATTCTTCATGAACCTTGAACTTTGTACTTGTAAATATAACTCCACACCAAAATACGAGACCCAGGTCTTAGTGAGGCTCTTATATTCCATTGAAGAAGCAACGCATCCCACGTGGGGAGTCAAAGTGGAAGGCGTAAACATTCCATAGGGCATGAAGGGAATTGGAACTTAATTCATAATCAAATAATCAGGGCAGGGCACTTTCACATTCCACTCAAGTAGGATGGAGACATGCTTTATTACCCTTTCGAAGAAATAGTTTCTTGTAGGCAGTTCAAATGGGGAATATGAACCTCATCATGATTTTCTCTATCCTTTGCTTCATCATAAATGTGCATTTCATGGTCAAGTAAATTCCTTCATTTTGAAAGTCACAAATCTTGATAAGAATATGCCTTTATGCAACTGTGCATTATAAGAACACTATAGAATACCAGTCTCTCCAACCTTTTCGATAGGTTTAGTCAATCTCAAAAGCTTACTAGAATCTAAATTTTAGTGTAGTCTTATTTTAGGTGACCATACATTCTAAGGAAATTTTAGTTCTTATCAATGGTTATTTCTCTCTATGAACTGTTGTCCAATCATCATGGAAGCTGTTTTAGATCTTGTACATCTCAACATAGAGCTGATATATATATATATATATTGTTATACCTAATAGTTTGCAAGTTTTTCAAGTTTAATTCATGCTTAACCAGTTGTCTTTCCTTTCAAATAATTTGTATCATCACCTAGAAGCCAAATATACAACCCTTCAAAGGTTTCTCTAAAGACACAATGTTGTAGGAGCATGGTATTTCTCTTTATATTTGCAACATGACTCTTTAATTATTGAATCCACGATTAGGTGCCCTTATAGCCAAGGAATAATGATTCACAAAGCATAAATCCTCCATACAAAATGGTACCTTTGAAACAATATATGATTAAATGCTAAATACTTGCAATACCTGCAATTCCCCAAGTCAAAATACTTACAATTCTTTGAATTCTAGGTCTAGAGATCATTTTTGCAAGACATTACAGTGCATAGGGAGTCAAGTCCCTAATTTTGCAAATGATAATCGTTGAGTCTCCATTAGAAATAAGTTTCTAAATTTGCCTGGATCTTAGAATGTTTATCACTTGATTTAAAGCTAAAATAGGCTTCACAATAAAAGAAGAAACCTTTTGCAGTTTGATCACAACCATAGACCTGCTTATTATGGAACCTTCTCAAAGAAAAGGTGAATATACTTTGCATAATTTTAAGTTTATTAATTGTCAAAGAAACAGGTTGTGTTTTAGTTTTGATAGCCCATGATGAGGAACATCTGAAACACCTTGAAGCTCATGGATTCTTAATAATGCAGTAGACAAGAGGGGAAGTTTTGTTTCTGACTCTTTGTTTTTGATGCAGTGATGGCATTGGGCTTCGAAATCCTTTCAGGAAGGAGTCTTCTTTGGACTATGAGAATTATAGTGATGAAGAATGGGAAGAGGTACTCATCACTAAATCTCTTTGGTAAGAGTATTTGTAGTATTTTTATTAGCTTTAGTTACAGGGAAAATTGTACATAGCTCTCAGGAATTAGTTTATCATAAATACTAGTTACTTGTAAGTTGTAATAGTAATAATTATGTAGTTTGTATATTGATATCTATCATAAATTTGTTTGAATATCATCATTTTTAAGCAATAACAACTTCTTAAAGGGTGCTAGCTCAATGGTAGAGCCCCTGTCTAATTATAGGCAGGAGGTTGGTGGTTCGATTCCTCCGTGCCCTATCATAAATTTGTTACTACAAAAATGACTAAATTTGTATATATACGACTATTAGTAGCTAATTTCCTGTATCTTAGTCGTATTTAGCTTAGTCATTAATATGTTAACATCCAATAGTTTATTTATTCATATATTTGGTCATTAATTGTTGCAGTCAATGACTAAATCATTAACTATCAATGACTAAAACAATGACTAAATCAATGACTAAATCATTGACTATCAATGACTAAAACATTAACTATCAATGACTAAATCAATGACTAAATCATTGACTCTCAATGACTAAAGCATTGTCTATCAATGACTAAATCATTGTCTATCAATGACTAAATCAATGACTATGAAGTCAAACTATTAATGACTAGTGAAATACGACTAGCTATAAGATAGTGGAAATTTGCTACTATTAGTCACCGACTCAAAAATAGTCGTTCATAGCATGATTTTAGTCATTTTTTTAGTCATTAATTTCTCATTTTCTACTAGTGTACATTTTCATACATATGACAGGATGTCACTATGTGTTTTCACGCAAAAACATGTCTTTTGAGTCTATATACATCAAAAAACACACAAAAAAAAAATAATTCACAAAAATTAAAAAGAGGGTTGGGATTCATTACCAATGTCACCGTATGGTGATCCTAGTGGTAGAGGCATGTTGGGATCTCCTTGAAAATATATCCCTGCATAGGGGTAATCATCAATGGCAACTATCTCCTGCCGCCACCATGGAAAGAAATAAGCTATATAGGGTTGGACACTCTACCTCCACCCAGTCTATGCATCGCATCTGCCCAACGTCATTGGGCTAGATATCGAACCCCATGAAGAGGAACGTCAACTCTAGGGCTCAATCCTAGAACACACTCAAAGAAAAACATGCTCAGTATATTGCTGAAACCAAAATTTCATACCCTGCCCATCTTTCACTCGCTAAGCTGGTGCTTCATGTTGCTCAATAGCGCAGTGCTCCAATTGTAAACCATGGGTTTGATGCACTCCACTTCATAGAACATCAAGGGTCGTGAGGCCTGGTGGAGTGAGGCTAGCCCTGCTATCCTGCTGAGTGTCAATAGTATGGACTTTAGGCCTAGAACTTGTACGGAGTTATTTGGGATCTAACTCCCGACCTTCTCCGTGTCTAGATAACAATACACTACTATGTACTCATCTATGGTGAGGCCACCTCTGGGCCCGCAAGAACATAGGTTCACCACTTTCCCCCATCGGGACAATCCAGTAATGAAGTATATGTCCTCCACTTCTATGGTGAGGGACATCCTGTCGATCTGGAATGACTCTGAGTTAGGATCCCAGTAGTCTACTAGCATCTGTAGCAGTCTTGGTTTGGATCTTAAGCCACCAAGACACCAAAACTTGTAGAGCCCGCATGCACAAAGAGTGTGTTGTGCCATTATATTCCCTCATACTTCTTCTTCTACATCCCCGTGCTTTCATTCCCTCCATTCTAGAACCATCTTGCACATTTAATTCAATTTTGGGTCATTAGATGTCTTAGAAAAACTTGAACGCGGCCACATACGCGACTTTTTTCTAAATAACCACGTATGTACGTGACTTTGGGGCATTTTTCCGCGTATATCCAGCCCTATACACAGAAAAATCCTTGATTTTCACTTGGGCTGAGGTGCATAATTTAGGATGGCCTAGAAATCAAATTGGACCATGGAAAATTGAAAAGTTTACATGTAAATGAAAGAGCAGGGCATGGGAAGTTACCTAGAAAAAACGGTGTCAGATTCCGTCGGTTGGATCTCTCAATTTGCGTTTGAAGTTCTGAGCTCAATTGGGTAAAAATTTCAAATGTTATATAATGTTCTGAATTTTTTACTATTTATAGAAATTTTTCAAATTTTTGAAAACTTTTACCCCCTTTTTTATAGTTTTGGACCGTTTCTGGCCCTTTTGGACTGTTTTTTACTAATATATGATGTAGGAGACCGTTTTGAGCACCATTTCGACCTTCAAAATTTGACCCATTCATGCTGATTTCAGGTATGATGTTTAAACTGGAATATAGGTTAGGTTTCACCTCCGTTTGCATTTTGCATAACCTTATGACCATTTCATTATAACCTTAGATACGAACCCATTTTATCTTGTCACAGAACCTTCCTGCTATTTTAGAAGTGACATGATGTGAATGGTAGAGCTTGACCTTACATGGGTACCCTAGTTAGCTCCTTATTTGCATTTGGTGCCCATGTCGACAGTTTGTCTTTTAGGATGTGGGAGTCCGTTGTATAGTATCGCCATGATGTTTCGCAAGAGCCTCATACTCCTCTTGATCTTTTGCTAGCCTGTTTCCCCAAGACTCCCTTATGTTAAGTTGTAATTGCATTATCATGAGCTTTGGCTGCCTCATTGAGCCTTATGCCGGCTTCCCTGACTTTGAGTATCAGCCATATAGCCCAAGCTTGTCTCATGTCTAGCCACGCATATCCATTTTATATATCCTTTGCAGCTTGATTCCCTATTTTTACTTGGAGGGGACTTTCCCCTGAGTGTCGCTATCCTACACGTGTCCTTGCATTGAGCATAGGTATGTTCCGCTGCTTGGAACTAGTTTGTTTTCCCATTTGACACTCATCTCCTCCTAGTTTGTAACTTTAAAGTGATTTTATTCTTTTTCAAGCTTTTCAAATATTTGAAGAAGTCCAAAAAAAAAAATTAAAAAACCAAAAAGCTGGACAAGAAAAGATGTTATCTTTTGTAGTAGTCGAGTCGTGTCACCTTAAAATGGAGCATTGTATATCACATCCATTGGTTGGGTTAATAGTTGGACTTTAGGATCTATACTCGTTTATTTGAGTTTATCTCCATCGACTAGTTAAGCTTCCAGTCCCTATGGAGCCTCTGTCGATGCCTCCTGTGTCGCAGAGATGTCCCAATTTTTCATATCGAGTCTATGCTTCCTACATTCAGTCACCATTCACCTTTATGCTCTTGTTCGAAGAAATTTGAAACTTGAGTCGGCCATTCCTCAGTTATCTTGACTTTGCATGTCGGCCATTCCCGGTACAGTTACTGGTTTTTGCACCTTATGATCGAGTCCTTCTACATTATACATATTTTCTGAGTACCTCATGTTGGATGATGGGGGATTCCTTAATGCCCTCCTTCTAGCAGATTCCATCCCATCGACTTCAGATTATTTATTCTAGGACAGGAATCTAGAGTCATGTTTGAGTGCCTTGAGACTTGTAGTCATCAGTGGTAGGTTCTCTTGCCATCGACAATTTTTGGGAATACATCAATGTCCCCTGATCAATGGATTCTCTCAAGTGTTCGACCTCAACACATTTATTCACACTTGTTAATTTTCACTCTAGTACCTTGATTCCCATTTTCATTATCGGTGGGTGATCTCGTGTCTGTTAATGGTATACATCAATGACCGGTTATCAGATGATGGACTACTATGTTCGACATCAACACCTCTATTCACATAGTAGGACATGTACTCGTAGTGGTTTGTGTAGAAGACCTTCCAGATTGGTGGCATCTCTTATATGCTACCTCCTTGATCGTGCTAATTTTCATGAGATTTCATCTCTCATGACTTGATTCCAGTATATGTCAGACATTTCCAACCATTATGGATATCTTGATCCATTATATATCTTTAGTCTTCATAGAGATCATGATCCTTTGTATATATTCATCATGGAGATTCTAATCTTATTATATTGTACGTGGCGATGACAACATATTTTATATTGTATTATGCCTATTCATGGCCATTGTACTCTTATGTATCTGGGACTGTTATATCTATTTGCAGTTATGTGCAGAGTTGTATCATTGTATAGTGTTGATTGGATGGCTGGTTCTTCCACTGGGTTCTTCATCACTTCACTTTTGGGATGGACTTATAATGTATTTCAGCCATCATATGACCCCTCTGACCTCAGACATTAGGGGGCATCTATTATAGTTGATTTTACCACACATGGTGAATGACATTTTTATGGCCTTCCCTATCCCTCTGTAGACTCCTTAGACCCCATGGACCATTTTTGTACTTTTGATGTTTCCAAGATCATCCCTAAAAACATGCAAAAATTTCCATACATGACTTTTAAACCCTTTCTCGTGTATATACGCAACTTTGACCCTTGAAACCCCGTACATCAGGATGTGTGCAAAAGGCCAAATTCTTTTGGAGTTTTCCTTGATGTGGATCTGACTCACTTGTCTCTTGGCCTTCCATATTCCTTGAGATCGCTCAGATTCGACCTTTCATTACCCCATTGAAAAGCTATATAAGGAACCCTTTGGATACATTGAAGGCATGAGGAATTGAGAGAAATAAAACTATAGTCCAATGTTGCCGGAGCTTATACTTGAGTCTGCATCCCTTTGTCCCTTGGATCACGTTTGTGTTCTTCCCAAGATTGCCTTTTGCTTGTGAGATTTCTATCAAGAGATGGAGGATTGAAGTGGTGGAGGCCCAAGTGGGGGACTCAGTTTCTCTAATTCACAGACATGCCAATAGAGGTTGTCTATATTGTAATCTTTGTTTTATATTAATAGAAATATCTTTTCCTATCCAATAATGTGTATTTGAATGAATATTTGACCCATGGATGCTTTCAAATTATTATATGTTATTGATTATATATGCTAGAGTAGGTCTAACACAATTATATATAGCATGCTTGTCTTGTTTATTGAATGTTGAGGAAGCAATTTATCAATTCAAGCTAGAGTTGGAAAGCTCAATGGGGATCTACATCAACCGTCCAGAATAAGGTACGAATCGAGATGCTTTAGTGTTAGATATTTGGTTTCTCTTGCATATAGGAAAGGATTGATTTCTGGATTCAAGCTGTCTATTGTGGTACCCTAAGCCATAGGAATTTCTCTCTGTAACATCTTGTCGACGCCACCGCCTATGGTATTTGGTCCAGAAGCATTTCTCATCTAAACCTCTATGTCATAAGAGAAGAAAAGTGGTACCCTGAGTAAAATGGGAAAAATAGAAGCTTCTCGAGGCTTCTAGATCATGAGCCTCGTGTCCTCCCTTATCCCTATCATCATGAGTTAGTTTGAGCTCGAGATCCCCCATGGTAGGATCTTGGAGCCACCTTACCCATAATTCTCTCAACTATCCCTATTCATTGAGCCTTATCAATACAAGCTCATGTCCATAGTTGAGGGGGAGAACTATAGAGGTATTGTTATGCTGTTGGATTGACCACTTAGCCCAAGTCATTGGAGAGAATAGAGAGCAAAGTTGGAGCTTATGGGGATGAAGCGTTTGTCTCGTGGAGATGCATGTTGACACTAAGGCAATGATTGTAAGCTTCTCCATACATTCTTAATGTAAAGCTTATTTCTGTCCCACATTACTGTTGTTTTGATTTAACATGTACATGTTGTTAGATTCCTTAGTCACTAACATGGATAAGTAGATGATTTTTTGGTAGCTTTTATGTGTTTTCATGT
The DNA here is from genome assembly GCA_001517045.1 of Pseudotsuga menziesii. Lineage (NCBI taxonomy): Eukaryota > Viridiplantae > Streptophyta > Pinopsida > Pinales > Pinaceae > Pseudotsuga > Pseudotsuga menziesii. Next base: position 145,379 of record LPNX010020501.1, on the reverse strand, counting down.
TTTATATGTTTGTAGGTACACAGGTTCACAATCAAAGCAGTATTCCAAGTGTCTACGACATTCAGGGAAGGTCTTCATCCTTTGTTGTTCACTCATTTGTTCTGGATCTGAACCATTCAGACCAGAGGAACAACGTTTGTCCGTAGAAGGTGCAATATTCTCAATTACAAATCTGGCGACTCTGCTGGGGAATAGAGAAAATCTCATTTGATCTGATCTTCCTCGTTTCTTGAACTCTTGTTCGAATCTAGGCTCTGACTGCAGCTCTCTTCAGTCAGATCTTCCATCTGACTCGGTGAATTTTGGTTTGAAACTTTCATATCTATTTAGATTTGAATTATATCAAAATTTTATGCTCTTTTTTACTGTCAATCCACCAATTTTTTCCTTGATCTGATCAATTTATAACTTGATCTTTCGTTCTCCTTTGTGTTTTGGATCTATTCAGGGAACCGCACATGTGCTATTGGTGAGAAGCAGTGCCATCGACTGAACTCTATTATCCATACATGGTGCCACCACCTGAGTCCTGTTATCTAGAAGTGGTGCTCATCCATAACTGCTCTGTCAAGACACCTCCAGCATGGTGCCAGGTAGGCCTTGTTCCAAGACTACATTTTTCTAAGTTTTTGTAAAATTTTGAGTTTGTTTGCTTTCATCCCCGCACTGTCAGGATTGTGTGTTAGAATCTGATTGCTTATGGTTTGAAATTCTATGGTAAAAGATTCGTTTGATTGAAGAATTCGAAAGCTAGACTAGGCTTGTTTATTATTCATTTTCTTCCGTCCTTGTTGGTTGTGATTGTGAAAGGAATTATTTTTTGAAGGCTTAGGCTGTAGTGAGCTCACTTTTCATTTATGTTATAAAGACTGAAAGAAAAACCATTTGATTAGCATCTTTATTTCATTTTTTATTTCCATATAGAACTTCTTTTTGCTTATTAAAAAGAAAACTGATATTAGGCCTTTATCATTGTTAGCACTCAGAATGTACCCAGGTTGTAAGAGGTAAACCCCAAGGTAACAGCAAAAACCACTTTTAGAAAGAAACTGGCTTTTCTTTCCAGAGAGGGATCTCTCGAATACATATTTTACAAGGCCAGAAATATATATCAACACTCAAAGATTATAAAGGTGGTTGAAACAATACACATAACCATTGGGCATGGAGTCACATATAAAATAAATAACATAAAAATCATATGCCCAGCAGTTCATCATAGGCAAGGTAACCATTCGGTCACAGTCATTCATTTAATCCATTTGGAGCAGAAGAAGTAGAGCACAATCCATCAATACAGAGCATCAAGATATGAATTCAATATTGACTTTAGCAGAAAGGTTTATAAAGTATTTGAAACAATGACTAGAGCATAATGAATATGAATTCCAATCATTTAACACTTGGTTCCAAATATGAAGAAAACAGAATGGAGTGAACACAGGAAAAACAATCACAAAGAAAGAAGCACAGTCTGTAATACAAATGGCGCAGGAATCTCTGATAATCTCTTCGCATTCAATTTCTTGCTCAAAAAATATATGTCTTTCAAAACACTTAACAACAGGACGGGTTCCAACCCCCATCTCATAAAATAGATGCAAATATATACATAAAATAATTTGATCTTCCAAGAAGATTCATAACTGAATGATCGGCTTAATTTAAAGTCTTGTAACTAAATCCCTAACTTCTAGGAATAAATTACAGCTTCAATCCTAACTAATCATTAAATTAAATCAACTTGGTACAAGGCCTATCCCAGCAGCTCTTCAGCACGCGACAGCTGTTCTTATGAATGAATGATGTATTTTGTCTTCCCGAACCTTTCCACGGATTTCCATTGCTCCACACTTGGGGTTTCACATTCCATCATCTCTCGAATTGACACTTCAAGTTCCATGTAAGCTTCATACGACACCTTGGGCAGTCCTTTCCTGACCATTAGGAACTTTTGAAAAATTTCGAAATCCTTTGTCAATTTGTCCACAATAGCTTTTCCTGTTAGGCCGTTTTCCAAATCATCAAATTTAGAGTGGTCCATGCGGCTCTAAACTAACAAGCTGTGATAATGCTCCTGATAAAACAACCATCCCTCATCGTCCCAAAAGGAAGGCAATCCATCCTCAAATAGCTCTTTGAAAACCTGCTTGAAGTTATTAACTTTAGAAACCATTTCATCATCTTTGTCTTGGACAGTCTTCATTAAATGATGCTTGTGGATGAAATTCTTAGCCCATAGCACTATTGATATCTTGTCTTTTATTCCCATATCATGTAATTTCTGATATGTCAATGAATTTAAAAAATTTCAATGTATTTTGGGCTGTGGAAAGAGGTCTTCTCTCCATGTGTTCATTCACTAACTTTAATCTTTGGTGGGCCAAATTGATCAAAATACTCTGATCATCAATAAAGTTCAGATAGTGCCTAAATTTCGTAATCTCCACAGATAAGGTGTCCCAAATGATATGCTTTGCCCCCTGGAGAGGACCTTCCCCAATATTTATTTCTTTTAGTTCATTGAATTTCTTTTGCAGCTGATTCTTGTCTTGCAGTATTTTGTTTTTACTCTCAATTACTTTGGCCAATTCAGACTTGATCTTTTCATTTTCTGCCTTTAACTCTTTTATTTATTCATCTTTTAAGCTTACCTGAGACATAGGTACTAACAAATCATCTGCAGAAAAATCATTCAATGGCTTCTCAATATTCACAATTGAGAGGTCCTCATCAGTGGGATTCTGACTCATCAATTCCTCCATGATTTCCTTTTCATCATTCTGGTCCTTTTTTAGCATGGCGATTTGCGATATCAACTCACTCCGTTCAGTTTCCCACCTGTCTTTTTCTTCTTGTAATTCAACAGATTTCCCTTTATATTCCATCATTTCTTGATGGATTTTGTCTTTCTCTTCCTGCAGAGCCAATAACTCGGAATATTGGACATGCTCAGCGCCAGGGATCTTCAACTTTTTCTTTAAAACTTGGAGAGCATTGTCCTTTTCCTCCAGCATTCTTCTGACTGCCTGACTGTTATCTCTCTCATTTCCTGAATTGACAATATCTGCTTGTAGTTTCTTAATCTGAATGGCATTGGCCTTATTTTCAATTCTTTCATGCTTCAATTGAACCTCTAATTTATCTACCAAAATTTGTAATTTATTGATTCTTACCATAGCTTGTAATAGGTCTGAATAGATGATGTCACTCGTTTGCTTGTATCTTATCCGATACACTGATTTTGTCCAACCGGATTTCCATCTCTGACATATTTTTGTCATTCACCATGGCCAACTTGAAAGTATTTCTTTCGGCATCTCTGGCAGAGACCAAAGAAGTTTTTGGATTGTTTAAATTTCTTACTCGCGGGAGAAAATTTCTTGTCTCTTCTAGAGACTGTTTTCTTTTCTCCATATAACTAGCCTTGAGCGCCTCTTTTGACTTGAACGTTGGACTTGAATCTGAACCATCTACACTTTTAAATGAAAGATGATTCATTTGTACAGCTTTTGTTGGGACTATAGCAACTTTCCTGAAATCATCAGAAATTTCTTCACCTGAAACTCCACCCCCTTGAAACAACTTGGCTTTTTTATGTGATCCGTCTCCATCCAATTCCATGCTCTCGACCTTAGAAAGACTTCTTTTAATTACAATACTAGTGCCTTCTGTTATTTGGGACACTGTAAATGGTACAATACATGTATCTTCGTCAGACCTGGGAGTTTCCATAAACTGCAACAGATTGGCTGTTTCAGCCAAACCTTCAATAGACTGGTGATCAAATGGTTTGTTCTTGTTGGCCTGTTTCCTCAGGGAGATTACATGGTGAGGATCATAATTTATCCTTGGATCCTTCTGAAATTCCATGTTCTCCAATGATTTTTCAATAAACACTAAGGCACCTTTATTCTTGAAAATAAAGGAGCCAACCTTAAGAGGAAATTTGACATTTGAGGATTTTTTAAAAGCTCCAAAATTCTCTTCTTCTGAATGCAACCTCTGCCTCATGAACTCCAATGAAAAAATTATCGGAGTGAGGAAAGATGGTAACCTATAAGGTTTCCCAGTGAATCCGTATATTCTTAAAACTGTGGAATCTTTATTCAGGAACCAGTCCCCAACTCGGTCCTCGGGTGAGGACTGCATCAGACGTTTCTTTTCTTCTAGCACACGAGGCAATTCTTCATCGAACAACATTTTATATATCTCATACATGATTGAATTGGCGAATTCAAACATATTGATTTGCTTGGGAAAATCAGAGGAGAAAATAGTACATAAAAATTGTAACTCAGTGACGTTTGAACATAGCAAGATGTTCAACAAGTAAGTTTGAAATTTAAAGAACCGAACTTTCAAAAATTCACTTAACTGAAGATGGATTGCTTCCGCTAAGTATTTTTCAAAACTAAATACTGGAACCGACTGGGATTCAGAACCTAAGGAACTTATTTTCAATAAAAAACCAAGGATGACTTCACTCACACGACAATCATCATCAAGACCCAATATTTGACAGACCAGAGATACCACTAATTGAACTTCATTTTTAAAAATATGCACAGGGTAAGGTAAGGAAAGACCATCTAAGGATTGACCATCTTTCAAAATATTAGAGAGGAATTGGCAACGGACTTCAATTTCACAACTCTTGAACAATTCAGCAAGGATTAACTCATTCATAGGTTCACGCTGGTCAGGGTAACTGTCAAGAAAATTGAGATTTTCGTGGATGACTGTGGCACTGATTTTACAAAGGATTCGAGATGTAGAGTGGCTAACAATGATTCTCTGAGAAGGGGAATAATTCACAGCACACCATTCCACGAATTCTGGAAAATGTAAGGTTTGTTCGAGCGCGAAATAATACAAAAAGGATTTACAGACATTCAAAACATCATTTCCCTCTGAATTATAGTGCCATAGCCTTTCTTTATTGGCTGACACGCTTCCTATAGACAGAAACAGGTCGCACACACCTCTGTCCCTATCAACTAAATAATCTTCCCTGTCATATACAATACACCCAGACCCTTGCAATTCCTTCCTCTGGTCCATAATTCAACTGATAAATGGCAATTAGACGGACGAATTATGGGCGTTTAAGCCTTACCTGTTAACTGTAGCAGTGTGCATTTGAAACTGACAGTCGAAGGTTGACGAATCCGCAAGTATTTTTCACCTGTTCGGCGCCAATAAAATATCCACGGGACAAGTCAACTTCCCTTTTATAGGACCCCACTCCGGAGCGTCCTTTTGGTGGTTTCCAATAAACCACTTTCGTCTCCGGATTGCACAATGATTAGCCACATGGACAGCGGTTTATATTCTGCAACCACCCTTTACCTTTATCTGCTGCGCATCTTCCTACTTCGGATCCATTCGTGACCATTGATCTGTTTCACCTTTAATTTTCAACCTTCGGATCAAGCGCATCCGTTCGTGGCCATTGATCTATTTCACCTTTAATTTTCAACCTTCGAATCAAGCGCCACGTGCCTCATTCCACCGGGCGTCTTGGTCGTATCCATCGTGCAAGTTTCCACTCCGGAGTCATCCACAGCCGTTGATGTGATCTACCTTTATTTCTCTGCCATTAGATCAGGTTGCACGTATCCAATTCTGTGGAGTGTCGTGGTTTTATCTATCGCGCAGGTTCACAAAGCAGAGCTTAAACAAACCGTGGATCTCATCCGGATGGATCAATGACCGTTGTTCCATATGTCACATTAACCACCAGCATACGTTTATTTTCCTCGCATCTTTGAAGAGCAGATATAATATAGACCGTTGATCTTCTCCTTTCCGCTTTGCACCCTAGTATCTTTTGATAACTCCTCTTTTTTCACCTTTCATCACACTTTCATACTATAAAAAATCTAACCAAATTATTGGCAAGCGCTATTACCTTCTTCACCATGGTTTTCTTGCTCCTCTGCTAAATAACGGTGTTAACAATCATTATTAAGGATAAGACATTGGATCTCTGATTAGCCTCACAAGATTTCAGGTTCTCTGTGTTCTTTTGTTTCTTTTGCATTAGTACTATCTCATCAAAATTAAAAAAATAGTGTAGTTTTAATTTAGATCTATCTATGTTTTAAGAAAAATCGAAAAATAGAGTGCATATGCACGCAGTGTGCTTCTTGTTTTTCTTTTAGAAAAAGAGACTCTTCCCCTTTTTGCTTTCTTTCAGAAAAGGAAAATGAGTTTGGAAAGTGTTGCTTGTCTTTTATTTTTTATTTGTTCAACATAGTTGTTTGGAAATTTTTGTCTTTAAAACGAAAGAAAATACTCTCTTTCCCTCCCATAGGTAGGCATACCATGAACGGTAAAGTGAAATATTTGCATATGCATACTGCATGGTTTTACTTTTTATGTCAGATTTCCATGCATTCACCTAAGTGTCCAATTTAAAATTAATGGTAGTTATAGGTTAAAATATACATATCAATTTGAGTGATAGGTTAGAGACGTGTTCAGGTGTCATTAAGCATAGGCGCTGTCGTTACTCATCAGCATTACATCTTGGGACTCACACAGTTCTTCCACGTACCTTCGGTATATCGAATGACCTTTTGCATACCCTTGAGGTATATAGAAAGGTACTTCATGTACTCGATTGTATATCGGAAGGCCCCTTGTGAACGGTTATGCATTAGAAAACACTACTACCAATTTGAGATCCCACATACCTTACATATACCAGGAGACCACACTAGGACACCTTATCCATATAATAAAATCCCTTTGGTCGTCTTGCTTGGAGCCATACACCCAAAATAGCATTTGTGGAGATTACTACGCACATACCCTTGAGGTATATTACGAGTGGCACCTTCTTGATACTCCTGGTGAGAGACCTGAATATCTGAAATCCTCCTATCATTTAAGTTTGCTTGTTTGGCCTATAGATTGAGTAGGGAAATTTTTGGTGTGTTTTCTAGTTTTTGAGACCCTAGGTTAGATACGGGCTGTAAAGACTAGCTGAGCTAAGAAAGCCCAGAAAAGTACAGGGCTTGCCACCCAATTTTATTCATGATTCAGGAGAAAATCCAATGGAAGCTATCAACCAAGGAGCTACTACCACCTCCCAAGTGGGAGAGAATGTGATTACATAAAGTGGAGGACCATATCCTTCACACTCACCTCCCTTGGTCCAACAACCTTCTTAGGGTAATACTTCATTCTATTCTCCCACAGAAGGACATATTGATGATACTACCAGTCCAGATTATGGTCCCAATGCTCCATTTTGGGATACCTCTATAGGACAAGCCATTGCCTGATTTGACACCCGTTTAAACTTTTCTAAAGAAGTTGCACTAGATGAAGAAGAATGTAGACAATACCAGGAAGCTATTCTCCATGCATAGGAGATTGAAAAGAAAATAGATGACATATTGGGTACACCACCATCACGTACCACAGTTGTTCCTATGGGATATCATTCACTTGCCGATTCTATGAGACCCATTGAATCGATTCTAGATCACATAGTGACTCCACATAACCCAGGTCAACCTACCAACCCCACCACATCCCATATTATGTATGTTCCCAATCCTCCCAGGTCTTCCACACGTAGGGATCAACATTCAATTCTTGTTTCATCATTACCTTCTAGTGTCGGGTGGCAACCCCCAATACGAACTATGTTATCTGGCACCGAAATTGTACCTAGTCATAGACAGACCTTTGGTATAGATAAATATATAGTCTATGTGCCTCCAACCCACACTAATGTGGTTAACCCCCATCCAGTTCCGGTCAGCCCTTGGGGGAACAACCTGTAACCAATCAAACCTCTTTGGGTTATGGTTACACAACAAATCAAGTACATGTAGGAAACATTAATTATCCACCCAACCCTATAGGAATGTCTTATGCTGGAATTCCATATCCTAGTAATACTTTCATGCCATGGGGGAAAACTAACTGGTCCTACATGCCAACTATGGGGGGTATACCTTTACATATTGTGGGAGGTGCCGGAGGATCGCCTTATGAAGGTCCTCCCACTGGGGGGCCTAATGGTCCTGGAATACCTGGTAGCTTTCCTCTTTATGGTCCTAATGGTCCTAGTGGTCCTGGGGGGCCTGGTGGCTTCCCTCCTAATGGCCCTGGAAGGTCTGGTGGCCCTCCTCCTAACAGTTCTGGTGGCTCTAAAGGTTTACCTCACAGGGGCCCCAGAGGGTCTGGTGGTCCACCTCCTGGTGGTTCAGGTGGTATTGGTGTTCCCAATGGTCCTGGTGGTCTCGAAGGCCCTAGTGGTCCTAACGGTCTTGATCCTAGAAATCAACCCCCTGCGAGCGAATCTTCCGGTAGTTCTTCATCACAATAACCTGTCTATCAATCTACTTATGGTCCTACTGGTACTTATATGCCATATCAATATTACTAGTATGTGCAACCTAATCGTCAGTTACCTTTCCTAGCAACTTTGGACTTCCCTAATTTGTCCAAGTTGATTAATGACCCCATTTGACATAACCCCTCGTGGCCTCCCATTCTAGTAAAGTTACCATCGGACATTCCAAAGTTCAATGGGAAGTAGGGAGACGATCCAAAAAACCATGTCATGACATTCCATCTATGGTGTTCTTCAAACTCCCTTATGGATGATTCAGTTCATTTAAGACTCTTTCAGCGAACTTTGACCAGTACAACTGCGAAATCGTACATTGAACTTCTGAAACATTCATTTGTGGATTTTGGCTCATTGGAAACTGTATTTTTTATGCACTTTCAGCTTCCTATCTATGGGTATTGATCTCTTAACTTATCTATGATAGAACACCTCCACCCACATATCCGATCACATCCATGAGTGGAGAAGGTGGAGAAGACTTATTAAGGATCCTATTCCGAATCAATTATTAGCTGATTGGTTTACTAAATCTTTGTTGCCTCTGATTTCCCGAGATGTGGATATGGGTGGTGTCGTTACTGAAGAGAAAGAAATTAGTCGAGCCCAATATCTGGACTTGGTGTATTCCCAGTCCAGAACTTTGAATGACTTGATTCCTCAAGCTCCTCGCCCAAGCACCGATCCTGCAAAGCCACCAACAGAAGTCCTTGTTGATGGGATTGTTGGTTCAATCTAGTCCCTGTCAGCAGCAAAACCTGCCAAGCAACCCCAGACTGCTACCGCTACTCCTTTGACTCCCAAGGTTTCTATCGAGGTCAATTCTATTTAGAGTATTCAAACCTCTGGCAATAACAAAAAGAAAGGTAAATCTAAAAATAAAAAACCTAGAAACCAACAAGAGAATCCAAAACCAACCACCAACGATAATGATAAAGGAAAAAGGAAAGAAAAATATCCATGTCTGCTATGCGGAGGTGACCATTTCACAAAAGAGTGTCCCCGTCGAGACGAAATCACCCAATTTTTGAAAACAAATCCCGCACCCATAGTTCTCACAGATCCTTTTCCCTCTCAACAACAATTGATAGACCACATGTCTAATCAAGGAAACTCTAGTTCCTCAGAGGAAATTCACATGATGTCCTCAGATACTATTAGTTTGCAAACTCAAAGTCAGAATTACAACAAACCTGCAGACAAGAAAGAAGACAATTCTTCTTCAGGAAAATCTCCCCCTATTGGTTCTCTCGACTCCTCATCTACTGCCCCCCTAACCATCGAGAATCCTACTCTCGACTTGGTTTTGTGTCCACCCAAGAGTACTCTTAGGAAGGATGTTTTTAACCCTAATGCCCAAGATTCTCAATTTTATAATGTAGTTGAAGATCTCGCTCAGGCTCCATGTGCAATGTCTACCTTAGAAGTGCTCCAAAGTTGTCCTACACAACGCAAAAACCTGTTAACTGCGTTAGGAGATTTAGACCCAAACAATACTAATTTGATTCAGTTTAATATCAAGAACTATATGTCTATACTACCTCACAAAATTTCTTTCCAAATCATCATGAAAGTAGTCGAAAAGAAGGTCTTTAGAACTGTCTTAGATGAAGGAGCTTCAACTTCGGTTTTGTCCTTGTCTTGTTGGAAAGCTCTCGGCTCTCCTGAGGTTGTAACATCACATATGACTCTGAAAGCCTTTGATGGGAGAGGTTTCTAGCCCCATGGGTTCATATCATCCCTTGTAGTCGATCTTGGGGGAAAAACTGTTTCTATTCAAGTAGAAGTAGTAGACACCCTGTTAGATTACAACCTCCTTCTAGGAAGAAATTGGTTTTATGCCATGACTGCTGTTGCTTCAATGGTATTTCACATTGTCCAATTTCCACATCTAGGGAGAATTTTCACCATTGACCAGCTTGATTTATGTACACCGAATGTTACTACCTCTATGGCTAATAACATCCCTATGTTATGCCAATCCCCTCCTCGTTACCAGTCGATTGAGGTAGGCATGTTGAAGGATTCATCCCTTATGGGGATTGTTTTGTCCAATCCTCCTAACATATACACAGCAATAGTAAATATGATTGTTTCATTTGATCATGATCCAAAGGGAAAACAAATTGTTGAGTCCACCTCATTGAGTCTGCATGCAGAAATGTACAATATCATTCAAACCCTTTTCGATGATCATACTGATGAACTTCATCTGGTGACTTCGGACCCTTACCACTTGCCTTACTAGTTAGAACCATCTCTTCCTATTTTGAATTATCTCTCAGAGACTTTTCCTTTTGATGATTCCATTATGGATATCATGAATATGAATGAGCCTATCTAGGAGGATCACCATCATAGATCCTTGTTCCTCCCCAACACCAGTTTGGTAGACCATGAATTTGCATCCATGTTTTCCACTGATATTGGCAACACACCTCAAAGTCCTACATTGTTGCAAGACTCATATTCTTAAGGAAACCTATGAAACATTAGTCAAACAAATCCGCTTGACATATCAGCCAAGCCTGGTACCATCAATCACATTCATGTTGGACAAAACTGCTCGGCAGAAGAATATGAAGCATACAAGGAACTTTTCAAAGAATTCCGCGATATTTTTTCCTTGTCTTATGAATAAATGTCAGGGATAGACCCATCCATTGTTGTCCATGAAATTAAAATCTATCCCACTGCTAAACCTGTCAGGAAAAAACTAAGGCAAGTCCATCCATGGAAGGCCGCAACTATTAAAGCTAAAGTAGAGAAACTTCTCAAAGCTGGGTTTATTTATCCCATACCCCTGACGAAATGGGTATCGAACGTTATCCCTATCAATAAAAAGCAAGGCACCATTAGAGTTTGTATCGATTTTAGAGATTTGAATAAATCTTGTCCCAAGGACAACTTTCCTACTCCACATATCGATCAGATTATCGACAACTGTGCTAGAAGTGTCATCTTCTCATTTATGGATGGCTTTTCTAGTTATAATTAGGTTTATATTTTACCCACCGATCAGTACAAGATGACATTCATTTTCCCATGGGGAACCTTTGCATATAGGAAGTTACCATTTGGCTTAAAAAATGTTGGAGCCACTTTCTAGTGTGCTATGTCCTATGTGTTTCACAATATAAAACATATTGTTGAACCGTACCTTGATGACCTCCCTGCTCATTCGCAATGATGAGAGGACCACCCTGGTCATCTTAGAGACATTTTCCTAAGATTCCGTCATTATAATATACGGCTCAATCCACATAAATGTATTTTCTACGTTGAGACGGGACGCCTACTAGGTTTTGTGGTCTCTAAGGATGGCATCCGAATAGATCCATTAAAAATTGCCACCATTTTAGCTCTACCAACCCCAACCAATCTTCTTGAACTCCAAAGTTTGCAAGGAAAGGAAAGATTTCTCCGTCATTTCATGTGTAATTTTGTAGAGAAAACACACGATTATATGTGTCTCCTTAAGAAGGACACTCCGTTCTATTGGTATGACCAATCCCAATGATCCTTTGATAATATTAAACATGCTCTGACTCACTCACACATGATACACCCCCCATATTATTCAGAGAACTTTCTCTTATGTATTACTACCTCCCACTACTACCATCGCTATGGCCTTGGTGTAGGAAAATCCTGATGGTCAGGAGCACATGATTTACTATGCTAGTAAGAATCTTATGGATTCTGAAACCCGATATTCACGCGTGGAGAAATTAGTATTGGCCATGGTTATTGCTGTTCAAAAATTTCGTCACTACATTTTTCTCCGCACAACCACTGTATTGGCAGACCAGAACCATATGTATTACATATTGACTTGTCAGGTGCTCGGGGGCAATTACTCCAGATGGATATTCATACTACAGGAATTTGATCTGGAATTTTCCAAAGCCACATCAAAGAAATCCTTGGTCTTTACTAAGCTCATGTGTTATCTTCCCTGTGCTTCGATGGAATCTGAGCCTAGTGATTCATTTTAGGATGAATTCCTGTTCTTGATAAGTACTACTGACCCATGATATGGAGATTTCCTCATTTATCTCCAAACACAAATATTTCAGCCAAATCTATCCCATGACGATCACTGTCATATCCGTCACCACACAAAATACTGCCTCATCTTGAATGACACCTTGTATAGACGTGGGATCGATTCCATTCTCCAACAATGCCTCACCCATAAGGAAGTTGAACAAGTGTTGAATGATTGCCACTCTGGAGCATGTGGAGGTCATTTATTTGGTATGGCTACAGCCTAGAAAATCCTTCACGCTGGCTATTTCTGGCCTTCAATCTTTAAAGACTATCATGAAGCTATCAAGAAATGCCAACCTTGTCAACATTTTTATCCGAAAAAACACACTCATCCTGCTCCGCTAAGCCCCATCATTACCATTGACCCATTTTCCAAATGGGGGATTAATTATATGCATTGTAAGCCTACCTCAACCGGGGGGCATGGTTTACATCATCGTAGCTATTGACTATTTTACAAGGTGGTCTGAGGCCATGACTACATATGCGAAAGATGGTAAGACTGCCGCTCTCTTCCTGTTCAATCATGTGATAGCTAGATTCGGAGTCCCATAGTCCATAGTTACTAATCACAGATCACATTTATGTAATCAAATGATGGAGGAGCTAAGTGCCAAGCTAGTTTTTCACCATGAAAACTCTACACCTTATTATCCGCAAGCTAATGGTTAGGTAGAGGCCATTAATAATGTTTTGAAAATGATGCTTTGTCGGATGGTTGGAGACCATAAATCCAACTAGAACCATATCATTTTCTCTGCTCTTTGGGCTTATAGGACTTCAATGAAAATAGCTACTGGTTTCACACCTTTCCATCTTGTCTATGGACTCGAAGCTGTCTTACCGATTCAATGTTAGATTCCATCCTTGAAACTTGTCGTCAAACTTCTCCCAGACACTTCCACAGAGGAAGAGAGATTTTTATACTTGAACAACCTTAACGAAACTAGAAGAGATGTTCCCTTGGATAATGAGGCACACAAGAAATGCGTCAAGGCACAGTATGATAAATATGTTCAACCTCGTGCCTTTAACGAGGGTGACATAGTTTTGAATTACGATTAAATATTCAAATCCATGTGGTACGGTGCTTTTGTCATTTCTAAAGTTTTAGAGAAAGGGGCTTATGAGCTCGTAGACTACGATGGAATCCCTTTAGGGTAGCCCCGCAATGGGTTTTACCTGAAGAGGTACTATTCCTAGATCTCTCTTGGATAGTATCTTGTATATATGTACATTGCTTGAATTTCAGTGTGCTTAAGTATTTTCAATATGGTTTTGAGTTTAAGTGTCTGTATCTGTTTATATCATTTTTTGGTCATGTAGAGCAGATGGATTTCTACGGCTTTGTTGATGGTGCTTGCCACCACACCTTGAATCTTGCCTCAGCTGCTTGGGTTCTATATTCCCTAGCTTACGATTTGGTCATTTCAGGAGCACTTTGTATTGGTCCCACTACCAACAACATCGTCGAGTATCAAACAGTCACAGGTATTCTGACTGAAGCTACCTCCTAGGATGTTCGCAATTTGGTAGTCTTGATGGACTCACAACTAGTGGTTTTTCATCTAAACCATGTTTAAACCATTAGGAATCCAGTGCTTCTCTGTCTCTTTCGGAGGGTATGCTTGTTAGAAAGGTCATTTGAAACTATCACCTATAGGCATATCCCTAGGGAACATAATGTAATTTCTGACTCATTAGCCATTTACATCCTATATTGGAATATTTCCCATTCATGACATGAAAATCAAACTTGGTTCATTGTAAATAAACAATTAAAGACACATAAAACTCATGTAAAACACATTCACCATTTGAGACATATAAACACTAGGTAAAAGTCTGTATATATATATATATATAGGAACACGTTTTACAAAAAATAGGTCATGAGACCTCATCTGAAGCACATAGGATTTCAAGTAAAAATCACTATACAAAATCCTAAAGCTATCAGCTTTTTGTGGATACATCATGCACACATCATCTAATGATGCTCATGGTAACACCATGGTAACACATCACTGCCCAAGCTACTCTATGTAGCAATCTGCTAAAGCGACCTGGTACTCCCGCTGTACAGTGTTAGTTTTTCAACATTTAAGCTAGCATTATGTTAGGATCTTTACTGAGAGAACAACAAGTACAACAATCAAACACAAGAGACAATGAACACAATTTTTTGATCGGGGAAACCATAAATGGAGAAAACCCCTCAACTTCCTCAAAGATAGAATCACCACAAGATGTAAGACCCCAAAAACAGTAAGATGCACTCCCAACAGTAGTAGTCTTCTTCTTTTGTCTAGTCCCAATATTTCCTTCCTCACTAATGCGCCACTCTTGAGTGAGTGAGTGATGTGTAGTACAAGTGATAAATAGAGAGACTCTCACTCTCTATTTATATTCTTCCATTCACTTAAAGTGCACTCAATCATGTCGGCCCAACTTAACAATTACTTACTAGAGCCTACATCTCAATGAGTGTATAATAACTCTAGTGCCCCGAAACTATGGGGAATTTCACAATGACTTGACAAGAATTGTTTACATTATTAATCCTCCCGATCGGAACATCGGGGCATGACAACATGACTCAAATACATAATAGAAACATCCCGGAATAAACATGGGGTTACAATATAGAAGAATACATTCTGAAGTTACATATACATCAACACTCCCTCTTAACTAGGAAGGTATTCTTTCGACACAATTTTCAGCGCTGGTCTTCTTCTCTGTATCAACTGGATCATCTCTTCATCTGCATATCGAGTCTTCTGAGTCTTCAAGTAATCATCATCCTTCAAGTCTGGATCATCTCTCGATCATCATGGAACATCATCACTGGATCTGGATCATCTCTCGATCTGGATCATCATCACTAGACTGGATCTGGATCATCACTCGATATGGATCTGGATCTGGATCATCTCTCAATCTAGATCATCACTGCTGGATCTGGATCATCACTTGATCTAGATCTCTCGGAGTCATCATAACTGGATCTAGATCATAGCTCGACCTGGATCATCTCTGGTCATCATCATGTGTGCACTATCTCGTCATAGGAAGGTCTACAGAGCCAGCCATTTTTCATGTTGGTTGTAGGCCTAGCCACTAGGTAGGTCTTCGCCCAACACTTACATCTGACCTGCTCGTCAGAAAGGCATGCCCAACACTCACATTTGATCATGTAGTAAACTACAATCACATCAGAAAGGCCCAGCACTCACATTCACGAGCATGGTAGGCACATCAACTACCATCTATGAAAGGGCTCTACACTTATATATGACCTACTCGTCAGAAAGGCACACTTCCATCCAGGTGGGAACACATCCTACTCACAGTGATTAAATATTTCCATACTTTCATCCAGGCTAGAATCACATCCTGCTCACAATGATGGAAGACTTATATCCAGGAGGGAACACATCCTACTCACAGTGATGAAAGATTTCCATACTTTCATCCAGGATGTAATCGCATCCTGCTCACAGTGATAGAATATTTCTGCACTTACATCTGACCTACTCGTCAGAAGGGCATGCACTCACATCTAACCTAGTAGGAACTGAATCCTACACCCTCGTCAGAATGGCCCCCAATCCCAGACTGAGCTAGCTGGTAATGGACCAGGTGCCTCCACTCTCCCGGAGAGTGGCAGTTGCCCTTACATCTGTCCTACTTGACAAAATGGCCAGCACTCACATCTGTCATGGGAGGAACTTAATCCTTTAGCCAGGAACAGAATGGCTCAGCCCTTACATCTGACCTGCTCGTCAGAATGGCTTTCTCTCAGTCCCAGACTGAGTGTTCCTAGTAACTAACCAGGTTCCTCCATTCCCAGAATGGCAGTTAGCACTCATATCTGACATGGAAGGAACCAAATCCTCTCACCATGACAGAATGGCTCAACCCTTACATCTAACCTGCTTGTCAGAATGGCTTTGGATCTCATTACTTTCTCATGGAGGAAGCCTCGATCTGGAGAACACCAAGTCTCTCTCTGAAGTACTCGAACTTCATCCTAGCCAATGGCTTCGTCAATACATCAGCTATATGTTCCTCCATTGCAACATACTGGAGCTTCACTGCTCCTCTCTGCACCATATTCCTGATATAGTGATACATGATCTCGATATGCTTCGACTTGTCATGGAACACTGGATTCTCTGACAACTTCACGCAACTCTGGTTGTCACAATGTATACAAGTAGCATCCAACTAGAGATCAAATATATCAGACAGTAGCTTCCACAGCCATACTACCTCACAACTAGCTGAACAAGCTGTGACATACTCTGCTTCAGCTGTACTCAGTGCCACACAGGATTGCTTCCTGCTAAACCAAGAGATCACTCCTGATCCCATACTGAAGCAACATCCTGAAGTACTCTTCCTGTCGATGGAACTACCTGCCCAATCTGAATCAACATAACCCTCAAGATTAATCTTCTGATTCGCATCATACTTGAGCCCATAATCAATTATACCCTTCAGGTACCTCAGAATATGCTTTGCAGCTGTCAAGTGAACATTTCTCATATCTATCAAGTACTAGCTCAAGGTGTTCACAATAAAGTAAATGTATGGTCTCGTGTTCGTCAGGTACATCAATGACCCAATCATCTGACGATACATCGTAGCATCAACCGACTCTGATGAGGAATCACTCAATATCTTCAGGTTTGATGCCATAGGTGTGGCCATAGTCTTGCAGTCCATCATCCCAAATCTCTTCAGGATATCTACTGCATACTTCTCTTGTCCAAGGAATATTCCATCTATACTCTGCCACACTTCCATACCTAGAAAGTAATGCATCATCTCCAAGTCCTTCATCTTTTACTCATCAGCAAGCTTTCTCTTCGTATCAGCAATCAACCCATCTGTACCTGTCACAAATAGATCATCTACATACAGTAGGAGCATCACTGGGTTGCCATCTTCAACCTTGTAGTAAAGGTTGGAATCTCCTTTACTCTTGGTAAAGCCCAAACTGGATAGAAAGCTGTCAATTCTGCCATACCAGGTCCTAGGTGCCTGCTTCAAACCATACAGGGATTTCTTCAATCTGCATACATGAGACTCTCTGTTATGTGTCTCAAAACCAAGTGGTTGTTCTACATACACTTCCTCTTCTACTACACCATTCAAGAAGGCAGTCTTGACATCCATCTGGTGTATCTTCCATTTCATCACTGCAGCCAGAGCAAGTACCGATTTGATGGAAGTGTATCTGGATACAGGTGCAAAGGTATTTTCATAGTTTACTCCCTCTTTCTGAGAGAATCCTCGAGCTACAAATCTTTCCTTATACTTTTCAATGCTACCATCCGCAGCATGCTTGATCTTGTAGATCCATTTGGAAGTGACAACTGACTTCCCTTTTGGTCTTGGGACAACATTCCAAACATCATTCTTCATGATTCATTGATATTCTTCGATCATAGCATCCTTCCATTCCTTCTATTCTGCCGCTTCTTCATAACTGGAAGGTTCTTTATCAATGAAATCACATACTAAAGCTACATACCCGGAATTGGATCTAGTCCTCTTTCTTTTTCTGTGATTCTCTTCTGGAGCCCCATATCTTTCCGCACCTTGGATAAGTTCATGTACCCAAGCAGGTTTCCTCTTATGAGGATTCTTCTCCAGAGGTGGATCTACAGGTCTTTGTGGTTCCTCGAACTCTCGATCTTCTTCTTGAGCTTCTTTGTCCATGATTGTATCATGAATTCTGGGTACTTCTGCTTCCGCTTCTTTAGGTTCTTCAGCAGATCTCTTCCTGGATTTGTTGTAAGCTGTGCCTTCATCAAATGTCACATCCCTGCTGATGTCAATCTTCTTGTATCCTGAGAAGTAGATTCTGTAATCCTTCGAGCTTTCAGAGCATCCCACAAATATTCCCTTCCTTCCTGAAGGATCTAATTTTGTTCTCTTCTCTTTTGGAATATGTATGTACACGAGACAGCCGAATATTCTGAGATGGTTGACTTTTGGTTTCTTTCCGGAGAAGACTTCTTCAGGAGTCTTGTTCTTGAGTACTCTATGTGGAGTATGGTTATGTACATACACCGCTGTTCTGGAAGCTTCAGCCCAAAGATGCATAGGTAGATCTTGATCATGAAGCATAGCTCTTGTAGCTTCCATGATAGTTCTGTTCTTCCGTTCTGCAACCCCATTCTGTTGTGGATTATAAGGAGTGGACATCTCCCTCTTAATCCGTGATTCTTTGCATAGCTCTTTGAATTCATTTGAAGTGAATTCTCCACCATTATCTGAACAAATGGTCTTGATCTTCTTTTCAGTATGGTTCTCGATCAAGGCTTTGAATTCCTTGAACTTGCTGAATACTTCATCTTTGTTTTTCATAAAGTAAATCCATGTATTTCTAGAAAAATCATCAATAAAAGAAACATAGTATGCATACCCGCTAAGTGAGTTTGATGACATAGGACCGCATACGTCAAAGTGTATGATTTCTAGAATGCTTTTGGCCTTGCTTTCGCTGCTGGGAAATGGCTTCTTTGTATTCTTTCCTTTTGCACATCCTTTGCAAACTCCATCATGTTTGGCTCGAAATTCTGGAAGACCTTCAATAGCTTTGCTTGCAACAGGTAGTGCTCTGTAATGCACATGTGCAAGCCTTCTATGCCAAAGCACATTTGGCTCTACTGAATCATGGATCAAGGCTTGTTCTAGATGACCCTTCAATTTATTCAAGCCTCCTTCTTGTTCTCCAATCACTACCACATCATCTATAGTCTTTCCTTTTGGCCACATGATGACTTGACCATCTATGAATGCCACCCGCATTCCTTTTGCATCCAATGCTGAAATGGATAGAAGGTTCTTCTTCAATCCTGGCACAAACAATACTTCTTTCATTGTTAGAGACTTACCCGAGTCTAGCTTGTATGAAGATTCCCCACTACCTTTTATTGGATATTGGTAGTCATCTCCTAGTTTCACCTTGTGAGGTGATTCATGTTCTGACAGTATTACAAAGGATTCCTTTAATCCTGTCATGTGTTTGGAATCCCCACTGTCTATAAGCCAATCATCACTACCATGAGTAATGTTACCTATGAGAGCTGATATCAGAACATATTCATCCTCGCTTGAAGAATCTTCACTTTCATATCTGGATCTCTTTCTGGATGGGTCATCATCCTCTGCAGCATGAGCATGATGTCTTCTTTTGCTGCTCTTATTTACTATCTTCTGTTTGTTAGGACAATTCCTTGCATAGTGTCCTACTTCATCACAAGTATAGCATATGATCCTAGATACATCTCTTCTAGTATTATCTTTGTGAGAGTGCTTACCTTTGAAGTGATGAGTCTTCTTTCTTGTTGACTTGGAGTGAGTCTTGGAGTGTACTGTAAGAGCTTGGTCTTCACTACCCATCTTTTCTTCTCGAGCTGCTATTCGAGCTTCTTCTTGAGAGCACTCTTCCCATAGTCTGCTGAACTTAACTAACTTCTTCCTAGCGCAGATTCCTTGAATGAAAGCATCCCATGACCTAGGAAGGCCATTCAAAGTAGTCATCACAATATCTGCATTTTCCACTTCTTCATCAACTGCTTCTAATTGTTCCTTGATCTGAGAAACCCTTGTGAAGTAAGACTGAATATTTTCTGCATTTTGAATCTTCACATTCTTTAGTTGGTTCCTCAAGGTCATCTTCCGTTGATGTTCTTTCCTTCAAACAATTTGGTTAGGGAATCAAACATAGCTTTAGGTGTCTTGAGAGAGGACACCTATGGGATAAGGTGATCCTTAATAGAATCAGCAATGATCCTCTTTTCCATAACCATATTCTTCTTATGTAAGGCCTTTGCCTCATCTCCCTCTGGAAATGGAACCTCCTCATGAATGTAGGAGTCTAATTCATTCTCTTCCAGGACCAGGGAGATCCTATACTTCCAAGCTCGAAAGTTATCATTTCCCTCAAGATTTTCATCAACCTTGGTATGATGAGACATATTTAAATAAGAACCTCAAATGGAAATACAAAAGATTTTAGATCTTACCAGGTTCAAGATGTCGGATCTGAAACTTGAGCTGAAATCTTGCAGAGCTGGTTCAGGAGGAAACTAGGGTTTTGTTTTTCCAGAGTTCTGTCCACCCAAATGCCTTGAAATTTGTCCCTAACTTCGATTTTGGGGAGGAGATCAATCCAGGCCTGGGCTCACTGAAAAATTCCTCTTCTGTAAAAAGCCCTAATTTCCGACCCTAGTGACAGGTCCAAAACTGAAAAACCTCAGAATTAGATTCTGTTTCGACAGAAAGATGCGCCCGAAGGAGGAGAGTTGTTCCACCTTACTTTTGATGAAAATATGTGGAGGAATATCCACAAACTAGGAATCCCTAGTTCCCGCAGCTGCACAGTGTCTTCTTCTCAGGTTAGCTCTGATACCATGTTAGTTTTTCAACATTGAAGCTAGCATTATGTTAGGATCTTTACTGAGAGAATAACAAGTACAGCAATCAAACAGAAGAGACAATGAACACAATGTTTTGATCAGGGAAACCATAAATGGAGAAAACCCCGCAACTTCCTCAAAGATAGAATCACCACAAGATGTAAGACCCCAAAAATAGTAAGATGCACTCCCAACAACAGTAGTATTCTTCTTCTGTCTAGTCCCAGTATTTCCTTCCTCACTAATGCGCCACACATGAGTGAGTGAGTGATGTGTAGTACAAGTGATAAATAGAGAGACTCTCACTCTCTATTTATATTCTTCCATTCACTTAAAGTGCACTCAATCATGTCGGCCCAACTTAACAATTACTTACTAGAGCCTACATCTCAATGAGTGTATAATAACTCTAGTGCCCCGAAACTGTGGGGACTTTCACAATGACTTGACAAGACTTGTTTATTCCAGTAGCCATGCTTATTTATTCCTCTCATGGCTCTGCCTTGTATTGGTCTGCAGCCATGATTTGGTTACATATGTCTATGAGTCAAATATATTGATGTACTACAGATGCCTACTGGATGAAATTCTCCGACCGAGATGACATTTTCACCTCTAAGTGACAACTTGTTCTCTCAAATCTCTAGCTTATCGTATCCCTCTAAGTCTCATGCTTTGGGGGGAATTCTATTATACCCAGATCCTATCACCACCATGTGATAAGACCCTTAACTTCCATGTTTTTCCTTAATCCCAGCACTTACAGTGGAAATTTTCTCAGTTGACAGTTTTACTTGGAAAAACCTAACAATGCGCTTTCCTTGTGGCCCATGAGCAGTACCTTGCTCAGTACCTCCCGTATCTTGTTTTCAAGAAGCAGTGCCATTGCCTATGGTCTTTGGTCCAGAAGCGTTTCTCATCTAAACCCCTCTATCATAAGAGAAGAAAAGCGGTACCTTGGGTAAAATGGGAAAAAAAGAAGTTTCTCGAGGCTTCTACATCATGAGCCTCGTGTCCTCACTTATCCCTATCATCATGGCTTATTTTGATATTGAGATCC
Source organism: Pseudotsuga menziesii (assembly GCA_001517045.1). Lineage (NCBI taxonomy): Eukaryota > Viridiplantae > Streptophyta > Pinopsida > Pinales > Pinaceae > Pseudotsuga > Pseudotsuga menziesii. The sequence continues at coordinate 123,451 of LPNX010020501.1, read as the reverse complement.
CCCATGGTAGGATCTTGGAGCCACCTCACCCATAATTCTCTCAACTATCCCTATCCATTGAGCCTTATAAATACAAGCTCATGTCCATAATTGAGGGGGAGAACTATAGAGGTATTGTTATGCTGTTGGATTGACCACTTAGCCCAAGTCATTGGAGAGCATAGAGAGCAAAGTTGGAGCTTATGGGGATGAAGTATTTGTCTCATAAAGATTCCTGTTGACACTAAGGAAACAGTTGTAAGCTTCTCCATACAATCTTAATGCAAAGCTGATTTCCGTCCCACATTACTGTTGTTTTGATTTCACATGTACATGTTGTTAGATTCCTTAGTCACTAACATGGATAAGTAGATGATTTTCTGGTATCTTTGATGTGTTAGCATGTTTGATCTGTTTGCAAGTACACAGGTTCACAATCGAAGCAGTATTCCAGGTGTCTACGACATTCAGGGAAGGTCTTCATCCTTTGTCGTTCACTCATTTGTTCTGGATCTGAACCATTCATACTAGAGGAAAAGCTTCTGTCTGTAGAAGGTGCAATATTCCTGATTACACCTTCCAGGATGTTAGTTTCATTTTGGGTTCAACGATTGCATGAAAAGTACACTCACCGATGGGTAGGTTTAGATGAAGCCATAGCTTATTCTGACGCAGACTGGTTAATTGACAATTTGTTCACTTGTTTCACAACTGAGTCCATAGGTTTGGTACTTGTAGAACCCACAATACCATCATCATGTGGCCTAGGTTTGACCTTGGGGTCGAAATTGGATCTAGGAGCATTAGGTATAATCTCATACAAAAATTTGGATTGAGCATAGATCAAATCCAACTCTTGTGCCCTAAAGATAACTTATTCCTCGTTTTGAATTCCGGATGTAGAAACATCCTTTGCGATGTAAGGTAACAACGATTTGAGGAACCACTCAAGAAGAAACTCTGGTGGTATAAAGGCTTTGATTAACCGTTTATGTCTATGACACTCTTCAATATGATATAAAATGTGTGTGGCTTTGTCTTGCCGAAAGGTCGACAAGAGTTCAGTACCGACGTCGTAATGTATGAGTAGATGGAAATGATTAAGAAAGGTCATGGAAATGTCATCAAATGTAGTATAAACCCCACCCGATAACTCTATGTATCATTTCACCACAGGACCTGTGAGGGTGCATTGAAATAGTCTCAAATGGATAGAATCATCATGTAAGGAATTGGAAGAGCACCAAAGGTGTAAAGTGGTGACATTCTCACTAGGATCTTCACCAGCCTTACCTTCGAACTTGGGAATGTACGAAGGAAGCTTGGTAGGGACTGACGACCATGCCGCATTATGAGACACAGGATCGTTCATCAATCTCGACAAGTTAGGTAAGTTCAATGTCACAAGGGAAAGGAGCCTAGGTTGAGTCGGTCGATTCCATGCTCCCTGGTAATTTTGATTCATGTAAGGTTGATTGCTATAAATAACATGGCCTTGTCCATAATAAAATCCTCCCATTTGACCCATGGAGGGTTGCATGGAAGCATTGTGATGTGGGGTACCTTGATTATGAGGCACTACAAAGACATAATTTGAAGAGTAAGATGGTTATTGATACCTATACCCATAGGATTCGTAGTTAAGTCCATACTGCGGTCCATAAGAATTTCCATGAGAAGCTCCATAAGGTGTTCCATGGGATGTACCATGAGAAGGTCCATAGGTTGGCATATGGGGAGCTCCATGAGGTGGAACATGAGATGATCTAGAAACAGGTACATGACCTACTGACACAATAGGATTTACTCGGCTCTGAGATAAAACCGTGTGAGCAGTTGCAGAACAAACATGGCTAGTAGCAACATTCCGGCCTGAAGGCCCACGTGAATTAGGGGGAGGATGAGTCATTAAAAATGCATTCGAAGGGATGGGGTTAGAGTATGAAGGGACATGCGAAGGAATGTAAGTGGTGTTCCCAATGTTCACTCATCTCAGTCCTAATATCTAAATAGGATTACTAACACTAGGCTTAGGAGGAGCATGTGAAGATGCCTCCACCACAAGGATGGAAGGTGCAATGTGACTAGTGCCCCCAAACCTCTCCGCATGGAAAAGAGTGGGAGTGCCCCTAGGCATAGTGCCAGGGTCAATTTTTGACTCATCGTGATATGCCAGATCGGGCTCAGGGATATCAGGTATGTCATATCTAACATTACAAGTTATTGTGGGTTCATAGTGAGTCTCGTTGCCAAAAAACCAATACCGGCAACCTGTGAATGAGGGATCATAACCAGATCGTGAAGGATGATCATGTGAAGGATCATATGTGCTATTAGGATCTTACTCCCTAACCTTGTGAGGTGAAGAAGACATCTCCAGAATCTCATCCTCATGATCTCCCATGGTGTGTGAATCAAAGTGAGAAGTAGTCTACCTGAACTGTCTGGTTCTCTCTCCCAAAGGAGGAGACATGGAAGGTGGAAGTCCTACTAAACGACGAGAATGATGAGGTGCCATGCCCAAATCCATAATGACTCAAAAAAAAGACTCGATCTAATTACACAAACCCTAGAAAAACTAGCGTGCACAGAGCATACACCTAAAAATGTAAATCCAAATCACAAGCAAACCAAGGGTAAGATATGTGAGCTCCCGAATGAAGCAGGTTTGTTTCACCTAGGAGAGCCTTGAGACTCCATACACAATAAGTGTAGGTTCATAACCAATTATAGTGGCCCTCACCTTCAACGCATATAGCGACTGTGCTGTCCGACCCCTACCTGGCCAGGACACTTGCAGAATAATCTCTGCAAATACCCCCTTGATAACCTAGGTAAGGTAACTAAGGTCACCTCGATATAATAAATGCTCATGCAGACATTCGTAGGTGGGATTGACCATATGGGAAGGGTGACTAAGCCCGAAGCTTGAAAGAACAACTAGTACCCTAGGGGTGCACTATCCAATACCTCAAATGCCCCTAGATATGAATACAATCTTGGAAATATCTCCAGTGCTAATCAATCACAATCAGGTGTCATCCCAATCATAATTGCTCACACTGCCTCGTGCTTAACTCCCTTGTAAGAGGAAGATCCTGAGAAACACTAATTATATAAAGGATTTCACACTCTCACCTGGATAGACACCTCATTATTTTGTTTAGTTGTCTTGGAGAATTAACTCACAATGAACTATTCCAAGACCCTAAATCCTAGTCTTGTTGGTGCACCCTAGAAAATAAAAGAGTGTAATTCATTTTATTATGCGTTGATTTTAATTGAATTTATTACTCAAATGGTAAATGGTCATGCAACTAATGATGTTATGACACAACAAGAAGTAAAATGCACACCTAACAATAAATGCAAATGCATTGTGTTGAATGAAAAAACAGGGTATGCTACTACGTGAAGTGCAAAATGTTTCCTTTAAATGTATATGCAATCATTCCTATATGAAAATCTGACTAATATTCACCAAGAAAACCTAATGCAAGTACCATGCTAATGAAAAATGCAAAGAATGCATAACTATGCAAAAAGCAAAATGTTTTTGTATTTTTAATTAAATGAGATAAACATAAAAAATATGACTCTACCACCCTCAGACTCTGCAACCACTCACAGATAGCAGCCAAACAAATTACTAAGGTAAAAGAGACCTAATTCACTAATCTCAAAACAAAAAATAGAAAATGAAATGACAAGAAAATTTTCAAAAATCAAATAAAAAAGAGTCTCTAGTCAGAAACATAGGGGAGATACAGACTCCAGAAGAATCAAAGAAGACTCAGCAATCATCTAAACTCACCCAGCAACACTTAATCTTCCCAAAAAAGCAAAAATAAGGGCATATGCAACTGTTCTCAACAAACTTGTGTACATACGCGACTATTCTAGGAAAACCTGCGTGTACACGCGACTATGAAAGAAAAACCTGCGTACAGGAAGAAAAAGATAGGAAAAGAAGGTAAATAGACAAGCGGAGAAAAAATTTACTCCTATAGGACACTAGTGGGAAATCATGCCCCCAGACCCGACACAGAAACAGATAAATCAGAGCAATACAAGCACATTGAATGCCGAAAACCTCCAAAGAACAACAACTAGGAACCTCCCCAGTATGGTTGCCAATTCTGTTACAGAGAAAACTTCCTATGGCTTGGGGTGTACCACAATAGACATAGAAACTACAAAAATCAATCCCTTCCCAATATTCAAGAGAAATAAAACATCTAACACTAAAGGATCTTGAATCATACCTTATTTCGCACGGTTGAAGTAGATCCTCGTTGATATTTTCCCAATCCCTCTTGCTTTAGAATTTACTCTCAACAACAGTAAACAAGGAAAGCATGCTATAAAATATAGTGTTAGGCCTACTCTAGCATATATAATCAATAATGCATAAGCAATTAAACGCATCCATGGATTCAACATTCATTTAAATGCACATCATTGGACAGGAAAATATATTTCTATTAATAAAATCAAAGATTACATAAGTGACAACCTTTGTCGGCACGCCTACGAACCGAAGAAACCGAGTCCTCCACCTAGGCCTCCACCACCTCAATCATCCATATCTCGATAGCAAGCTCACAAACAAAGGAAATATTGGGAAGAACACAAAGTGCTCCAAGGGACAAAGGGATGTAGACTCAAGTACAAGCAAGCTACGACAACAATGGACTATAGTTTTCTTTCTCTTCAATTCCTCCTTTTTCATTGTATCCAAGGGGTTCCTTATATAGTGCTTCAATGGGGTAATGGAATTTCAAATCCAAGATATCTCGAGGCATATGGAAGGCCAAGAGACAAGTGACTTGGATCCACATCAAGGAAACCTCCAAAGTTTTTTGGACTTATGCACACATCCCGATGTACACGGGTTTAAAGGTAATATCCGAGTATATACGCGAGAAAGGGATTAAAAGTCATGTACAACAAATAATAGGTGTTTTTAGGGATGATATTGGAAACATCAAAGGTACAATAATGGTCCATGGGGTCCAAAGAGTCTGCAGAGGGACAGGGAAGGCCATAAAAGTGTGATCAACCATGTGTGGTAAAATCAGCTGTAATAGTTTTATCAGCTATTGACTGAATGATTTAATGAGTGGTTTAATGAATGTTTTTTTAAGCTATGGAATGAATGAATGCTTTAATGAATGTTTTGATGAAAGTGTTTCTCAACTATTGAATGAATGAATTTGCACTAAATTTTTATTTGCATGTAGATGCATTGGGTTTGGGGAATTGAGTGTAACGTCCCCGACCCTCCGACCGGTGAAGAGGATGCTAACATACCATTAACTATCCGGGAAACTATCCCCGTGAACATGTACATACATAAAAACTGAAATGATTTGAAGTAACACATGCAGAGATGCATAATTGTTCAGCATACAGTGGGAGCAAAACATACATTCAGGCATTCAACATGTTCATCATAATTCATTAAACATCAAATATGATTGTAGAGATTGAACACAAGAATACTTATCTTATGAAGAACTTGTTCCGCAACCAGCTACATCGCTAGAACTTTCCACCCAACCATAGGTTAGTGTGCTCCTTAATCTCTTAGCAACACTGTCACCCTTGAGCTGGGCATGATTACCCAAGGAATAAGGAACTAAGAAGGCTCACACATAGCCGAAGGTACGCAAATAATCCAAGCCAACACAGTTGGGTTTATCAGGCCATTAGAGGGTTGGGGAAAAGCTAAATGCTAAGCTGGTGGGCTCATTGAAGCTACACCAGAGCTATCCTAACTTCTAGGACACCCACACACACCCACCATAAGGAATCATTCCCTTCTCTGCTACACAGTCCCTCAGGCCCTGACTTCCCTTCTAGTGCTATTCAAAGGTTGTGGAGAAGAAATCCAGCCCTCTAGCTCTATCTATGTGGCTCCCAAACACACTAGGTTTATCAAGCATACCAAACCTTCATTCCCACTCCAACACAGTCCAAAGACCAACCACTATATACACACAACCAAACAAGCAATTCACAGCTCTGGGGAAGAAAATCAAACACCACATAACAACCGAGGTGACAATTTAGGTAATACACAGCCCTAACTAGGAAATTCGATTCCTGAGTTGTTCTTGGCCAAAACGATTCAATAAGAGCCCACAGCAACCCAAAAATGTAAATGAACCCATAGCAAACCAAAATCATGGGGAAACCAATGGCAATTGATTTCTCAGTTGTGTGAGGAAGGAAAAACAACCCACATCGAGGTGAATTCACATGATCAGACCCACAATGAAGAGAAATACCCACAACAAAATTCCCCAACCACGAAATTCACACACACAGCAAAAATCGTGCCCGTGAGGCCGCTCTCCCAGCTCTCTGCATGAGTAAAATGCCAAGCGTGTGCGTGAGGAGAAGAATGATTGTCTCTGCATGAGGATGGCAAAGAATGCCAGAATTCCCATGTGAGGGTGAAAGATTCTTCTGGTGGAGTGTGTGTGTGGGCAAGGACTGACAGTCTTTCCACACACCACTACCCAACAATAACTGCCCAACTAACATTAGAGGTTTTTAACTTGGTTTTTGACTGATTGAGACAAGGAAAGGTGAGTAAGTCAAAAGGGTGGGTGACAACTAAATGGGTTTAACAGTTGACACTTGGATTTTCCCCATTGGTTCAAGGTTTAATAATTCCCCCTCCTTATCCTTAGGAAAAATCATTCCCTTTTCATCATGGTTGCATTGACATAGCTGGTTGGAGTTCATTTTAATTAAAATGCATAGTTACATGATGCCAAAATTATAATGTGCCGGATATCATGATATATCATCAGCAACGATTTCAATCGCCAGAACATAAAATAACCAAATTGATGGTGGGTATTTTTCCTTTAGCTCCACACCACGATTAAATTCAATATATACATCATATACATTTTTAATGCAAACGAGGTCAAAACTGGGGTGTTACATTAAGAGCGATGTGGGGGAGGGGAGGGGCATAAGAGCTTCCACCTTCACGTGGTTATTCCTGTTTAGTAGAGAATATTAAATTAATCTCAAAACAGAGAGGAGCTCAATAAATGGTAAGGAATTATACATTAAAAAGAGTTATTTCTATAATTGTAGTGTTTAAATTTTACTATTGCTATTTGACTCATCCATTGGAACTTGTTACAAATAGCTTTGGGAAACATTTTCATATTTCAGAGGAAAAATTGGATTTTTGATGTGATCAATGGCCTTATATACATAGTGTTGTGGTTCTCCATGTTTCCTCAAGTGATCTCTTATTACCAATTATTTTACTTGAATATTATTGTAATTTACATTGCTAAATTAAAAATGTTCATCAACTGCAAAATGTTCATTATTATTGTTGTTTTTATTCATTGAGATATACTTCTCAAACTGTATTTTTTTAGCTTCATTTTGTTATTTTCATAAACATGCAAATATTTATTTGATGGTTCATAACATGAAATTATTGGAACATAAAAATATTTGTAATATGTTTAAAGATGTTTTGAAAGGTAAAGCAACATAAGACAGTTCCAAGCTCCACAAATCAAGGTAAGTTGTAGCAAAAATTTATAATTAGTATCACCAACATAGCTTTGTTGCATGTACATTTTGAAAAAATACTCATGGAAAATATGATTGATCTTTCCTTCCTCACATTTTATTCATTAATCAAAACTCAAAGAAACCAGTTGCTAAGTTCACAAGGATATAGGCCCCATTAATTTGTGGTTATCTCATTTTCCTTGTCCATTGATTAATAGACCCAATAACATAGATACATTGAAAACAAATTATATTTTCACCTTAGACAAGCTTTTAAAGATAGTAAAGGGACCTCATGCATCAACTTTACCATTGAAAACACCTAGAACTTGCTAATAAAGGAGGTGCACACCACTCGATTAACCCATTACACAAGAAGAAAGAGAAAAAGTATCTTATTTGATCCCATGATTTTCATTACAAATGAGGATGAGTTTTCTTATTTATACTTGAAAAGGATAACTTAACCCTCCTTTAATTTGACCTACCTAGTTGGATTCTAATACCTAGTTGCAGCCAAAGAATTTGTCCAACATGGACATTATCCCTAATCCTATGATATTTTGTAAAACATGCTCCATGCTTGGAAGGGGGTAATTTTCTTTGGGAGACATAAGGTTAATATTACTGAAATCAATACAAATGTGAATATATCCATTATTATTTCTAACAGGAACAACATTAGCAATCTAGTTTGAATACCTAATAGGGGTGATGATGTGGGAATCCATGAGCTTTTGTAACTCTCTCTATATCACCAGAGCTACATTATGGTTCATGTTTCTTTAATGATTCTATTTTAATGGTCTTTCATCCTTGTTCAATCAAATTGTATGATTTATCAACTCAGTATCATAGGCATTTAAATCATCATAAGACCACACAAATACATCCTTATACTCCCTTACGAAGGCTTTCAATTTCCTTTTCTCTTATCTACACCCCTTACCAAATTTGATGATCCTATTAGTCTCTTCAGAGGAAATATTTATCTCTAGTACTTGTTTAGGAAAATCAATTTTGTTAGTACCTTTAATTTTTATAGATTTATAAAAAAAAACCAGCATCCATTATTATATGAGACAAAGATCCAAAACACTACCTCAACCATATGTTGTGTGTGAGGAATAACCATGCATTTTTAAATCAAGTAGTAGATAAATCCATATAGTATGATGCCATTTGGTTTTGGGACCTCAAAATTGCATTGATGGAAAATGATTCAAATGATTCAATCTCATCCCAAACTTTATCCCTCTATGTCTTTATCCTTGGGCTCTTTGCCTCAAAGAGGTCTATTACCTAATTTTCTACCAGCTTATAATAAAAAACCACTTTCAATAGTTTTATTCCCATTTTTCATCCCTACTAAAGACATATAAATAAATCCTTATATTTGGCCATATTTTTTATACAATCAAATTCCAAACGAAAAGTAAAAGGAAAGTGAAAACTACCCTTACAGTTGCTCAAGATCTATACCTTTCACCTTCATAGTCATAACAATAATTGATGCTACTGAGTCCAACATGAAATTTTTAACTAATAGATCACTAAAAATCAATGAAACATAAAAAGGGGGGGTCCATTAACTTTTTTCAAACCAAGACATACCAAGGGGTGATCATTTGATGGACTTATAGAATCACCCAAACTCAAGAACTTGTTGATGGCATCCTTTTGACAAGGAAAACAAATTAATTTTGTTAGTAGAATTTGAAATGTTTGTCTTTGATATCTCACTTACCACACATAATTGTGATCGAGCATGAGTAAAGAATACTACTTTTATGGGGAAACCAATTGTTGAGTGTTGTTTTTATTATGAGTTGGTTATTTGGTTGGCTAGTAGATGCTTTGTTTTTCTTTACATAAGATTTTGTGATTTTTGTCACTATGGTTGTTTATTTGGAGTTCACTTTATTCACCAGAGATGGTGTCATTTAGATTCCATGGGAATACACAATAGTGGGAACTTTAATTTTTTCATGCATTGAATTAATCCAAATTTAAAGGGAAAAAAGCTTGCTTGTATTTCCTCTTATTAGCTTGACATATGGAATACAAATTATTCAAAGGAAAACATGTTCAAGGAATCATCTTGTTGTTCATAAATGTATTCCAATTAATTTGTGGGAAACATGTATGTTGTTTGGATATACACCAAAAAAACATACATGTTCTTTCCTGGGTAGTGCTTTTGCACGCATTAAATTAACCCAAATCTAAAGGAAATATATCTTTCTTGGTTTCTCTCTTGTTTTCTTAAAACCTGGTATACATGCAGGTTGAAATCTTTAAAGGAAAATATGTTCAAGAATCCATCTTGTTGTTTAGAAGTGTCTTTCGTCTAATTTTGGGGAAACATGTATGCTGTTTGGGTAAACACCTTGCAACCTGCTTCTTTTGGGTAAAATACATAAGAAACATTAGTGGTTAAACAATGCATAAGCTTATGTATATAATCTTTCTTTACAAGCTTAAAATTTCTTCTAAGAGGGGGCTTCCTTCAACAAAATACTCACTAATTTATAGGGGCAGCCTACTGATTTTGTAGACATTTTTCTAGACATAGCATCCTGTTGTTAAATTGTTGCAATAGATCCATGAACCTTGTTGACATCTCATAATTTTCACTCCCACTTTCCTTCTATGACATTTGATTTTTTCTTCCTTTTAGATCAAATATTACGAAGGATTTACGTTGAATTTTCTTCACTAAAAGCATGTTATTTCCTATATTAACTAAAACAACAACACAACCCTCTAAGTTTCTCACATCCTTTTCCCCAAGAAAAAAATTAAAGGATTCATTGAATGCTTTAAAGTAATAAAGAAAAGTATATTTTTTATTAAGATGTATATGCCTATAAATTTTAGTATAAAGCTTAGCAATACTATTATTGAATTTAGAAATATATTCATTTTCATTTTTTCAAGTTGAATGATACACATCCAATAAGAATTCATTATCATGTTTGTAATCCCATTTTTATGTAAATTTCCTTTAAAAATTTTCCATCCATCGATGGAGGCATTGGCTAGAGACTTATACCATCTTCGTGCATCCCCTTTGAGAATTTTCACAAACATTTTCATTACCACATATTGATATTTGACTTCTAATCTATCCACAAAATTCAACAATGCACTCAAATGATCATTGACATATTTTTCATTGTTCTTAGCAAAATTCGAAAGCCACTTTCTATAGTAACCTACATGCATGTTATGAAGCTAGTTAGAAATATATGGAAATATGAAGGGAACATAAACTGTAATAGTAACCTAACTACTATAAATACCATTGTACTAACTTGAGTTTAAACTAACACTGAAAAATAAATGGCTAAAGGTGAAGAATATGACATTATCACAAAACATACCAACAAGAGAAGGAATTATCGTGGATTCACTCGCTATAGTATTAGTTGTAGGTGATAGTGAATTTACTACTTGAGAGGTAGTCGTGATAGTGGAGTCACATTTAGAATAGAATAGAATATAAGATGATTTATTTTTCTTTTTCTTTAACAAGTGACAAGGTTTGTTGAGGCCCAAAACTATACCTTGCATAGGATCGAATCTTAGTGATCTTCTAGTATTCTCCAAAGTGATTAATTCCTACAATCAATTAGGTCACCAAGTGAGATGAAAAAATATAAATTTATAAAGAAAATATCATCGCTGTCATTTTGAATTTATAGGGTTAATGAAGTCCCCATCAATGACACCAATTTGTTATCACATGAATCTACACAAACAAAAGTTGCATGATAATTATAGGAAGGCCAATCCTTGTCATGGTTGCCTATCCTCTTCATTTGGACTAGTGTTTTTCCAATCACAGGGGGGTATCATTAGAATGTGTATACTAGAACCTTATATGGAATTCCACACATATTATGAAGAAATTAAACATATTACAAAACTCCATCTTCAACTGTCCTAGAAAAGATAAAGAGAAAGGATGATTCCAAAGCACTAAATTTAAATGGTTGAGAATAGGTTTTGGAAGTGACTAAAACAAGAAACCAAATGAAATAAATACATATTGAGAGAAGAAAGAATAAAAACTTGAACTACTAACTACCAATCATTTATCAACACTTTAATCTTTGCCAATCAACATTCATAAAACTACTATAAGCATCATTGATTCAATCACATATTACCAATATATTGTATACATAAATTGGATGATAGGTGACAGGTTCCTAAAGATCTCATGACTATCAATGTTGGTATTGACCTATATTTTTTTAATGGAGGGTAAGAGTTGATTCAATTCCACAATAAGTGCTTCCAATCAAAATTCCTAACCCTTAACCACTTTCCAACTGTGAATATATATATGAGTCTAAAAACCCTTTAAGGAGGTTGACCTACCTGCCCTTGTGGAAAAATTAATAAAATAGTGAAAATAAGAAAAAAACACATTAGTTGTATGTAACATTTACCATCCATGATTTGACCCCACTTATTGCATTTGTTCTGCACGTCATTGCTATGCCATTTTTTTCCATAATTTGTGGTTCATGCAAAAGTTATTTCAATATACTTTTTGACCATTATTTTGGCTAAATATAATCTATGTTTAGTATTAGTATATGTTACAATTGTTGATCTATAATTAGGACAATGCATTTTGTTACTATTGCTGACCTAAATTTAGCTATCTACATAATCAGGTTCAATTGTTGTCTAATTTTAAAATATCTGAACTGTCGTGATAACGATGCAGTATTTATATTAAAATCTCTTCCATTTTAAGGTGTTTTTTTTCCATTTCCAAAATACAATTCGTTGCATGTAATACATAGATATATTGAACATCTCAACTAAGTAGTGACTCATACCATCATTGATGAAGTCCTCTTGGAATGCAGGTAAAGGCGTGATCTTTATGATGCAAAAAATGCCCTCATTGGTGCTTTTGTTGGTATTATTTTTTGGCATACACCTAAATACATTATTACTTATTACTTATTTATTTAAAACTATTTATTTTCTCATCGCATGCAATTATATTTTCCTTTTTCTATTTTTTTACGCATTTGTTTAGATAGTTCCAATGTCCAATTATAACTAATTTATGGAATTGCTTGGATGACGGGAGTAATTGTAATCTTATGTCTATAATCGTATTAAATAACCTTGGTCCTTAACTAAGCTTTTCTAAGTTCTCGTGAAGGGGAATAGGAGAAGAACATTTCATATGATGAAATCTTAAAGGGTGGCTATGAGATGGAAGGAATAAAAATATTCTATATAATCCTATATAGATCTAAACATCCTAGAGTTATAGATGTAGCAAATTTTTCAAAATATGAAAATGGAAAAATGTTTTCTCATAGAGGTGAAGAATGCACTCTTTCAATCTGTGGTTGGAGGAATCATTAGAAAAGAGGTTTGGTCATTTGATTTTTTTTTATGTTATCTCTAACAGAAGTTGGTAGCCACTGAACTGTCCAGTGTGAGGGTGGATCCTACACAAAAATATGCTAAAGTTGCAGTCTAATAGGCATACTGCCCCATGGAATATCTATGGAAGCAGTATTACAACAATATGAGCATCTCTCCAATGCATTCTTTGTCAACACAATTAGTGTCAAGTATGTAAGATTGTAGATACCTATTGTTGATTGGGCACCCAATCTAGTTGAATGATTAATGGGTTCTTCATTGGGATGTATTGCAATGCAAATTCCTATTGGGTAAAGTAAGAGTTTTTCAAGAACATGATAGAGCAAGATATTGTATTTTGAAGGTTTATTGGATTTTAAAAAAGATAAATCAAAATAAAATATATTTTTCTTCTTGTATAACTTTTAACTCTTGGTTTTAATGACGGTTTCTTTAGAATAATTAAAGTTCTATCTATAGCTGGACTGGCATGTATTGAACTAAATACTGCTAGAACAAAACATTGTTATACTTTTAATATCAATGAAATAATTTTGATGTGTCATCCATATTCTATATGTGTTAGCAACATATGCTTTGGGATACCTTATAGCCTACAATGTATCTTAGGTGAGAATCAATAATTTTATCCTCCCCAACATTATGACCAATAACTAGTTAATGGGCACTTTTTAAGTATTCTATCCTTGTCCATAAAGGGGAGAAGACAAATTTTGGATTTTTCTATGTATTGCATTGGCATCTTTAATTATCCATCAAACTCTGAGAAGCACTGGGGAAAACACTGTTTGTTATAGAGGGTGTAAGAAATCTTACAGTTGATTGCTTGACTGGTATTGAATGGTTTTAGTATCTGGATATAGCTTGTAAAGGTGTTTAAATTCCTTTAGAGTCCTTTTTCTTTCAATATATTCCCTACAAATATTCAGAACTAATTCATTTTCAATAAAGGAAAGCAAGCCAAAGTCATCTAATGCTGGCCCACTTCTGCTACTTAAAACCCTTTCTCCACATGCATGTCTTTTGTAACCTTTGCATTTATTTTGATTTTGATGGTAACTTTATGCTTGTGTATATGTAAACGAATCCTTGTATGTTGTTTTTACATTGTTAATTATGGGTGTAGGGTTACCTTAATCTGTTGAAAGTGTTTCTTTTAATACTTTATATAAACACATTTATTTTATCTATTTTCATCAACATGTAATAATTTTTAATGCATTACACTAGATCCTATTTTCATTAGCCTGTAATAATTTTAATTGTTTCTATAATTGACTAAATCAAATCCCAAACGTATGATAATTCAAATTTAGAGGCATGCAAATTACATTCAAATCCTTTTTATTTTAGATTTGAAAAGATTTCCATTTTTTTTATCAATTTCAATAGGGTCGTCGGTTTTTTGACAACGTTGAATTGGAACTTGTCATCGAATATCCATCCAATCCGATGATTATTCTACCCTACCGATGCATTAGTCATCGGTTATCTGACAGGAAAGAATGAAGTGTTGTCATATTTATGAGATTTCCTTGGTGAAGGAGGTCATTGAATATCCATCAAATCTGACGACCGTGCTAAACTTTCGATGCCTCCAGTTCGTTGGTGATCCGACAGATATTAAGGGGTTTGTCAGATTTCATATTGGAGTGAGTCATCACATATTCGACACCTCTGAAGGAGTGTTCATTGATAGGACAATGGGTATGGAGTGCCATTAGACGTCGGTTTTTCGATAAGGGGGGTCAGAAATCTGACAAGTAAATTTATTTATCGGAACTGATGTGAAATTCCATGGACGTTTTAAAATAAAGAAAATTATCAAATTGTCGACATCAAGATGTCAAAAATCAGACATTTAAGCCGTCATAATTTGTGGTAAAATTCACTTGTGACCAATAAGAGTGCTCCAACCAAGTGCTTGCTTCAAGGTCTTCTGGAAAATTGCTTCTTGGCTAACCTAAGGTTTGATAGAGAAGTCCTAATTTTTCAAATTTGGAATCTTTCAAATATTATGAGAGAGAAATATGCACCTCTTTAAGGTGATTTGAGAAATGTACTCCTTTTCCCAAATATTTGGACAAAACTGCAAAATATATGATTTCCCAGTTTTCTCCGAGTAGTAGTAAGGGGGAAAAAAATAAAAATCCTCAGATATGAATTCTTCCTCCATGGGAAGATGTTATCTCCTAGAGAGAGTTGGAGAATTTATGGGTTGAACTTAATTGTTGGATATAAAGTCTCAAAGTGTGGAGCCCTATTTCTTGACCTCGATAGTTGTTTTTTAGGTCAAAACTGAAAAATCCACAAAGTTGAAATATTCCTCCATAGAAAGATGCTCCCTTCTATGGTGAGTTCAATGCTAAAAAAATTGAGCATGATAAATGGATGGAAATACATAAAACATGGATCCCTATTTCCAACTTCTGTTAGTTACCGCTACACAATGAATTATTTTAGGATAACTTTGATACCATGTTAGAATTTTAATAGTTATACCATATATTTAAACATTTAGCATCATTTCATGATAACCATGGAATTAGTATTAATGAAAGAAATACAATCACAATAAGATAAAATAACACAAATATTTTCCTCTGGGAAACTACAAAGGAGAAAACCCAACAAATTATTTAGTATAGATTCTATCACCAAGTGAAATTCCAACTACGATAAGATAAACCCCAAAGACAATTGTAGCTATCTCTCCTATCCAATTCACTTTTGTTCTCGCTCTCTCACTTGCAGACTTGCGTGACTGAGAAGTGTGTCCAAATGAGAGGAGCACCCTCGTTATTTATAATCATAAAGTGAGTGACCTTTTTACCTAGCAAGGACGAATTGTTACTTTTACAAGGTTGACTTGTCTAGGGATACTCAAAATAAGATTTATATAATCTTTTTGTGGGGTACTATTGACCCAACTTACAATTTAAGGGTTACATTGATTCTTAGAAATATTTTTACATGACTAAGTACATCAATAACATCTCCTGAAGGACGTACAATAATAATTCAATAAAAGTACAACAAGAATATCCTTTGAAGTTACATTCTTCAACACATAATACCTCTCTCAAATAATTTTTTATATTAGAATATAATAGAAAAACAATACTAAATTCAATGATTAAAACAAATAAATTAACTAGCAAAACAAAAATCAATTCTAGCTTCAAAACATGATGCAATAATAAACTAAATCATCAACAAGATTGTGTTTTTTTTTTTTTTTTTTTGGGGGGGGGGGGGTAAGAGTGATCTTATATTAATCAAGAGATGATTGAAACAACAAGTTATACATGAATCTTTAGTGAGGTGTCTTTGTCACTTGTTTGGATTCTCCTTTCTTGGATCTTTGAAAAATATTATTTTGTGAACTTATTCAAACTAAGAATAAAAAGGAATAAACAGAATAATCCCCACTGAAGCTAGAAACAAGAGAACACTTAGATTGGATGAGAAACCAATGGGAAAAATGACTATAAAACCCCTAAGAAAAAACTTTTGATTCTATTCCACCAACATGTACCCAATTACTTGGAAAATGGTCCCCATCCTTCAATTTGAAACTTGTTTTATAGTTTCTATTGGATAGTTTAGGTGAATTTTGGTGTAATTGAGACTAGACTGAAATATAACTATCCAATCCACACATGGAAATTAATATTATTTTAATTTCAAGAGGTTTACACGTCTTACTAAATGCTACACATGTGTGTGCAGGTTGTTAATTTGAAACCCATGTACATATGCCAAAAATTATGTTTTTGAAGGATGTTTCTCACAATTTGATGTATGAGGCAGATCTAGGAGGATATTTAGCATTACTGAGTAAATTAATTCTATAAAATTTGAGATCAGCCTTAAATCCCATAATGAGAAAAGTAAATTTGAAACCAATATTTTATCCTCCATATCTCAAACTAGACATTGTTTCATGTGATTCTAAGCACAATTGATAATGTATTGGAAAGTTGAATGTCTTTATTTAATGGGTGATAGGATAAATGGGGTAGAGGGTTATCAATTTACAAATGGATATGGTGGAAACTAAGTTTAAATGGATGGGATACATTACACCCACACATAAGACATACTAATGATGTATAGTTGGTACACATTGGTGGAGAGAGGGTCAATGGAGGGCCACCAGTGGTGGATGATGATCACCACCCAAACTAAATATATGATTTAAAACTATTTTGATGAATTGGAGGAAAGATGGGCATTTGAGGTCACTATAATATGGAATGGTGGATCCAACTCATATTAAAACCCATCTCGTGGTTCATAACATTTCTAGCCAGGGGGTAGCGTATTTTGTGGGGTGCAAAGTAGAATGTTGAAGGTGATTATGTAATTCAGGGAATTTGGAAAGGTTGGTTATTGGGGCCTTATAAAGGTTATTTTAAAACATTATATACCATATAATACCATCCAAACAAATTAAATAACAAGGTGGTTCCTTTGGGGCATATTAACATAATTAAAATTTGAATGTTAACCATTCTTTAATTTACACCACTTAACCTCTAATTTGTACTTTCATAAACTGAATGATAGAAAAATGTTTTTTATCAATAACCAGAGAGTAGTTTTAGTGCTAATACTTAATATTAAGTGGGGTTTAAAAGGAAAAAGAGGCGTGGTGTTGTATTTTTCCCCACTTCAAAATTGTTTCTATAACTATATAACAGAATATACTATCAAGACAAAGGCACCAAATTGGCCCAAAATTCAGCCACTATTTTAGTAGAAGGCTAAGTTAAGTTGAATAGAAAGTTATCTTCTAATTGAATCTAACAAAAACAAAAGACAAACTTTCTCATTAGTAAAAAAAGAAAGTATGTAGCATAATTCTAGTGCTCATGTAATTTTTATAATAACCTATAATATAGAAATAATTTCTCAATTTAAAGGATCAAATTTCAAATTAGTATAAGAAGGGGGAATATTAAAAGCAAAGAGGACACTAGAAATTGAAAATATACATGAGGCACCAGTCTTTCTACACACAATGTGTAATTATTATTCTTCCTCTCCTTCTCCTTCTCTCAAACTTCATTCTCATTCCATGCCCAATAGGTAGATTGCAATAATTGTATGTGACCATATGATAAAGAGACTTAGTTCCATTCGAGAACCAATGTATATCATTATGGAATATTTTTAATGAATAATGTATCAACATCAATGTTGAATGATGCCCCACCCCCCCCTATGACATTTTACCCTAGTGTTTGAGGAATCATGAAGGGAATAGGTGAATCAACCTCCCAATGCAGTTTCCTTTATTCATGGGAACAATTCGAATGTAATGGGTATGTGGATAGATACATGAAAAGACAAACCAACGCAATCCCCTATTACATTTTTTATGTTATTATTGATTAATGGAATGATACTTATGTAAATGTACTATTATATCTCATTCACCAATGAAAAAAATATCCAACCATTTCTCTTGCATTTATTGTGTCTATTTGATTCATGGGTATTTGAAGTTTGCAGTCATGGTAAAGAGTTTTAAACAAACTTCTATGAACTACAAATCCCTTTTTTCTTGAGCTATTTGTCACACATAATCAAATTTGGTGTCGGTGATTTATAATATCAATCCTATGGCTCAAATATATCGAATCTTTATCTTATTGATCTTCTTGGTCACTCCCAAAACTATAAATAAAGGATATTTTTAGTTTTTTAAAGCCTACAACGATGTTATCTTGTTGAAATTGGCATGTTCTGTCCAAGAGGATATTTTTTTAATTAAGGGTACCCCTATGACCCAAGATTTATCTCAAAAGTCTAGAGTGGCGTGGGAAGTTATCCCACTTGTTATGCCTCAATATTGACTCTGTGATAATGAGAAAATATTGGGGGAGACAAATAATAATTGAAATCATAATTGGAGAGAGAGTTATCCTTGGGAATATAGCAAAAATATTGGTGACTCTAGTTACCATATTTTTACTAGGTTCTAATCTAGTGAAAGATAGTACCCGACATCTAGCATTGTTATCAACGAAAATTCACTCACCTTCCATGTCATGATTTTTATCACCCTTATACATCATAAATTGGCATGATATGCACCATTTTTCCATCTCATCCCATCCATATGACCTTACGAAGTGATTCATTCCCAAAAATGAAAGTCAAACCATGAAATTAACTAGTTTGAAATGGGTCTTTAGTTTTCCTTCGAAATCAACAACCTAATTCACATGTTTTTCCACTAAAAACAAAGACCTCAACCCAAAAGGTGATTTTCAAGAAGAAAGTTGTTATTTCTATATTAAATAATGAATAAGGGGAAAAAAATGGACACATACCTTGATGTGGTCCAAAATTAGCTATGGATCTAGGTTAAAAAACCCTAATTTATCTACAAAGAAATCAAGGAAATGGAGTATGTTCACATTTAATCTATATCCTTTACTTGAACACTCTTGTTCATATTAAAAATCCCTTAGTGTCACCATTCCACATATAAAATTTACATATCATACTTACACCATGGAGGATCCTCTCAATTGATCCAAATTAAAGTTCTCAAATGCATTCTGAAGTTTTCGCCAATCATGCAAAAAGTTTGCAACTCTTCCACGTAGCATCACTAGAGGATTCCATGTGTACTATACAAATGTACATATTGTTGACATGAAATTTGCACATGGATTGTATGGACTATTAAGAATGTACAAATGATGAATTGACATTGACACATGGCTATACACATGATAACTTGGCACCGAGACATGTTTTTCTAGATGATGATGTGGCATGCCATGTGGTTGTATGGATGGTGATCTAGTAGGATAAATGGGTTTATGATAGGTGATTTAAAAGGATGACTAGAAGGTGATGTGGCCCAATTGGAGGGTGACATGTGGTACCCCCGCTCAAGCCAAAAGTTATCCAAAATGGTTGTCAGCGGTTTTGAACTCATGACTTTATATCCAACACTCTAGTGCCCTACCATTGCACCAGATGTGTTCCTTGTTAACCCTAATAAGAAAATATCTATCTCATTCTATGTTGTTATATTATTGGCATAACAATCAATGACCAGTGGGTTTGAACCCCCTAACTTTCCTTCTCGAATTCTATGCTTTTTCCACCACACCATTACCCATTTGTTTTGTTGGGAGTGGATTGTAATATTTTATTTTTAAACTTAAATAGTATCAAATCCTAACAAATGTGCACCACCTGCGGGATCAAACATGTGATCTATTAATATTTCACCAATATGTTTCACCATTCAGCTAGAGAGTTCATATGTGTAGTTAATCATTGTATAATTATTTTATGTCGAGTTTAAGTCTTTGTTATGGAATTTTGAGTCTTTTTGGGAGTAGGAAGAGATGAGTATTCCCTCTACTAGTATAATTGAATCCTTCTTGTGGCACGAAGACCTTCTTCATGAAAATTTGGATATTCTTATTCATGTAAAAGCATTTGGAGTGCATTTTAATGAATCTATCACACATTGCAAGTGGTCCCAAAGACGTAGCCCAAGATGGGTGAACCCCATTATCAATATCTATATTATATATTCTGGTTTGATGATAATTTATTTGGTTCATTAAGATTGATTATTTAATTTCCAATAATTGTTATATTTATTCATGCACACATCAAACATCATTTTCAGATCAAGTTTGGTATCAGAGTAGGTTTAATCAAGTATTTGCAAGTGTTAATGTTAACAATATCCAAGCTCAAGTGCGGTGCAAGATTGCTTGAAGAGTATAATTCTAAAATTGGATCAAGTTGTGCATTTCCAAAGCAAGGAATGAATTCACAAAAAAAAATGTGTTTTAGTAATCCACATCCTTTTGGTAGTGAAGAGACATTTTTCCCAAGATGACTATTGGTTGGTTGGTTCAATCAGACCCAATATTCGGCATAGTTTACCAACAAAACCCCATAGGTGTTCGAATTTTCAATTCTATTCAAGTAGAGTAAGGTCACACCTAAGACCCACACAAGAAATTACATAGAGACCTAAATCAAGGATGTGCAGGGTATGATGAATTTTCTTCCTCCAACAATTATTTCATTACTAACTTAAAAAATTCATTTAACCATTAACAAGCTAACATTCATCCTCTAAACTACTCAAGAAAACAAATATTGCATTCATCAAGAAACTACATAGCATGATTTTGAGAGAAAAGATGTATTATATTATTGGAAAAAAACTAGCTTCAAAATACAAGACTACAAAAATCATCTCAATAGCTTAATACTTATCCATACATCACAACATACAATAGCATGAACTTTGCTGATTAAAACCCAAAATTAGACTAAAAAATCCAACAGAACCTACTGTAGAACCCCAACCATTTACAAAATAGGCCTTATTTAGGCCAAGGTTCCAAAAAATACAAATGTCTATGGCACATAGTTGATAACCAAACTCAATGTGCAGTGTAATGGTCTTGTGTTGTCGTGCAAAAAAATCTAACTTTGTGGATCAATGTGCACTGAATAATACAAAACTTGGGTACCAAAATTCCCCCAACATTCCCCTAATATGTGGATTGTATCAAGGTATGTGACTTAAGGATATAAGGATTTGAATAAGGGCTCTAAGGATACCACTGAGGGTAGGTATGTGTGCATATTGTTGAGAAAATCATTAGAGGAAACAGATGTGGCCTTTGTTGTCACAATCCTACAACCTTGGGATATGATACCAATATGTTATGTACTGGCAACCACACAATGACTTTGAATCCACATGGTACTCAAATTATTGTCTGAAATAATCTCTAATACTTAATTTCATTTTTCCATTAAATTAATTATCAAAGTACCAATGGAATTAAATATATATGAATGACTTCCCAAATTAATATATAAAAAACTAAATACACAAGCAACTAGTACATTAATGTACTCATGAAATTCCATGAAACCATGCAATCAACGAATTAAACATTATGCATAACATAATTTAATACATAGATAGAAACTAGCACTCCCTCATTTTCCTACACAACCCAAAGAATGGGGTTTCCTTCTATGACTTAACAGTCCCTTGGGTTCGCTTCTCTAAGTTAACATCCCTTCAATCTATTTTCTCCCAATTCCCTTCTAGCTCTCCTACAAAGGTCTACTAGGGGCTCTCCTTGTTGATACTCTAGGGAAATCAAACATTATGGGTTACAAATCCATAGTATGGTTACAACTCTAGGGTATGGTATGGGTGACGGTGGCTCGATACTCACAACAACTAATGGCTAAATCATGGCAGAATGAACTAGTTCTCAATAATATGTATGCAAGTTGAGAACTAGATAAGTGACATGCATGAATGAGGAGATCTATATCTCTGATTGAAACTCTGAACTTAGAATTAGTATTTGAGAAACTCCTTGGAGTATCATACCCTCCTTTTCTCAACAAATTATTTAGGATCCTTATATTCTTCTTGTTGGTTGTGACAAACAAGATTCACCTCCTCAATATGCAAGGTAATTAAATAGTTGAATATCCAATTCAAGTAGGAAAATTAGTTATAATCCATTAAGGATAGTAAATAATAATTATATAAAATATGAGATAATGAGATGATATGATACAAGGACCATGTGACTGTGTACTTATAACATTGCCTGGTCTGAATGGTAAGTTATGGATTTTCAAGGTCACATATTTTATATAAGATGTGTTCGTTCATTAATCATTAATCATTAATTACTAATCACTAACTATTATTATTTAATGTAATTATTAGTTTGTTGTTATTTTTTATTATTATTATGTATGTTACATTTCCTTCCCCTTTAAAAATTATTTGTCCTCAAAGCTTACAAAATTTATGTCTTTTTTTTTGCTTGTAATGCCTTCTCAGGATATTTCTTCTTACATTAATCATCATTGACGACACAAGGGGATACAATATTCTATGTGATGAGCATAGTTGTTGAATTGTGTAAGATTCAAGCCACCCTAATTTGACCTTTTGTGATTTTTTTGGGAAATGACTTCTATAATGATAGGGTTCCGTACTTCAACTTCTCGTGAATAGAGTAGAATTTCTACTCAACCTTGTTTATTTGTTTTGGTCGTGGTTAGTTTGTTGATTACCATTATAATTGGGATGATGATATGGAATGATTGTATATAGTGTCATGTTCTCGAAATGTTTTTCTTTTTATTCTTTTTGTGATTTACTGATAGGTGTGATTTCAATTGGATCCATATTGTTTCCCTTCGCCAATGTCTTCATTTTTACATATGTTGAACTCTTATCTCAACAAGTTCACTCATTATTATATAAACCAAGTGATCTCTTGGTTTAGCAGGAAGAAATCCTGTGTGGCACTGAGTATAGCTGAAGTAGAGTATGTTGCGGCTTGTTCAGCTAGTTGTGAGGCAATATGGCTAAGAAAGCTACTGTCTGATTTATTTGATCTCCGGTTGGATGCTACTTGTATATATTGTGACAACCATAGTTGTGTGAAGTTGTTTGAGAACCTGGTGTTCCATGACAAGTCAAAAAGTATCGAAATCAAATATCACTATACCAGGGATATGGTGCAGAGAGGAGCAGTGAAGCTCTAGTATGTTGCGATGGACGAACAAATAGCTGATGTGTTGACTAATTCATTGGCCAGAGTGAAGTTTGAGTAGTTCAGGGAGAATATTGGTGTTCTCTAGATTGAGGTTCCCTCCAAGGGGAAGTGACGAGTCCATGAGCCATTCTGACATGGGGGTAGGATGGGCCCTCCCATGCTCATATGTAAGGGCATAGCCATTCTAACATGGGGGCAGGCTAGTCCCCCCCATGGTTAGATGTAAGGGTAGAGACATTCTGACATGGGGGTAGGATGGGCCCTCCCATGGTTAGATGTAAGGGAAGATCCATTTTGACATGGGGGCAAGCTAGGCCCTCCCATGGTCAGATGTAAGGGCTGGTCCATTCTGACATGGGGGCAGGCTGGTCCCTTCTATGGTCAGATGTAAGGGCTAGGCCATTCTGACATGATGGTGGGTGTGTTCCTCTCATGGTCAGATGTGAGTGTTGGGAATGCCATTCTTACATGGGGCTAGGCTAGGCCCTCCCATGGTCAGATATAAGTGTTGGGCGGGCCTTTCTGACTAGGTCAAATATAAGTGTTGAAGAAGATGAAGACCTACTTGGAGGATAGGCCTACAACCATCACGAGAAAGGGATGGATCTATAGAAATTCCTATGATGAGAAGAATAAAGAGATAGCACCCGTGATGATAACCCAGTGATGATCTAGATTGAGTGATGATCCAGATCTAGTGATGATGATCCAGCAGTGATGATCCAGATCCAGTAGTGATGATCCAGATCCAGTGATGATGATCCAAATCGAGTGATGATCTAGATCCAATGATGATGACTTAGATCCAGATGAAGATGAATTGAATATGAAGATGACGAGAACTTGATGATGATCCAGATGATACAAAGAAGAAGACTTGTGCTGGTAAATTGTGTCGAGAGAATACCTTCCTAGTTAAGAGGGAGTGTTGATGTATTCGTAACTTCAGAATGTATTCAATTGTATATTTTATGTATTTACCCTGATGCTTATTCTAGGAAGCATCTGTAATGTATTTGAGTCATTCCATGCCCCGATGTTCCTATCGGGAGATTCAACAATGTAAACTAGTCATGTAAAGTCATTGTGGGTAACCCTCCTATTTATCAAGTGTTAAAGTCCCCGTAGTTGTGGGGCGCTAGGGTTATTATACTCTCCTAGAGAATTCGTCCCTAGTGAGTTATTGTCAAGTCAGGAATTAGTATAAATAGAGAGTGATCCTCTCTATTTATCACACATTCACTCACACTCAGTTGTAGCGCATAACTAAGAGAGAAGTTGTTGGGACAAGAGAGAGAGAGACTACTGCTGTTGAGAGATCATCTTACTATTTTGGGGTTTTCATTTTGGTGTTGATTCTATATTTGAGGAAGTTACAGGGTTTTCTTTTTTATGGTTTCCCCAAGGAAAAACATTGTGTTCATTGTCTCTTATGCTTGATTGATGTGCTTGTTATTCTCTCAGTTAAAGATCCTAATATAATGCTAGCTTGAATGATAAAAATCTAACAGTTTTAAACCATACAGGGCTTTCTTCAATTTACACACATGAGAATCCCTGTCATGTGTCTCAAAACCAAGTGGTTTCTCCACATACAATTCATCTTCCACTACACCATTCAAGAAAGAATTCTTCACATCCATCTAGTGTATCTTCCTTTTCATCACTACAGCCAGAGAAAGTACTGATCTGATGGAAGTGTATCTGGCTACAGGTGCAAAAGTTTTGTCATAATCTATTCCTTCTTTCTAGGAGAAGGGACAATATCCTAGACATCATTCTTCATGATTGATTGATACTCTTCAGTCATTGCATCCTTCCATTCTTTCCTTTCTGATTCTTCTTCATAGTTGGAAGGTTCTTTATCGATGAAGTCACATAATAAGGCTACATAACCAAAGTAGGACCTGGTTCTTTTTCTTTCTTTGTGATTTTCTTCTGGAGCCCCATATCTTTCTGCACCTTGGATAGCTTCTATACCCAAGCAGGTTTCCTCTTATGAGGATTCTTCTCCTGAGGTGGATCTACAGGTTCTTGAGATTCTTCTAATTCTTGATCTTCTTCTTGAATTTATTCGTTCATGGTTGTGTCATGAATTCTGGGTGCTTCTATTTCTTCAACTTCTTCAGCAGATGTCTTTCTGGATTTGTTGTAAGCCTAGTCTTCGTCAAATGTTATGTTCTTGCTGATGTTGATCTTTTTGAATCCTAGGAAGTATATTCTATAAACCTTTGAGCTTTCAGAGTATCCCACAAATATACCCTTCTTTCCTGAAGGATCTAACTTTGTTCTCTTTTCTTCCAGAATGTGTATGTACACTGGAGATCCGAATACTATGAGATGGTTGACTTCTGGTTTCTTGCCGGAAAATACTTCTTCAGGTGTCTTGTTCTTGACTACTCTGTGTGGAGTATGGCCCTGTACATACACCACTGTTCTAGCAGCTTCTACCCATAGATGCATGGGAAGATATTGATCATGAAGCATGGCCCTTGCAGCTTCCATGATCATTCTATTCTTCCTTTCTACAACCCCATTCTGTTGTGGATTATATGGAGTGGTTAACTCCCTCTTAATCCCTAAATATTTGCATAATTCTTTGAATTCATTTGATGTGAATTCTCCACCATTATCTGATCAAAAGGTTTTGATCGTCTTTTTTGTGTGGTTCTCGATCAAGGCTTTGAATTCCTTGAACTTGCTAAATACCTCATATTTGTTATTCATGAAGTATATCCATGTCTTCCTAGAAAAATCATCAATAAAAGAAACATAGTATACATACCCGCTTAATGAACTAGACTGCATACATCAGAGTGAATGATTTCCAAGATTCCTTTTGCCTTGCTCTCGCTACTTGGAAATGTCTTCTTTATATTCTTTCCTTTCGCACATCCTTTGCACACTCCATCATGTTTTTCCTGAATTTCTGGAAGACCTTCAACAGCTTTGCTTGCAAGTGGTAGTTCTTTGTAATAAACATGTGCAAGCCTTCTATGCCAAAGTTCATTTGGATCTATTGTGTCATGGACCAAGGATTTTTCTGGATGGCTCTTCAATTTGTATAGACCTCCCTTTTG